>CM068387.1:3004634-3533194 GCA_034770075.1 Aralia elata
ATAAAGTAGTTACTAATTAATCATGCAAGTAAATTGAATATACTTAGTATATTGAATTGAGTAAATTAATTATTAAAAGTATTAATTAATGAGAATATTGTCACATTGAATAATAAAAATTTAATAGTTCAATTAGTAATCAATTTCTAATTGATTAGCTTATTAATTAAGGAAACTAAGACCGATTATTTATTTGATCATGGGTGTAGTAATTAATAGTGTGGCAAATTAATTAATCAATCATTGGGTTAAATTAAATGAACCCAATATTGCATTAAATAGATTTAGATTTTATTAGCCTAATTAGGTTACAAAGTTAAAGAGATATGTGTAAGTAATTAAATTCCATAAGATTGGAAATAGAAACCCTAAATAAACAATTAGGGTAATACATATTAAAATTGTTAAACTATGTTTATTACCTATTAAGCCCTATTAAGCCTTTTAAGGCTATGAAATTATGTCAATTATCAACTTGCTTTATTTGGTAACTCTTACACAAAGGACAAAGGTTGTCAAGCTTCCATTGGTGGAAAATCTAATTAGCACACTTAAAGATAAGATTAAGGCTAAATGGAAGGGATAAGGTGAACTCTTATATCCAATGGGTAAGAAAGATGTGGGGGATAATAGCAATGAATTCTAATTTAGCATTTATACTTGCAAGTATTCTATCCTTTCATTTCATTTCAAGTTTCATTTCTTCTTTTCATCTCCTTCTTTCATTTCTCCCAAGCAAAGAACACAAAGTGAGAGCTTAGAGAGAAAAAGAGAGAGTGAGATTAGCATAGTTCATGCATCCTAAGTTTCATCACATACTTTGGTAGATCAAGGAGAGTAGCTACAAGATCAAGGTGAAACCCTAAATCATTTTCTTCTTTCTTACTTTGTTTTATGTTGTATATTTTTTTGAGAGATTTTGTTCTAAGACTCAAGAATCATTTAGATATTCATGCTTTATGTATAGATTCTAATCCTCTTGAGTGTTAGAATGGAGATTCAAAGGAAGAAAAAGGAACTTATGTTCTTAAAGGGTAAAAACCTTAGCTTTTCTTCACTTGGATCACCCATAACTTGAGATCTACAACTTGGATTTATGATCCGTCAAAAGAAGGGTTGCTAGTATATGAGTTAGCTAGTAAACCCAAGTGGTAGAACACAAATCCAATAATTTTTGAAGCCTAGGGGGCTATTTTCCCAAAGTTAGTCCAGCTATAAAACTTAAAACTTTAAAAACCCTAAAAGCTTGCTGTCCTCGTTTTTCCAAAGGTTGTTTCGGCCAGTTATAAATCTTTTAAAAATCTAAGAAAACATCACAGAGGTACCTTAAGAAGTTATCTACAAGTAGGAAAAAAGAACGTACGAAACACGTTTTGATGTGTAGTTTTTGTGTAATGGCTTTTACCGTTAAAGGACTCCTAAATATTTATTCCCTGATTTTCTCACTGTGTATACCTTGAAAACATATGAAATTTTTACAGTATGTTTATGTATAGTATGTAGAGTGTACCCTGAAAATTTCAAGAATTGTCTGAGCAAAACTCGATTTATGAAAAATGTAACAAGTTTCAGAGGTTTTGGGTACTTTAAATTATAGTAAATCACTTTCTAAAATTCCAGGAAAATTGGTGGATCATTGTTGGATCATATACTATCCAGATCCAGAGGATAATAATATTCAGAGCCTATTTGCTATTTTTCATAATAATGTTATAGTTATGGTTAAAAGAAAATAAATGGTTAAAATGATGTCATAAATAAGGAAAATATGATTTTTAAGCTTGGGATACTCATAATATTATATATTCTAACTATTGAGGGGTATTTTGGTAATATTTAATGAGAAAATAATATTTATGACCTTTTATGGGTAGTAAAGGAGTTGTTTAATAAAGGGTAAAAACAATTAGAATAAATTGTTTATTCGCCTAATAACTTATTAAAATATTACTATGATATTTGTAATATAAGAATTCGATATTTTTTTAGTAAACAAAGAAATATTAAGGTTAAAAACTTCATGGAAATATTATTGAATGGGTAATAATATTTGTTTTAAGCATTAATAAATGATTAAGATGTTATTAAAATGGCTATATAATATTAGATTAAAATATTATTAATGATATGAGAATTAAAATATTATTAAGAGATTAATAATATTAGATTAAAGTATTATTGGATGATTAAAATATTATTAAGATGTTTAATAACATTAGTAAACGAATATAAAAGTGTTATATAGTGGACTAATATATACCAAGAGGTGAATTTAGAATATTATCAGGATTGATAATATTAAGTGTCTTATAGGATTTACGATAGTTTATTAACTTATGTGTGCTATGTGATTTGCTTAATTGTTAAATAAATAGCATAAGTAAGCGTATCGATATACAACTACGCAGTACTAATTGGTAGATCGACGTTATCAATGTCAGGTTCTTCAAGGCCAATTAGTTAAAGCTAGAATTACTTGTAGCTGAGCAAACAGGCAAGTTCCCTAACTTCATTCTTTCAGTATATTGAATGCAAGTTGTATCTTACTCAACCTTTTATATTGAGCAAATTTCTAAACCTTATGCATTAATTTTTAATTCGTGCAAAAAGGTATATATTGTTGCCAAGTTATTCTTTAAGCTTGAATCTTATCTCCAAGCATGCTTTAAGTGGTTTAATTACTTTTAAAATTATTCCACGTCTTTGTATTTATTGACATTCGCACTCGTGCATTTGAATTCGTTATATTTATTTAAGTCAGAAATTTGTGAACTATTCATGGTTAAGTTTGAACCCTTGTTCGGTCAGGCAAGTATTTGAGAATTTATAAAAGCTATCCGAACCAATCGATGGTAAGGATTCTTTAGACTAAATGGACACCCCTTTTATTATAGGGGAGTACCCCAGGTACCGGATTATATAAGGTACAAACAGCAGAGTTAAATGTTATGCATTTACATAGGGTACGCGAGGCTGATCCCCTCAAGTACGTTATTCTGTAGCCAGTAACCAGAGGGTCACCCAGCTATTGACTCCTTTGGAAGTTATCGTTCAAAAGTCTATTTGACTATCAATTGTTCTAAAAGCAATAATCGTTCGTTCTTGCTTCTGATATTTATATTGTTGAATTTTTTTTTCTTTCTATATTGTATTCATCATGATATATCTTTTATTGTCATAGTTTAAACTTGTTGAGCAAACTCGTTGCTCATCCTTGCTATATCATGACTTTCATTGCAGTTAAACCCGAGACTTCAGGGAAGGGCAAGGGTAAAGAAAAGATGAAGTGATAGGCTTCACGTAGTTGGCTTTATTTTATGCTTAGTTTAATTTGCTATTAATGTAATTTGAACCCTGATTACCATTTAGGGTATGTTTTGTGTTATGTATTAAGGTTATCGTATCTTGGGACTAAGTAAACACCTTTTGAATGAACAACATATGTTCGTTATATTCCGCATTTAGTTATTGTATGTTGTTGGAGGTGAATGTTTGTATTGGATCGTTGATGACCGAATCCGGGTATTTTGAGGACCAGAATTTGGGGGTGTCACAGGTTGGTATCAAAGCTATAGGTTATAACCCTTAGGAGAAAGAGTCCTTAGGCTATAACCTGAGAGAATATAGAGGAATAGAAGAGGATAGAACTCATATAGAGTTTATTTTTGGGTAGAAATTTATTATGATCTTAAAATTGAGGATTTGGATCATACGTTGGTGTTATTAAGCTTGTGGATTAATTTGAGGAATGTGTATTGATGAGATAATATGGTAAAGTGAAGACCATTAAGTATGGACGATCCATTGTAAGCTGGAGTTATAGATATTCGAGGTAATTAGATTAATCATTTGATGTTATTGATCAATTCTGTGGCTATTGATCAATTTTTGTGGCTATTCATTAGATAAGATATTGGAGTGATGTGGTATAGAGTTTCTTTGTGAAGAAGAGAGGGTACCTTAGAATCTGTTGGGTTAAGGTTTGCAAGAAGGAAATGATTAATTCGATAAATAATGAATATATCGATATTTTGAAGTGTTAGTTAAGTTATTAAGCTTTATGGTGGAATGCCAGGTGAGACAAAGGTAATGAACTCATATAGAATTGTTAAGCAAAAGTTGAGAGTATTAAGATGAATGATTTTATATGCAAAAAAAAAAAAATTAAGAGATGACTGATGGCAATTTAGATTGTTTTGATGATTAGAAAGGAGAGACAACGGAGAGATTATAAGAAATGAACCGAGGGTAGATTTAGTGTCTGATCTGGAAAAAGTATCTAGAGATGGAACTGAATGATGAGATAATAGAAATCCCTAAGGAGGATCAATTGGAGCCAATATAAGGAATAAGTGGAGGAAATGAAAGAAAGAAAGATTAAGTCTGAGAGTTATAAGACCTTTGTGAGTCGTAATGAATAAAGAATAGTAGTCAATGTATATGTACTAGTATACCTATGCATGTAAGAAATGTGAATCTCAGTTTTTGTACAGCTAGCAGTATATCTGTTGAAAGTCCCAATTTTGTGTAAGTAGTGGAGTAGTTAGGTGAATCCCATCTTGTAGTTAGTAACAAAGGGATACGGGTATATCAGGACAGTTATATGATGTAAGTAGTACGAGGGTACTAAGATGAGCTTATTAGTTATTTACTAAAGGTGCCTTGAGTTGATATGATGATGATAACATCCCCACTTTTCAGATCTAGGGGAATGGAGTTTCTTATTAAACCCAGATTTTTTGGCTTAATGGGATAGTTAACATTTATCGGAATATGCCGGAATTATAAGTGTTTGACACACTAAGGGGTGTATGAATATAAATGTGGTATTATTATTACATGATTGATTGTGATCGATTTGTGCCTTGACTCTTAAATGATAACATCAGTAGAATTTTGCACGATGTGTAAAACAAGAAGGATTTATGTAAAGGTTTTGTTTAGAACAAACAATGCCGTCAAGGAGACAACCCGATACACGAGGGTGGAAGAGTCAGTGAATAACGAGGAGGGTCAGACTGACCCCAAGAGGACCTTTGCGAACTTGTTAGAGGAAAACGATGCAAGGCAGACCAGCCATTGCGGTTGTTTGGCCATGAAATCACATGGCAAACTTTACGGGTTTTCAAATTACTAGGACCAACCGGAGTTTCGTGGGAATATGGATTCGAGTGAAGCTCAGACATGGGTAGAAGAAATGGAGAAAGTTTTCAAAGTCGCAAGAGTTGACCGAGGAACAAAAGACTTTGTTTGCCACTTTCATGAGGAAGGGTGAGTCAAATTACTGGTGGGAAGGCGAATAGAAGCCGAGCTGGGGGAAGGTGCGACTGCGTGGACTCATTTTAAGGAGCTATTTTTCAAAAAAAAATAAAATTACTTTCTATAAAGCACGCAGGCAAGTATGGAGATAAAGTTCTTGGATCTGAAGCAAGATGATATGTCGGTAGCAGAGTAACGCAATGAAGTTTAACAAACTTAGCTAGGTTTTTGATCCACACCAAGTGGACACCGGAGCTAGGCCGAGCCGAAGAGATGTGATCAAGGGTGGAAGCCCTGGGGGTATAGTAAGGTTGTGGTATTGCAGAGCAACTCATTTCCTACGTTACTGAAGGAAGCAATCGGTGCCGAGGAGGAAATGAATCGTTGACAAAGTCCATCCAAGAGCAGACAAGCCATGATGGTCACAAAGGAAGGATGTCGTGGGGTCCCAAGGACGTGGTGTCAGGTATTCATCCCAATCAATGATATAAATGCTTATGTGTTATTCGATTCGGGTGCTACCTGCTCTTTTGTTTCTGAAGAATTGCTAAAATGTTAGACTTACCTCGTTGAAAAGTTAGAAAACCCTATGAACGTAGAAGTAGCAAATAAGGAAATTATCCCCGTAGAATGCATTCATAGGAATTGTCTGTGCCGAATTGCGAGGATTTAAGCTCAGCGTGGATTTGATACGATTCGTTTGGGGGAGTTTCGATGTGATCCTTGGAATGGATTGGTTATCGATTCACGGAGCAGTCATCGATTGTAAGAAGAAGTGTGTACACCTGAAGACTTCTAATAAGTCGAAGGTAGTATTCTATGGTAGTAAATCGCCGAGACAATCTTGTTGTCTAACGATGATGCAAGCTAAGAGATTTCTGAAGAAGGGTTGTATAGGTTATTTGGCCCATGTAGTTGATTACTCGTCGAGTCGAGGGCGAACCAAGTCAGATACCCTATCGTAAGGGAATTCACAGATGTCTTTCCAGATGAAATTCTGGGATTACCGCCAGATAGGGAGGTAGAATTTGTAATTGACTTGGTGCCGGGAGCCGCACCAATATCGAAGGCGTCGTATCGCATGGCACCGGTAGAAATGAAGGAGCTAATGGTTCAATTGCAAGAACTGTTGGATAAAGGTTATATCAGACCGAGCGTGTCACCATGGGGAGCGCCAGTTCTGTTCGTAAAGAAGATGGATGGATCGTTAAGGCTCAGTATCGATTACAGGGAATTGAACAAGATTACGATTAAGAACAGGTACCCGCTACCTAGAATAGACGATCTGTTTGATCAACTCAAGGGAGCGAAATACTTTTCAAAGATTAATTTAAGGACAGGTGTAGACACCCAAATTTTGCACTTCGTATACTAACCTTGACAGGAGGGCAAATTCGTCAAATGGATCGGCCTGCGAGAGCAAAAGATGGAAAAAATACGAACACTCGACGCCACCATGATAATTTGCAGCCGAAATCGACATGACAGCAGGGCTATCCGAATTTGGCATTCTCGGAAGGTGTGGCGCGCTTCCCGGAAATTCCCGGACTGCAGAATACGAGCCTGTCAGCGAAAACCGACATTACGGCACGAAAATCAAGCCGTGGCACGAAAATCGAGAAAGTCAAGCCCGCCAGCCGCGGATAGATCTGCGGCCAAATGAGTGCGCCTTTCTGGAAAGTCAGATCCCGAAAACCGGGCTGAGTGGCGAGCCAGCTGGCCAGCCTATTTAAACTCAGCTTCGGACAGTATACAGAAGGTTGAGCAGTTTGGCGGAAGAAGAAGAAGGCAAATCAGAGCAGCAGTTTTTTAGCTCGGAAATAGTGAGGTGAAATAGCACCAAATTCTTGCAAACAATTGAGAAAAAAAGAGAGGAAGTTTCTTTGTTGTTAGATTATATCAATATATCTCATATTTCAATCAAAATACACAAGTTTCTACACAATTTTTGGTATCATTTGCAAGGTGAAAATCTCATTATTTTTGCAACTTTCTATCATGTCATTTGGCTAAATTTAATTGACAATTTTCAAGAATATTGTTGAAAAAAAAATCATCGGATTAGGGATTAATGGTGAGGGGTTCCATTGGAACAAGATTCTTCCCAATAATCCGATGATATCTAAATTGACGAAATTTCTAGCTTATTTATGGATATATATTAGGCGTATAGTTTGATTGATTGTATTTTTTAGGATGTGTTAGGCAATCTACGTTGTTGTTATTGTAGTATTCATTTTGTGAGTATGTAGTAATCGTGGTTGTGAGCCTAGGAAAGCGACCCCGTGGTTCAAATCCGATGATGGACGTTTTGGTGTATGTAATAGATTCAAGATGCTTGTTTTGTAATATGTAACTATCGGGCCTTAAAACGACGCTAAGGCGAGAATCGGGTTTAAGGCCCCGTATTAGTGGAATATGTGATGGTTGGCGTTCGGGGATATTTTGATGGCTTACATGCCCATGGATAGCCCGACGCATGTTTATACTTGATTAGATTTTTGAGGCGCCCAAAAGGATTTCAAAAAGATTAAACGATAAGGATTCTTTTCTAAAAAATCAATCAAAGTAGGATATTAGCATCACGAGGCTAAAAATTTGGGAAACGCTAACGAAGGGTCGATTCCTATCCTACGGGAAAAGCTAAAAGAGGTTATTTTCAAATGTCACGAAAAAAATGGATCTTACAAAAGAACGAAACGTTTTATTAAACCGTTGTGCATAGGGTTGAAAGAGATCCTAGAAGTTGCCCATCATGCTATTTATGAAAGCAAACATATAGATCTCGATTCCTATTTTGACGAAGGTTTTAGAAAAAACTCTTGTTTTGCCAAAACGACACCCTATTGAAAAATCTCATAGTTTTTGACAATTAAAATCAAACCTTTCTCATAGAGCTTTCTCGTGTATGCTGAAAAGACATTCCGAAGCGTTTTCAAATTAAAAGCATGACTTTCCCTAAAAATTCCAAAATGATTCTTTCATACAAACTCACCACAACATTCACATAGGCACACACACACACACACACGCGCGCGTACACACAACATTTCATGAATTAAATGATAGGAAAGCATCAAGATTGCGGTAACCGTGTTTCACGGAAGTCGGGGGGTGCCTTACACCTTCCCCTCGCTTAAGCAAGCCCCCGAACTCTATGAATCTCGATTCGCGGACCAATTAATTCGGAGTCACATATGAGCCAGCGATTTATAAAAAACGAAAACTCGGATGAGTTGGTACATCCATTTCAAATATACTAACTGGCGACTCTGGTTAATTGGCTCATCATAAAAAACGATCTTTCAAAAATCCCGTCGACATTAATGCCGATCTTTTCCCAAAAATCATTAAATCAAAAGGATAAAATCGGAAAAGACTAGAAAGACGAGAAGACCCGGCGTCGACAACTGGCGACTCCGCTGGGGACATTAGAGGGCTTGAGCCGCGTTTAAATCTGGATGCTATCCTATCCTTTTAAAATTCATAAAATGTGTGTGCATGCGATATTTTGATTTTTTTACTTTTGTTGTGCGAATGCGTGTTTTGTCGAATAGATGAATGATTTGGAATGGAATTGCTTTACGTTTGAGTAATCATTTGCATACGGTGAGGACGATGAATGTGAATTGTATGTTGAGAGAGTACCTCCTCCTGAGGCGAACCTGTCGGTTGCTTATTACTGGACTCGAAGGGGCTGCTCCCCGGAGATGGCTCAGGAAACGCACCACCCAAATCCGCTCCAATCGAAAGGGCTCAAACGAGTAGATTGCGAAGATTTTGGGGACCTTCATGCCGAAAAAAGCCCGTGAGAGTAACCCTAGGATAGGTCAGCCTCAGATTAAACCCTACGCAGGAAAAGTCTCTTCATGCCTTTTTTACATTTTCACGCATAAATGTCATGATATTCGCATCCCTTTTGCCAGGAGAAATTACTAACCTCTATGTTTTGCAGGGAACAGCTGGGGAGCTTAATAAAGCCATGTTTGGCATTTGTCATTGCAATTTAAAGGGCTACTAACTTTCTGTTTTGCAGGGAAAGATTAAAAAAACCCCCAAAAACACAAAAAATTACAGCTTTAGCATGCATCCGCATTTTTTATTCCCCACAACTAAACTTCGAACCTTGGTTTCTATAGGATTGCTCCTCAAAACCCGTTCGCCAGTCTAAGAAAAGCCCAGGTCTCTACCTCTGAAATGGCTGATCTTCCCAATCATAGTTCCATATCTCGGGAGGAGTTTGATGATTTTAAAAAGACAGATGATGGAAATGGCCACAATGTTAAAGGAACAGTTCTTAATCAGAACAGGATCCGGCAAACCAGGGATCGCATAATATTCCACCACCAGGGGATGATCAGAATCCTCCTAAAAATGGTACAAACTTGCTTAAAGAGGACCAACCCCGACTCAAGGACGAGCCAGTCATCCCAAAGGCCGTTCCCATACCTAGCAGGACAGTGATTACTATCCCAGAAGAAGGGGACAATGACGACCCTTCGGAGAAAAATGAAACACATGGAGGAGACCATCCCAATCTCTAAGGGGCATAGGCTCCCTGGGCAGGGTTAATTATTCGGATCTATGTGTTTTCCCCGGAGCCAGATATCCAGAAAAGTTCAAGGTCCCCGAGTTTGAGAAATACAATGGAAAGGGAGACCCCTATTACACACTATGAAAATATACATTGGAGAACTCGGGGTCTTATGCCGAAGACGAAGGGCTAAGAATGCAGCTGTTCCAGAAAAGCTTAAACAGGGGAGGCAAGAATCTGGTTTATGCCCGCCTTGACAACGCCCGAATACACAACTGGGGAGGAATTGGCCCATACTTTCTTAAACCCAATACAGTTTTCAGGCCCAGATGGCCCTTGACAGGTACCAAAATGACAAAAGTCAAGAAGCAGCCTAGGGAATCCTTCAGGGAATATGCGCAACGATGGAGGGGCATGGCCCGCACAGGTAACCCCCCCGATGAGCGAATCAGAGATGGTGATGACCTTTGTAGACATTCAAGAGGCACCATAATTATGAAAGAGTCATCTCGGGGGATTGGGAGACCTTTCGCCGAAAATGATTAAACATGGAGAGGATGGTAGATATGGGGTTGAAATCGGATAAAATCCGGGACTTTACTGCTTTAGAAACTGCTTGCCCGAGCAAATACAAAATGGAAACTATGGCAGCCAGTTCCCGGAGGGTCCAAAAGAAAAAGGAGGAGGATGTCTCCCTCGTCCTACAGGGGTCATCCAGAAAAAACAGGAAGCCATCTTCCGGTACAGGTGCAAAGGGTTTGGGGCCATCCCGACAGCCAAACTTCACAGATCAAAGGGCAGAGGGGCGAAAAAGATATGAGGCCTCGCAAAATCGAGTATTCACCCCACTCGGGGAGCCTCTCGAGCGGATTTTGGCGGTATTGATGGCCCAAAAGAAGATAATCAATTTGGCTCCCCCAAGTGACCCGAAAGGAAGGAGATTTGACCCAAGCAAACGGTGCGCCTACCCACTCGGGTTCCCCGGGGCATGATACACAAGATTGTTGGACATTGAAACATATAATTCAGAACATGATCGACAATGGGGAAATTGTGGTGGAAACAACCAGACTCCCCGAATGTTAAAGCAAAATCCCCTGCCAAGACATGATGGAGGGGGGAGTCAATGTGACGGAGGCAAGTGAGGCTGGGGGGCCGCCAAGATTGAACTATGTGCAGGAAATTGAGGAAAATGATCAATGTGATACATGATCATGGGAGTGCACGAGGATCGCCCATCAGGTTGATATAGGGGTAGGTACGAATAGCACGGAGGGGACCCGGTCAAGTTGACAGCTCCGAGGCCCATCATCCTTGCGGCAAGGCCGCAGCTCCCTATCAGTAGCCTAAAGACTGTACCCTGGAATTATGGGGGAAATGCCAGAGGAAACGGCCAGTTGTGCTTCCGTGACGAACAAAAGGGGAACCCCTTATATCTTCCCGGACGAGTCCTTGAAAGCCAAAAGAGGAAAAATGAGGAGGTTTCCGAGGAAAGGGCCGTCGAATTTTTGAAAAGGATGGGATCATCCAGAAACAAGGGGGATCCAGATTTTAAATGAGGAGTCAACCCTAACATCAGTCATGGACTTGGTGTTGGCATCCAGTAAGCATTGTTAGAACCCTGACAAAGGTTCTGGAAGAGGCATACGTGCCCAAAGAAATTAGTGAGGAGGGTTGTCGGCCAGCTGGTGGGCCACCTGTTGGAAGGCGTATGCAATATCCACTTTACGGATTGAGGACATTCCCAAGGAGGGAAGAGGGGCACCGAAAAAACCGCTACACATTGCGGTAATCTCTTCAGGATATGTCATGAATGGGGTGCTGATCGATGGGGGATCGGCATTGAATATATGTCCTCTCAGTACGCTAAAGAAAATGAACATCAGTTCCCAAGCGCCTACGGGCACAGTCATGTGGTGGTCCGGGCTTTTGAGGGTCCCGGAGGGATACCATTGGAGAAATAGAATTGTCGGGTGGAGATAGGGCCCTGTACTTTCGACATCTCTTTCCAAGTTCTTGACATCGCGGCCAGCTACAACCTGCTGTTAGGGAGGCCATGGATACACATTGGCCGGGGCAGTTCCCTCCACGCTCCACCAACAAATCAAGCTAATCATCGATGGGAATCTGGTCACAATCTCGGCCGAAATGTGATGACCTTTCTTCTCCTAGAAGTGAACCTGCCACAGTGATCAACGTGGATGAGTCGGCAGCACCTGCCAGCTTTCAAGCCACTAGAGATTAGCACCCCCCACTATAAGATGCCCTGGGAATCTCCAACTGTGAAAACCTAGGGTCTCTCCCGAACTTACCTTTGTGGCAAAGGAAATGATAAAAATGAACTTCCAGCCTGGGCAGGGGTTAGGAAGGAACAGTCAGGGAATCACCGAGCCCATTCATCTACCACAGCAGATAGGCAAGGCAGGGCTGGGATACCATGAGGACGCAGCACGGAGACGCCGTCGGGGTGCGGCTCCGATTCAAGTCGACAATGAGCAGGGGATCAGCGAACCTGTGATTGGGGCAGGGAATGAAGAGTTAACCCCCGCACGTAATGAGTCGGCCCGGAGGGAAAGTTTCCTGCAGGAGGTCGCAAAGGAGTTTGAAACCAAATGCTACATCCCCGAACAATCAACAAGCAGTGGGGAGGGGACGAATATTATCGCCCCACCCGGGGCCCAACAAGTTGTGCCTGTCATCGATTGGGCAGGGCTGGATCATTCCTGAAGAGAATAGGAGGGAGGACTCAGGCGACGTAGCCCGTAATTATCGGGGAAGTGTCCGATGTAAAGCCCCCTTTCATCCAGCGCATTTCCATCTGACCTGACTGTCGACAACTGGACCATGAAGCCAGTAAGTAATATCCAAAAAGGGTGTAAACAAACCGACGTCAGGGTGGTGGACCCAGAGGATGGGGGAATGAAGAAGTTTTATTTTTGTTGTTGTTTTTATTTCTGCATAATTATGTCATTTCTTCGTGTTATTTTTGAAAAAAGCGATCGTCGTGAAAAAATGATTTATATATGACAAGTATTTTGTTTCATGTCAGGTGTACCAATTTGAGTAATCCTTGCCTAACAAATGGTCTCTCAAATTTGAATGATGATTATGATTTTGACATTGAGCTGGATTTCGATTTAATGGGCATTGAACAAGACGAGACAGATTACGACGACGCGCCTGATGAGATCAAAGGATGGGGTCGAGGATAAACCCAAACCCCAATTTGGACCAAACCGTCAACCATTGATATTGGAACCCCTGATAAGCCCAAAAGAAACTCAAGATAGGGACAGACCTTACCCCCAGCCAAAAAGCCAAAAATAATTGAGTTGCTAAGCTAATATGAGGATGTCTTTGCCTGGTCGCACGAGGATATGATCGGATTGTCCACCGACATTGTGGTGCACCGGTTACCCATCAAGGGAGGGTTTCAGGCCTGTCAAGCAGAAAACTAAGAAAGTTGAAACCTGAGTGGAGCTTAAAAGTGAAGGAAGAGATCATCAAGCAGTTCAGGGGCGGGAATCATTATGGTGTTCCACTTACCCAGAATGGCTGTCTAATGTAGTCCCAGTGGCTAAGCCTAGAGGAAAGGTGAGGGTATGTGTAGACTATAGAGATCTAAACAAGGCCGAGTCTCAAGGATAATTTCCCTGGTACCTTTCATACACATCCTGGTGGATAACACGGCCCAGTACGAGATGTACTCTTTTGTTGATTGTTTTTGCGGATGGTATCATCAGATAATGGTGGCAGAGGAGGATCGGGAAAAGGACCGCATTCATCACCCCCTGGGGCACTTTCTGCTATAGACGACTGGCTTTCGGTCTACACAAATGCAGGGGCTACTTATCAGAGAGCCATGATGGCCTTGTTCCATGATATGATGCACAAGGAGATAGAGGTCTACGTAGATGACATTATTGTGAAAATCGAAGGTAGAATCCGATCATATAACTCATCTCAAAAAAAGCTATTCGATCGGCTCAGAAAGTATAATTTGAAAACTCAATCCAGCCAAGTGCGCTTTCGGAGTACAGTCGGGCAAGCTCTTGGGTTTTCTCTGGTTAGTGATCGGGGCATTGAGTTGGACCCCCAGCAAAGATTAAGGCCATTGTGGATATGCCAGCCAGCACCTCGCACAGAGAAGGAGATAAGGGGATTCCTAGGGAGAATAAACTTCATTAGCCGTTTTATATCCCACTTGACGACTTACGTTGGTGAGCCGATTTTCAAATTATTAAGAAAGGGTGCTTCCCAAGAATGGAAATGTTATGCGGCTCTAGTGTCAGAGGGCTTTTCAGATCATTAAGAAAAAGCTGACGGAGGCACCAGTGCTGGTACCCCCGAAGGGTGGGATCCCGTTGTTTTATGTATATATCCGTCAACACCATCGCGATGGGATGTATGTTGGGACAAAAGAGTGAGGCAGGTAAAGAACAGGCCATCTATTACCTTAGCAAAAGATTTAGCCAATGTGAGCAGAATTACACTCCCATCGAGAAGACCTGTTGTGCTCTGGCCTGGGCTGCAGGGAGATTACAGCACTACCTCCATGGGCATACAACGTACCTGATATCAAGAATGGATCCCCTGAAATATATTTTCGAAAGGCCCATGATGAATTGTCGACTATCAAGATGGCAGTTAATTTTACAACAGTTTTGACATGGTGTACGTGACCCAGAAGGCCATGAAAGGGCAGGGAATTGCAGATCAGTTGGCAGAAGCCCCGGCAGGAGGGATGGAGCCGTTAGAAACTCCTCTCCCGGGCGAGGATATATTTTGGGTATCGCGCGCGAAAAATGTGATGACGAGGGACAATTTTGGAAGCTGTATTTTGATGGTGCCATGAATGCCGAGGGGGCAGGAGCCGGAGCGGTCCTAGTCTCTATCACCGGAGAACAGTACCCTGTGGCCACTAAACTGCATTTCAGTAATTCAAACAACACCGCTGAATACGAGGGATGTATCTTGGGACTTCTCCTGGCCCGCGACATGGGAGTGAAAAGACTAGCGGTGTTTGGGGATTCGGAATTGGTAATCAGACAGGCAATCGGGGTGTACAACACTAAGGAGCTTCGGTTACTTCCATACCATCGTTATGTTACCCAGTTGATGCAAGAGTTCGAAGATATCGCTTTTCGACATATTCCCCGGGGGCGGAATGATTTTGCAGATGCATTGGCAACCCTGGCTTCCTTAATCCATATAATCAAAAGGAAGGACATTCCACAGATCGAGATAGCCGTACAGAATGCCCCGGCATATGAGGAACATGTGGCAGTGTTATCAGACGAGGTGGTGTTGCCAAAGCAGCCCTGGTATCACGACATAAGGGAATATCTGAGAGATAGGACCATTCCCGACCAGGCGAGTCGAACTGAGAGGATGAGAATTCAAAGGATGGCAATGAAATTTTACCTGAGTGGGGATTCACTCTACAAGAGGGATGCTGGGTTGGGACTGTTGCAGTGCGTAGATGAAACACAGGCCCGAAAGATTATGAATGAAATACATGGTGGAGTGTGTGGGCCCCATATGAGTGGACCGATGCTGGCCAAAAAGATTTTGAGGACAGGGCATTATTGGTTGACGCTGAAGGCCGATTGCGAAGATCATGTCAAACGGTGTTATCAATGTCAGGGCGCACGGTAATGTGATCCATACGCCTCCCAATGAACTGCACTGTATGACCTCCCCGTGGCCATTTTCAATGTGGGGAATGGATGTAATCGGACCAATAGAGCCCAAGGCAAGCAACGGGCACCGATTCATTTTCGTCATGATCGATTACTTCACCAAATGGGTAGAAGCAGCTTCTTTCCCCAAAGTAACTCAGGAGGTCATCGTCGGGTTCATCAGGAATAATGTCATTTGTCGATACGGGCAGCCTGAGGTTTTGGTCTCTGACAATGCCAAGAATTTAAACAACGCCCTCATGAGGGGATTGTGTGTGACCAGTTCCAGATCAAGCACCTCAATTCCGTCATTTACCGTCCTAAGATGAATGGGGCAGTGGAGGCTGCAAACAAAAACATCAAGAAAATCATGGCCAAAATGTCTGCTAATCATCGGGGATGGCCGGATTTGTTACCCCTCACCCTGCTGGCATACCGGACGTCAACGCGTACGTCTACAGGGGCAACCCCTTACGCTTTGGTATATGGAATGGAGGCTGTTCTACTAGTTGAGGTTGAGATGGCATCCCTCAGAGTAATGAGTGATGCTCAGATAAGTGAGGAGGATTGGATGCAAAATCGATACGACCAATTGGCCCTAATCGATGAAAGGAGGGTGGCTGCTGTTTGGCATGGCCAGTTATATCAACAAAGGATATCTCGATCGTATGACAAAAGGATGAGACCTCGGAAGTTCAAAGAAAATGATTTGGTGTTGAAGAGAGTCATGCCTTGTCAAGACGAGGCCAAGGGGAAGTTCGCCCCAAACTGGGAGGGGTCGTTTGTGATTAAGAAGGTGCTATCCGGAGGAGCCCTCATATTGCAAGAAATGGATGGTGAGGTATTTCCATAACCCCTCAATTCTGACTCGGTGAAGCGGTTCTACGCTTGAATCATCAGGTCCTTTTTCCTTGAGAGCGAACTACGTAGGACCTGATCTCCCAACTTGTGGGGGTACGTAGGCAGCCATCATGGCGCGGTCCGATCCTTTAAAAAATAATTCTTTCCCTAACCAAAACCAATTTTCGATAGCCAGATAAAACCTTCCTACCCCCTCAAAACTTTCCCGAAACCAACTCCCTAACCAGTTTCACCCCAAAATACATACCCTGATCCAACCAAACAGTTATCCAAAATCTGAGATTCAATCCGATGAAATCAAAAGGTGTGCGGCAATATCTGTCAAATTTCCAACAAGTCTTGAGAAAAGAAAGAAGGCGAAATGTCAAAATCATGGTCAATTGGATAAAATGATGATCCAATGGAGGGCAATGATACGACAAAAGGGGGAAAATGACTAAATTTTAATGCATGTCTATATATATAAGTCGTTTTATTACAAGATTTCTCTTTCAATAACTGATGAAACCAACATAGTCTATGCAGGAAATAAAATAATCTACAAATCTGAAACTAGCTGAAGCAGGATGGATAGGGCGGTGGACAGATCTGAAGCCTCAGCATCTCTTGCAATCTGCTGCCCCATCATATCAATACGATCCAGTAAAGCAGTAGCTCGGCTGACAGCCCCAAAATGAGCATCTACCACTGCCCTGGTCTGAAATACAATGGCCTCTCTGTCGGCAATGGCAGCGTCTCTAGCCCGAATGGCCTCATCTCTCTCGACAAGGGCGGCATCCCTCTCGGCTTCAGTAGCAATCAGGGCCAGGCGGAGTTGGGAATCCTCAGTAACCCGACTCGGGGCAGAATCGGCTGAGATAGGGTGGTCTGTGGTATCTTCTGGGAAAATCACTCCAGAATCATCAAAGGCCCAAGTCCGACTCAAACTAGCCGACTCCAAGTCTCCGCGCAACCACTGTACGTAAGCAAACGTCTGGATGTGACGGCTCTCACTATATTCGGCAAGGGTCCTGCAATCCCAAAGCTCGCGTAATACCTGCAATAGATCCCTCTCCGTACAGGAATGATATAAGGAATCGGTATGCGGCTGCACCCGCGAAGGGGTGTAAATCCTGCGTCTGATCAAACTGCCCCATAACCGCCAGGGGATGATAGGTCGTCACGCCCCTCAACCCAGCAATGGGGATGAAATCCAGGTCGGGCACATGAGTCAAGAAGCTCATGAAGGAGCAATAGCCCGAGTAGATCAATAGGTGAAAGGGATCCTCAATGACAGACAAAAATGATGTCCAGGAGGCCACATCAGTACAGCTCACGGGACGAAGCGAAAACTGCGTGGTTATGTCATGGCTGAAGCAAAACCCTCGACGACGGAAGTGGCCGATGGGACTAAGATGACTCATGAACCACACGTATAACAAAGCCGAGCTCCCTCTGAAGGCTCTGCCTCGAAAAGACTGGCAATATGTGGCTGACATATAGGTATCCGCCAATATCATAGGAAGAATGGTGTGATCCTCCTGAAGGGCTCTAAACGGCCGCCACAATCCGCATGTCCAAATGATCGGGTCCTGCAGGTAAATACAAGACTGAGATGACACAGGCCATCAGGGACATCCACTCTCAAGGCGCCCCAGCGCTCCTCGGACACGGAAAAATCACCGAAGAAAAGTCGAAAACCGTCAGGTGAGCCAAATCGGTCAATAAAGAACTGAAGGGGAACCATATGGTCTGATGTGATCACCGGCAACAGGACAGCCCTTCGCAAACCAGTGAAAGTCAAGAGTTGACGGCGCATGGAACCAACTGTGACCCTAGCACAAGGTCTATCCAGGGGCAGGCCGGTGAAGCGAGCATACTCCTCGAGGGTGGGGGTCAGCTCTACTGTCCCTAACCTAAACACCTGACGGGCAGGGGCCCAATAGCTCAGAAGACCATCCACGAAGCCCGCTGGCACCTGAAGGGTCAATAAGGACCAAGAATGACCCAAAAGACCATCTGCGGTAATCCTTTCTGCCGGGCAGTAAACTGTCCAACCAGCGGAAGAGGCAGCCCACCAACCCTGTGGGAGGAGTGGAATCCAAACGAACCACAGCATCTGAGGACGACATCTGGGAAAAAAATAGTATCAAAAAAGACTGTACAGGGGTCATTTCTCTACCCATAAATAAAAAGCATGCATCTACAGTTAATAATGAAGCAGGTGAATCCCATAAAGATGAAAAAGAACTGTGCATAAATAAATAAATGAGTTCAGTACATAGTGCGTAAATGAAAAAGAAATATAAACAGGTACAGGTACAAAAGACCCTATCCTATCCTGATCTAAATAAAATCGGTATCATCTATGAAGGAAGGATCCTCGAACTGATCCCCTGGGGTCGTCGAGCTCGGAGGATCAAAGTTCATGTCAGGAATGTAGGGATGTGCTGTGGCATCAGATGAACTCGGGCCTGCATCATAACCCGCACCGTCTGGATCATAGACGTAAGCCTCCTCCGGGGTCCGGCCCAACGACCGAACAAACAGCGACAACTGATCTACCTGACGGGTCAATGTGGCGATCTGCTCAGCGTGGGTAGGGGTCCGAACACAGGCAGCCCAATCGGTCATCGTCACCGAGCCTGGAACCATGTCTCCAAGAAAGAAAGTGGCCCGAGTCTGAAGGACCGATGGTACGGGGCACCCACCAGGTACGGAAGGCATCACTCGTGCTGGGACCCGTCGAAAGCATCCGGCCGTCATCCCCCGCAATCATGATCTCTGAAGGCGGAGAATCTAGTGGCCAGGAGGTAGCGAAAGGAGGGGAGTACGGGATGCGGATCTCTCCAGTAACGCATCTGAAGGCGCGCTCCCCCAGGTACATAACCCATCCTCCAACACTCTGCAAAGTGAGGCGACAGGTGGAAAGTGCAAACTCCGGGCCGGTAGGATATCCATCTATAAACCCCACATCTAGATGCTCAGAAAGATAAGGCCTCCAGACGACCCCGGCAGCCGTGATCAGCTCCAGCTGGATGCGGCAGTGTGCAAAGCTGCCTGATATCGGGATCTCCTCTAGAGTGCTGTGATGCCATCGTCGGCCCCGGGGATAAGTATCAAGGCCGAGAGTAGTGACAGGCCTCAGGCATGGAAGACGCTCGTAGGCCCAGAACTGCGAACAGAAACAGTGAAAAGCATGAGAAACCGACAGACGCAGAAAGAAAAGAAATGAATTGACGGGAAATACATTAAGAAAAAAGAAAGAAGTCTCACCAGCAGAAAATGATAGAATCCAAGCCAAGCGTCTGTCTGGCCCTCCGAGCGTAGACGCATACCATGGAGGAAATAGGCAAAGGTGAATGACCCCCAGTCATAGTCACTGATGCGATCCACGTCTCTGACCGCTCCCACGACGCTGAAATGAATGGTGGAGGAATTGTTCCCTAGGAAACAAACCCCTCATGATCGTCAGGAACAAGCGTCGGAGCAAGATGTCCCGGGTACCCTGATCCGCTGGAACATGGGCAGCGCGTAGAGACCCCCGACTGCATCGACAGCCAAGGCACCGGATCGAATACTGCGGGCCTTAAAGACCCGGTCCTCAGCGGTTAAAAGCCCAATAGGGCCCGGACCTCCGCCAGAGTGATGTCGAGATCTAGAGGAACGCGGGACCCGGTAAACTCTATGCCCGTAAATGTACCTCCAGTCCCATGGGGTCAGCACAACCTCGCAGTCAAGAAGGTGAAGAGACTGCGTCTGGTGGAACCAGCGCTCGGATAAGGCCCTCATGTAACCCCAGGGACACTGCCCGGGGGGATGATAGTGAAGAAATGACGGAGGCCCCAAGAATCCACCATAGCCCGGTAGTCGCTGTGCAGAGCCGTGTAGAGGGAGTAGATGTTGAACCAGTTGCCCCTCGGCTGGGTAAACTCGGGTACCTGGGGCAATCACCAAGGGGTCAGTCCGGATAAAAGGAGAATTGAGAAATTAAGAATAAAATCAGAATAGAACTGAATATACCTCGTTAGCCACGAGAGATGCTGAAGGGTGACGACTGAGATCCCGACCCAAAAGATCGGATATCTGCACAGAGGCGCCAGAAGAAGCCTGATGAGTAGATGGAGCCGGTATGCTGGAAGATGGCCCCTCTGCCGCGACCTCCGGAGGAGCAGCCTCCTCAACGTCCGGAGGACCAGGGCGAATGACAGCCTCCGCCAAACGACGAGCCTGACGGGTCCGAGGAGGAACAGGAGCGGGTGCAGCCCTACGACGGCGAACACCCGAGGTCCGTGACACGGAGGAACTACTATGAGCATCGGGATCCATGACTGGATTGGTACGGGCGAGATAGAAGGTAAGTTCCCTTTTAAAATTATGTAATGAATATTCTAAATTTCTAGCCTCGTCATATAATTAATGCAACATGATGCATGGTTAAAAAAAAAAAAAAAAAAAAAAAAAAAAAAAAACGGCAGAGTTCCGTTTGTAAAATGGACATCCCATGCATATCCAAGCAGGTTTTTCAAAGAACTCAGGCCCCAACAGATCATATTTGCATTCATACATGAAAATAAAGCATGTAAAATACCATAAATGCATGATTTTCTTTCAAAAAGGAGCAAACGTATACGTGGGACCGCCTCATGAACATAAAATAGGACCCACACAGTTAAGACACAACATGCATATATGATAGTACATTACATAGCATTGTAAAGCATACATTTTATCTCTAAACATGCAAATAGTCAAATGTATAGCGAAACATTGAAGAAATTGAAAAGTGACCGGTCAAAGTGTTACCTGTAGCGTGTAGATCAATCCTACCGGAGCAGTTTTTGCAGGAAAGTTGAAAAAATCGACAAAAAGCCCTTGCGAACAAGCAAAAATCGCGAGAAATAGGTGTGAATTGGAAGTTGAAAGTGACAGATCTGGAAGCGGGGAACCGCTTAAACATGCCGATCTTGGCCGCAGATGTATCTGCGGCTGGCCGCAGATCAATCTACGGCTGGCCGCAGATCCATCCGCGGCTGGCCCTGGTGGGTCCCACCTTGCTCCCTTGCAGCCAATTGACGTGTTGAGTAAAAAAAGATTACGAGATGGGTGACCGGCGACGATACCCGGCCCCGACGAGACGATCGACCGGCGACGATCACCGGCGATCATGAGATGGATGTCCGGCGACGATAACCGGCTCCGACAAGATAACAAACCGGCGACGATAACCGGGGGTTACGAGATGGGTGACCGGCGACGATACCCGGCCCCGACGAGACGATCGACCGGCGACGATAACCGGCGATCATGAGATGGATGTCCGGCGACGATAACCGGCTCCGACAAGATAACCAACCGGCGACGATAACCGGGGGTTACGAGATGGGTGACCGGCGACGATACCCGGCCCCGCCGAGTCGATATCGACGGCCGACGATAACCGGCGATCATGAGATGGATGTCCGGCGACGATAACCAGCTCCGACAAGATAACCAACCGGCGACGATAATCGGGGGTTACGAGATGGGTGACCGGCGACGATACCCGGCCCCGACGAGACGATCGATCGGCGACGATAACCGGCGATCGTGAGATGGATGTCCGGCGACGATAACCGGCTCCGACAAGACAACCAACCGGCGACGATAACCGGGGGTTACGAGATGGGTGACCGGCGACGATACCCGGCCCCGACGAGACGATCGACCGGCGACGATAACCGGCGATCATGAGATGGATGTCCGGCGACGATAACCGGCTCCGACAAGATAACCAACCGGCGACGATAACCGGGGGTTACGAGATGGGTGACCGGCGACGATACCCGGCCCCGACGAGACGATTCGACCGGCGACGATAACCGGCGATCATGAGATGGATGTCCGGCGACGATAACCGGCTCCGACAAGATAACCAACCGGCGACGATAACCGGGGGTTACGAGATGGGTGACCGGCGACGATACCCGGCCCTGACGAGACGATCGACCGGCGATGATCACCGGCGATCATGAGGTGGATGTCCAGCGACGATAACCGGCTCCGACAAGATAACCAACCGGCGACGATAACCGGGGGTTACGAGATGGGTGACCGGCGACGATACCCGGCCCCGATCGAGACGATAGATTGAAAGAATGAACCCAACGACTAACAAACACGGTCAGAGGGTTAAAGCATCGACACTCTTGCGGATAGTTTGCATGCGTTACATCTTGTGTTGCATCATAAATCAGATGTGTTGCATCATATATGTATTGTCAATTCTTATACACTGCCATTCATGCATCGGGTGTCTGTTTCTTTATCCTGTTCATTTCATTTAACATTTCATAAACATGATAAAGAGGGGCAGCTGTAGACACCCAAATTTTGCACTTCGTATACTAACCTTGACAGGAGGGCAAATTCGTCAAATGGATCGGCCTGCGAGAGCAAAAGATGGAAAAAATACGAACACTCGACGCCACCATGATAATTTGCAGCCGAAATCGACATGACAGCAGGGCTATCCGAATTTGGCATTCTCGGAAGGTGTGGCGCGCTTCCCGGAAATTCCCGGACTGCAGAATACGAGCCTGTCAGCGAAAACCGACATTGCGGCACGAAAATCGAGCCGTGGCACGAAAATCGAGAAAGTCAAGCCCGCCAGCCGCGGATAGATCTGCGGCCAAATGAGTGCGCCTTTCTGGAAAGTCAGATCCCAAAAACCGGGCTGAGTGGCGAGCCAGCTGGCCAGCCTATTTAAACTCAGCTTCGGACAGTATACAGAAGGTTGAGCAGTTTAGCGGAAGAAGAAGAAAATCAGCAGCAGTTTTAGCTCAGAAATAGAGAGAAATAGCACAAATTCTTGCAACAATTGAGAAAAAAAAGAGAGGAAGTTTCTTTGTTGTTAGATTATATCAATATATCTCATATTTCAATCAAATACACAAGTTTCTACACAATTTTGGTATCATTTGCAAGGTGAAAATCTCATTATTTTTGCAACTTCTATCATGTCATTTGGCTAAATTTAATTGCAATTTTCAAGAATATTGTTGAAAAAAATCATGGATTAGGGATTATTGGTGAGGGTTCCATTGGAACAAGATTCTTCCCAATAATCCGATGATATCTAATTGACGAAATTTCTAGCTTATTTATGGATATATATTAGGCGTAGTTTTGATTGATTGTATTTTTAGGATGTGTTTAGGCAATCTACGTTGTTGTTATTGTAGTATTCATTTTGTGAGTATGTAGTAATCGTGGTTGTGAGCCTAGGAAAGCGACCCCGTGGTTCAAATCCGATGATGGACGTTTTGGTATATGTAATAGATTCAAGATGCTTGTTTTGTAATATGTAACTATCGGGCCTTAAAACGACGCTAAGGCGAGAATCGGGTTTAAGGCCCCGTATTAGTGGAATATGTGATGGTTGGCGTTCGGGGATATTTTGATGGCTTACATGCCCATGGATAGCCCCGACGCATGTTTATACTTGATTAGATTTTTGAGGCGCCAAAAGGATTTCAAAAAGATTAAACGATAAGGATCTTTTCTAAAAATCAATCAAAGTAGGATATTAGCATCACGAGGCTAAAAATTTGGGAAACGCTAACGAAGGTCGATTCCTATCCTACGGGAAAAGCTAAAAGAGGTTATTTTCAAATGTCACGAAAAAATGGATCTTACAAAAGAACGAAACGTTTTATTAAACCGTTGTGCATAGGGTGAAAGAGATCCTAGAAGTTGCCCATCATGCTATTTATGAAAGCAACATATAGATCTCGATTCCTATTTTGACGAAGGTTTAGAAAACTCTTGTTTTGCCAAAACGACACCTAATGAAAATCTCATAGTTTTTGACAATTAAAATCAAACCTTTCTCATAGAGCTTTCTCGTGTATGCTGAAAAGACATTCCGAAGCGTTTTCAAATTAAAGCATGACTTTCCCTAAAAATCCAAATGATTCTTTCATACAAACTCACCACAACATTCACATAGGCACACACACACACACGCGCGCGTACACACAACATTTCATGAATTAAAGGATAGGAAAGCATCAAGATTGCGGTAACCGTGTTTCACGGAAGTCGGGGGGTGCCTAACACCTTCCCCTCGCTTAAGCAAGCCCCCGAACTCTATGAATCTCGATTCGCGGACCAATTAATTCGGAGTCACATATGAGCCAGCGATTTATAAAAAATGAAAACTCGGATGAGTTGGTACATCCATTTCAAATATACCAACTGGCGACTCTGGTTAATTGGCTCATCATAAAAAACGATCTTTCAAAAATCCCGTCGACATTAATGCCGATCTTTTCCCAAAAATCATTAAATCAAAAGGATAAAATCGGAAAAGACTAGAAAGACGAGAAAACCCGGCGTCGACAACAGGCTACCATCAGCTAAGGGTGAGACAGGAGGATATCCCGAAGACGGCATTCACAACTCGTTATGGACATTTCGAGTTTCTGGTAATGTCATTTGGACTAACAAATGCACCATCGACATTCATGGATATGATGAACAGAGTGTTCAAGCAGTACTTGGACAAGTTCGTGGTAGTATTCATCGATGACTTCTTGGTATATTCAGTGACAGAGGAAGAACATGCTGAACATCTAAGGATTGTTTTGGAGGCATTAAGAAGGGAGACATTGTATGCGAAGTTTTCAAAGTGTGAATTTTGGTTGCAAAGGGTGCAGTTTCTAGGTCACGTCATTGACCGGGATGGTGTTTCGATAGACCCAGCAAAGGTGGAAGCCATTATCAACTGGGAGCAGCCGAGGACGCCGACGGAGATCAGGAGTTTCCTAGGGTTAGCGGGATACTAATGGAGATTCATCCAGGATTTTTTGGAAGATAGCATCGTCGTTGACCAATCTAACCAGAAAGACGGTAAAGTTCGTTTGGACGGAGAAGTACGAGGAGAGTTTCATGGAGCTGAAGAAAAGACTTAGCCAAGCACCAGTGTTGACTTTACCGGACGACACTGGGGGTTTTGTAGTATACAGTGATGCGTCATACAAAGGCCTTGGTTGTGTACTAATGCAGCATGGCAAGGTCATTGCGTACGCTTCACGTCATCTGAAGGACTATGAGAAGGGATACCCGAGTCATGATCTGGAGTTAGCAGCAGTAGTATTCGCCTTGAAGATTTGGAGGCACTACTTATATGGAGAGAGATGCGAGATATATACAGATCATAAAAGTCTGAAATATATCTTCACTCAGAAGGAGCTGAATATGAGGCAGCACCGATGGTTAGAATTGATCAAGGATTACGACTGTGAGATTCTGTACCATCCGGGCAAAGCAAATGTAGTGGCAGATGCCCTGAGTAGGAAAGGCAGAGAGAAATTAATGAGGCTCACGACTCAAGCAAAGTTGATAAAGGAGTTCGAACGTCTGGAATTGGAGGTTAAGTATCCGATGGAGGTGGACGGGAAATTATTCACAGTGACAGCGAGCCCGACCCTATTGGATCAGATTAAGGAGGCTCAAGAAAAGGATGAGGATTGTGATTCAATAAAGAAGCGAATTGCCGAAGGTGAGGAGCTTAAGTAAAAGATTGATAGCACTGGATTGCTAAGGTTTGAAGGGAGAGTCTGGGTACCGTTGGATCTGGAATTGAGGGAAGAAATCCTTCAGGAAGCTCATAGCACGAAGTACTCAGTACATCACGGGAGCACAAAGATGTACCAGGATTTGCGACGAAATTTTTGGTGGCCGAATATGAAACGAGAAGTGGCAGAGTGCGTCAGCCGATGTCTGACATGCCAGCGGATTAAAGCAGAGCACCAACGACCGAGCGGATTACTTCAACCATTAGAGATTCCGGAGTGGAAGTGGGAGCACATCACAATGGACTTTGTGGTGGGACTGCCACCAACTCATAAGGGTTTAGACGCTATCTGGGTAATTGTGGATCGTCTAACCAAGTCTGCTCATTTTCTGCCAATTAAGATACGGTACAATCTGGAACAATTAGCAAAACTTTACGTCAAGGAGATTGTATCGCGTCATGGAGTGCCGGTATCTATTGTATCGGACAGAGATCCGCGCTTCACGTTAATTTTTTGGACAGCCAGGTTGAGTACAACGTGTCATCCTCAAACTGACAGCCAGAGCGAGCGAACGATTCAGACCTTAGAAGATATGCTTCGGGCGGTCGTGATAGATTTAAAGGGCAGCTAGGATGACCATTGCCACTGGTGGAGTTCGCTTACAACAACAGCTATCACGCTAGTATCGGTATATGGAGAGCGAAGACTGTTGAGACCTGAATTGGTGCAGCAAACTACAGATACAGTACAACTGGTCAGGAATCGTCTAGTAGCAGCTCAGTATCGCCAAAAGAAATATGTCGACTTACATCGTCAGAAGAGAGACTTTGAAGTTGGTAGCTTTGTGTTTTTGAAGGTATCTCCCTGGAAAGGGAAGATCCGTTTTGGGAAGGAAAGAAGGGCAAATTGAGCCCTAGGTTCATAGGACCGTTCGAGGTATTAAGGCGAATTAGCGAAGTGGGCGTACGAGGTAGCGTTACCTCCTGAACTTGAGTACATTCACAACGTGTTTCATGTGTCAGTGTTGCGGCCGTATTAAAAACCAGACTACAAGCACGTTATCTCGTATGAACCAATCCAAGTCGAGAAAGACTTATCGTACGAGGAAATTCCTGTTCAGATACTCGATAGGAAGGAACAGAAAACTGAGGAATAAGATCATCTATTCCGTCAAGGTTCTCTAGAGGATTCACGCAGTCGAAGAAGCTACGTGGGAACTCGAAGAGAAGATGAAAACAAATTATCCTTTTCTATTCGAGTAACCTTATTTTGCAATTCCGAGGACGGAATTTTTATAAGGGGGGAGGGATGTAGTGCCCGTGAATTTTAAACGTCATTATTAATTAAATATATAAATTAAATTTTTTAATGAGTTAGTTTGTGTGCTTATTTGAACTTTTTGTGTGCATTGGTAGTCTACATGACTAGGTGATGAATTGTTTTAAGTTGAGTAAAGGGAGTCACTAATAGTATAGTTAAATTAGTGAACAAGCCTTAAGGTTTAATATCAATTAAATTGATAAAGTAGTTACTAATTAATCATGCAAGTAAATTGAATATACTTAGTATATTGAATTGAGTAAATTAATTAATAAAAGTATTAATTAATGAGAATATTGTCACATTGAATAATAAAATTTAATAGTTCAATTAGTAATCAATTTCTAATTGATTAGCTTATTTAATTAAGGAACTAAGACCGATTATTTATTTGATCATGGGTGTAGTAATTAATAGTGTGGCAAATTAATTAATCAATCATTGGGTTAAATTAAATGACCCAATATTGCATTAAATAGATTTAGATTTTATTAGCCTAATTAGGTTACAAGTTAAAGAGATATGTGTAAGTAATTAAATTCCATAAGATTGGAAATAGAAACCCTAAATAAACAATTAGGGTAATACATATTAAAATTGTTAAACTATGTTTATTACCTATTAAGCCCTATTAAGCCTTTTAAGGCATGAAATTATGTCAATCAACTTGCTTTATTTGGTAACTCTTACACAAAGGACAAGGTTGTCAAGCTTCCATTGGTGGAAAATCTAATTAGCACACTTAAAGATAAGATTAAGGCTAAATAGAAGGGATAAGGTGAACTCTTATATCCAATGGGTAAGAAAGATGTGGGGGATAATAGCATGAATTCTAATTTAGCATTATACTTGCAAGTATTCTATCCTTTCATTTCATTTCAAGTTCATTTCTTCTTTTCATCTCCTTCTTTCATTTCTCCCAAGCAAGAACACAAAGTGAGAGCTTAGAGAGAAAAAGAGAGTGAGATTAGCATAGTTCATGCATCCTAAGTTCATCACATACTTTGGTAGATCAAGGAGAGTAGCTACAAGATCAAGGTGAAACCCTAAATCATTTTCTTCTTTCTTACTTTGTTTTATGTTTATATTTTTTGAGAGATTTTGTTCTAAGACTCAAGAATCATTAGATATTCATGCTTTATGTATAGATCTAATCCTCTTGAGTGTTAGAATGGAGATTCAAAGGAAGAAAAGGAACTTATGTTCTTAAAGGGTAAAAACCTTAGCTTTTCTTCACTTGGATCACCCATAACTTGAGATCTACAACTTGGATTTATGATCCGTCAAAGGAGGGTGCTAGATATATGAGTTAGCTAGTAAACCCAAGTGGTAGAACACAAATCCAATAATTTTTGAAGCCTAGGGGGCTATTTTCCCAAAGTAGTCCAGCTATAAAACTTAAAACTTTAAAACCCTAAAAGCTTGCTGTCCTCGTTTTTCCAAAGGTTGTTTCGGCCAGTTATAAATCTTTTAAAAATCTAAGAAACATCACAGAGGTACCTTAAGAAGTTATCTACAAGTAGGAAAAAGAACGAACACGTTTTGATGTGTAGTTTTTGTGTAATGGCTTTTACCGTGAAGGACTCCTAAATATTTATACCCTGATTTCTCACTGTGTATACCTTGAAAACATATGAAATTTTTACAGTATGTTTATGTATAGTATGAGAGTGTACCCTGAAAATTTCAGAATTGTCTGAGCAAAACTCGATTTATGAAAAATGTAACAAGATTCAGAGGTTTTGGGTACTTTAAATATAGTAAATCACTTTCTAAAATTCCAGGAAAATTGGTGGATCATTGTTGGATCATATACTATCCAGATCCAGAGGATAATAATTTTCAGAGCCTATTTGCTATTTTTCATAATAATGTTATAGTTATGGTTAAAAGAAAATAAATGGTTAAATGATGTCATAAATAAGGAAAATATGATTTTTAAGCTTGGATACTCCTAATATTATATATTCTAACTATTGAGGGGTATTTTGGTAATATTTAATGAGAAATAATATTTATGACCTTTTATGGGTAGTAAAGGAGTTGTTTAATAAAGGGTAAAACAATTAGAATAAATTGTTTATTCGCCTAATAACTTATTAAAATATTACTATGATATTTGTAATATAAGAATTCGATATTTTTTAGTAAACAAAGAAATATTAAGGTTAAAACTTCATGGAAATATTATTGAATGGGTAATAATATTTGTTTTAAGCATTAATAAATGATTAAGATGTTATTAAAATGGCTAATAATATTAGATTAAAATATTATTAATGATATGAGAATTAAAATATTATTAAGAGATTAATAATATTAGATTAAAGTATTATTGGATGATTAAAATATTATTAAGATGTTAATAACATTAGTAAACGAATAAAAGTGTTATTAGTGGACTAATAATACCAAGAGGTGAATTAAATATTATCAGGATTGATAATATTAAGTGTCTTATAGGATTTACGATAGTTTATTAACTTATGTGTGCTATGTGATTTGCTTAATTGTTAAATAAATAGCATAAGTAAGTGTATCGATATACAACTACGCAGGAGTACTAATTGGTAGATCGACGTTATCAATGTTAGGTTCTTCAAGGCCAATTAGTTAAAGCTAGAATTACTTGTAGCTGAGCAAACAGGCAAGTTCTCTATTCCGAAAACTTTAAATATTGCAAGTTCCTAACCCTAAACTTCTTACATTGTTGCAAGTTCTTCTTACTCAATTTTTACATTGAGTAAGTTCTTTAACTGCATTCTTTCAGTATATTGAATGCAAGTTCTATCTTACTCAACTTTTATATTGAGCAAGCTTCTAAACCTTATGCATTATTTTTAATTCGTGCAAAAAGGTATATATTGTTGCAAGTTATTCTTTAAGCTTGAATCTTATCTCCAAGCATGTTTTAAGTGGTTTAATTACTTTTAAAATTATTCCACGTCTGTATATTTATTGACATTCGCACTCGTGCATTTGAATTTATACATTTATTTAAGTTCAGAAATTTAGGAACTATTCATGGTTAAGTCTGAACCCTTTGTTCGGTCAGGCAAAGTATGTGAGAATTTATAAAAGCTATCCGAACCAATCGATGGTAAGGATTCTTAGACTAAATGAACACCCCTTTATTTATAGGGGAGTACCCCACGTACCGGATATAAGGTACAAACAGCAGAGTTAAATGTTATGCATATACATAGGGTACGCGAGGCTGATCCCCTCAAGTACGTTATTCTGTAGCCAGTAACCAGAGGGTCAACCAGCTATTGACTCCTTTGGAAGTTATCGTTCAAAGTCTATTTGACTATCAATTGTTCTAAAAGCATTTAATCGTTCTTGCTTCTGATTATTATATTGTTGAATTTTTTTTTTCTTTCTATATTCTATTCATCATGATATATCTTTTATTGTTGCACTTTAAACTTGCTGAGCAAACTCGTTGCTCATTCTTGCTATATCATGACTTTCATTGCAGTTAAACCAAAGACTTCAGGGAAGAACAAAGGTAAAGAAAAGATGAAATGATAGGCTTCTCGTAGCTGGCTTTAGATTCATGTGTTAGTTAATTACTATTAATGTAATTTAAACCCTGATTACCATTTAGGGTATGTTTTATGTAAATGTTTAAGGTTAATCGTATTCTGGGACTAGTAACACCTTTTAATGAACAACATATGTTTATTTTATTCCGCATTTAGATACCATATGTTGTTATAGGTGAATGTTTATGTTGGATCGTGATGACCGAATCTGGGTATTTGGAGACCCGCATTTGGGGGTGTCACAGGTTGGTATCAAAGCTATAGGTTATAACCCTTAGGAGAAAGAGTCCTTAGGCTATAACCTGAGAGAATATAGAGGAATAGAAGGGGATAGAACTCATATAGAGTTATTTTTGGGTAGAAATTTATTATGATCTTAAAATTGAGGATTTGGATCATACGTTGGTGTTATTAAGCTTGTGGATAATTTGAGGAATGTGTATTGATGAGATAATATGGTAAAGTGAAGACCATTAAGTATGGACGATCCATTGTAAGCTGGAGTTATAGATATTCGAGGTAATTAGATTAATCATTTGATGTTATTGATCAATTCTGTGGCTATTGATTAATTTTTGTGGCTATTCATTAGATAAGATATTGGAGGGGAGTGATGTGGTATAGAGTTTCTTTGTGAAGAAGAGAGGGTACCTTAGAATCTGTTGGGTTAAGGTTTGCAAGAAGGAAATGATTAATTCGATAAATAATGAATATATCGATATTTTGAAGTGTTAGTTAAGTTATTAAGCTTTATGGTGGAATGCCAGGTGAGACAAAGGTAATGAACTCATATAGAGTTGTTAAGCAAAAGTTGAGAGTATTGAGATGAATGATGTTATATGCAAAAAAATGAATAAATTAAGAGATGACTGATGGCAATTTAGATTGTTTTGATGATTAGAAAGGAGAGACAACGGAGAGATTATAAGAAATGAACCGAGGGTAGATTTAGTGTCTGATCTGGAAAAAGTATCTAGAGATGGAACTGAATGATGAGATAATAGAAATCCCTAAGAAGGATCAATTGGAGCCCGATATAAGGAATAAGTGGAGGAAATGAAAGAAAGAAAGATTAAGTCTGAGAGTTATAAGACCTTTGTGAGTCGTAATGAATGAAGAATAGTAGTCAATGTATATGTACTAGTATATCTATGCATGTAAGAAATGTGAATCTCAGTTTTTGTACAGCTAGTAGTATATCTGTTGTAAGTCCCAACTTTTGTGTAAGTTATGGAATAGTTATGTGAATCCCATTTTGTTGTTAGTAACAGAGGGATAAGTGGATATCAGGAATGCTATATGATGTAAGTAGTACGAGGTACTAAGATGAGCTTATTAGTATTTACTAAAGGTGCCTTGAGTTGATATGATGATGATACATTCCCACTTTTCAGATCTAGGGGAAATGGAGTTCTTATTAATCCCATCTTTTGTGTCTTAATGGGATAGTTAACATTTATAGGAATATGCCGGAATTATAAGTGTTTGACACACTAAAGGGTGTATGAATATAAATGTGGTATTATTATTACATGATTGATTGTGATCGATTTGTGCCTTGACTCTTAAATGATAACATCAGTAGAATTTTGCACGATGTGTAAAACAAGAAGGATTTATGTAAGGTTTTGTTTAGAACAAACAATGCCGTCAAGGAGACAACCCCGATACACGAGGGTGGAAGAGTCAGTGAATAACGAGGAGGGTCAGACTGACCTCAAGAGGACCTTTGCGAACTTGTTAGAGGAAACGATGCAAGGCAGACCAGCCATTGCGGTTGTTGGCCATGAAAATCACATGACGAACTTTACGGGTTTCAAATTACTAGGACCACACCGGAGTTTCGTGGGAATATGGATTCGAGTGAAGCCCAGACATAGGTAGAAAAAATAGGGAAAGTTTTCAAGGTCGCAAGAGTGACCGAGGAACAGAAGACTTCGTTTTCCACTTTGATGAGGAAGGGTGAGTCAAATTACTGGTGGAAGGCGAATAGAAGCCGAACTGGGGAAGACGCGACTGCGTGGACTCGTTTTAAGGAGCTGTTTTTCAAAAAAAAAAAAAAAAATTACTTTCTAGAAAGCACGCAGGCAAGTATGGAGATAAAGTTCTTGGATCTGAAGCAAGATGATATGTCAGTAGCAGAGTACGCAACGAAGTTTAACAAACTAGCTAGGTTGATCCACACCAAGTGGACACCGGAGCTAGGCGAGCGAAGAGATTTGATCAAGGGTTGAAGCCCTGGGCGTATAGTAAGGTTGTGGTTTACAGATCAACACATTTCCTACGTTACTTAAGGAAGCAATCGTTGCCGAGGAGGAAATGAAGCGTTGACAAAGCACAACCAAGATCAGAAAAGCCATGATGGGCACAAGGAAGGATGTCGTGGGGTCCAAGGACATGATGTCAGGTATCATCCCAATCAATGATATAAATGCTTATGTGTTATTCGATTCGGGTGCTACCTGCTCTTTTGTTTCCGAAGAATTTGCTAAACGGTTAGACTTACCTCGTGAAAAGTTAGAATACCCTATGAACGTAGAAGTAGTAAACAAGGAAATTATCCCCGTAGAATGCATTCATAGGAATTGTTGTGTCGAGTTACGAGGATTTAAGCTCAGCGTGGATTTGATACCGATTCGTTTGGGGGAGTTCGATGTGATCCTTGGAATGGATTGGTTATCGATTCACGGAGTAGTCATCGACTGTAAAAAGAAGTGTGTACACCTGAAGACTTCTAATAAGTCAAATGTAGTATTCTATGGTAGTAAATCGCCGAGACAATCTTGTTGTCTAACGATGATGCAAGCTAAGAGATTTCTGAGGAAGGGTTGTATAGGTTATTTGGCTCACGTAGTTGATACTCGTCGAGTCGAGGGCGAACCAAGTCAGATACCTGTCGTAAGGGAATTCACAGATGTCTTTCCAGATGAAATTCCGGGATTACCGCTGGATAAAGGAGGTAGAATTTGTAATTAACTTGGTGCCGGGAGCCGCACCAATATCAAAGGCGCCGTATCGCATGGCACCGGTAGAAATGAAGGAGCTAATGGTTCAATTGCAAGAACTGTTGGATAAAGGTTATATCAGACTGAGCGTCTCACCATGGGGAGCGCGAGTTCTGTTCGTAAAGAAGAAGGATGGATCGTTAAGGCTCAGTATCGATTACAAGGAATTGAACAAGGTTACGATTAAGAACAGGTACCCGCTACCCAGAATAGACGATCTGTTTGATCAACTCAAGGGAGCGAAATACTTTTCAAAGATTAATTTAAGGACAGGCTACCATCAGCTAAGGGTGAGACATGAGGATATCCCGAAGACGGCATTCAGAACTCGTTATGGACATTTCGAGTTTCTGGTAATGTCATTTGGACTAACAAATGCACCATCGACATTCATGGATATGATGAACAGAGTGTTTAAGCAGTACTTGGACAAGTTCGTGGTAGTATTCATCGATGACTTCTTGGTATATTCAGTGACAGAGGAAGAACATGCTGAACATCCAAGGATTGTTTTGGAGGCATTAAGAAGGGAGAAGTTGTATGCGAAGTTTTCAAAGTGTGAATTTTGGTTGCAAAGGGTGCAGTTTTCTAGGTCACGTCATTGACCGGGATGGTGTTTCGATAGACCCAGCAAAGGTGGAAGCCATTATCAACTGGGAGCAGCCGAGGACGCCGACGGAGATCAGGAGTTTCCTAGGGTTAGCGGGATACTATCGGAGATTCGTCCAGGATTTTTTGAAGATAGCATCGTCGTTGACCAATCTAACCAGAAAGACGGTAAAGTTCGTTTGGACGGAGAAGTGCGAGGAGAGTTTCATGGAGCTGAAGAAAAGACTTAGCCAAGCACCAGTGTTGGCTTTACCGGACGACACTGGGGGTTTTGTAGTATATAGTGATGCATCACACAAAGGCCTCGGTTGTGTACTAATGCAGCATGGCAAGGTCATTGTGTACGCTTCACGTCAGCTAAAGGACTATGAGAAGGGATACCCGACTCATGATCTGGAGTTAGCAGCAGTAGTACTCGCCTTGAAGATTTGGAGGCACTACTTATATGGAGAGAGGTGCGAGATATATACAGATCATAAAAGTCTGAAATATATCTTCACTCAGAAGGAGCTGAATATGAGGCAGCACCGATGGTTAGAATTGATCAAGGATTACGACTGTGAGATTCTGTACCATCCGGGCAAAGCAAATGTAGTGGCAGATGCCCTGAGTAGGAAAGGCAGAGAGAAATTAATGAGGCTCACGACTCAAGCAGAGTTGATAAAGGAGTTCGAACGTCTGGAATTGGAGGTTAAGTATTCGATGTAGGCGGACGGGAAATTGTTCACAGTGACAGCGAGCCCGACCCTATTGGATCAGATTAAGGAGGCTCAAGAAAAGGATGAGGATTGTGATTCAATAAAGAAGCGAATTGCCGAAGGCGAGGAGCTTAAGTAAAAGATTGATAGCACTGGATTGCTAAGGTTTGAAGGGAGAGTCTGGGTACCGTTGGATCTGGAATTGAGGGAAGAAATCCTTCAGGAAGCTCATAGCACGAAGTACTCAGTACATCCCGGGAGCACAAAGATGTACCAGGATTTGCGACGAAATTTTTGGTGGCCGAATATGAAACGAGAAGTGGCGGAGTGCGTCAGCCGATGTCTGACATGCCAGCGGATTAAAGCAGAGCACCAACGACCGAGCGGATTACTTCAACCATTAGAGATTCCGGAGTGGAAGTGGGAGCACATCACAATGGACTTTGTGGTGGGACTGCCACCAACTCATAAGGGTTTAGACGCTATCTGGGTAATTGTGGATCGTCTAACCAAGTCTGCTCATTTTTTGCCAATTAAGATACAGTACAATCTGGAACAATTAGCAAAACTTTACGTCAAGGAGATTGTATCGCGTCATGGAGTGCCGGTATCTATTGTATCAGACAGAGATTCGCGCTTCACGTCAAATTTTTGGAGAAGTCTGCAGGCAAGAATGGGAACACGGTTGAGGTTGAGTACAGCGTATCATCCTCAAACTGACAGCCAGAGCGAGCGAGCGAACGATTCAGACCTTAGAAGATATGCTTCGGGCGGTCGTGATGGATTTAAAGGGCATCTGGGATGACCATTGCCACTGGTGGAGTTCACTTACAACAACAGCTATCACGCTAGTATCGGTATGCCACCGTACGAAGCGCTATATGGAAGGAAATGCCGAACCCCGATGTGTTGGGACGAGGTTGGAGAGCGAAGACTGTTGAGACCTGAATTGGTGCAGCAAACTACAGATACAGTACAACTGGTCAGGAATCGTCTGGTAGCAGCTCAGGATCGCCAGAAGAAATATGCCGACTTACATCGTCAGAAGAGAGACTTTGAAGTTGGTAGCTTTGTGTTTTTGAAGGTATCTCCTTGGAAAGGGAAGATCCGTTTTGGGAAGAAGGGCAAATTGAGCCCTAGGTTCATAGGACCGTTCGAGGTATTAATACGAATTGGCGAAGTGACGTACGAGGTAGCGTTACCTCCTAAACTTGAGCACATTCACAACGTGTTTCATGTGTCACTGTTGCGGCCGTATAAACTAGACTACAAGCATGTTATCTCGTATGAACCAATCCAAGTCGAGAAAGACTTATCGTACGAGGAAATTCCTGTTCAGATACTCGATAGGAAGGAACAAAAACTGAGGAATAAGATCATCTATTCCGTCAAGGTTCTCTGAAGGAATCACGCGGTATAGTCGAAAAAGCTACGTGGGAACTCGAAGAGAAGATGAAAGCAAATTATCCTTTTCTATTTGAGTAACCTTATTTTGCAATTCCGAGGACGGAATTTTTATAAGGGGGGAGGGATGTAGTGCCCGTGAATTTTAAACGTCATTATTAATTAAATATATAAATTAAATTTTTAATAAGTTAGTTTGTGTGCTTATTTGAACCTTTTGTGTGCATTGGTAGCCTACATGACTGGGTGATGAATTGTTTTAAGTTGAGTAAAGGGGGTCACTAATAGTATAGTTAAATTAGTGAACAAGCCCTAAGGTTTAATATCAATTAAATTGATAAAGTTGTTACTAATTAATCATGCAAGTAAATTGAATATAGTTAATATATTGAATTGAGTAGATTAATTAATAAAAGTATTAATTAATGAGAATATTGTCACATTGAATAATAAAATTTAATAGTTCAATTAGTAATCAATTTCTAATTGATTAGCTTATTTAATTAAGGAACTAAGACCAATTATTTATTTGATCATGGGTGTAGTAATTAATAGTGTGGCAAATTAATTAATCAATCATTGGGTTAAATTAAATGACCCAATATTGCATTAAATAGATTTGAATTTTATTAGCCTAATTAGGTTACAAGTTAAAGAGATATGTGTAAGTAATTAAATTTCATAAGATTGGAAATAGAAACCCTAAATAAACAATTAGGGTAATACATATTAAAATTGTTAAACTATGTTTATTACCTATTAAGCCCTATTAAGCCTTTTAAGGCATGAAATTATGTCAATCAACTTGCTTTATTTGGTAACTCTTACACAAAGGACAAGGTTGTCAAGCTCCCATTGGTGGAAAATCTAATTAGCACACTTAAAGATAAGATTAAGGCTAAATGAAAGGGATAAGGTGAACTCTTATATCCAATGGGTAAGAAAGATGTGGGGGATAATAGCATGAATTCTAATTTAGCATTATACTTGCAAGTATTCTATCCTTTCATTTCATTTCAAGTTCATTTCTTCTTTTCATCTCCTTCTTTCATTTCTCCCAAGCAAGAACACAAAGTGAGAGCTTAGAGAGAAAAAGAGAGTGAGATTAGCATAGTTCATGCATCCCAAGTTCATCACATACTTTAGTAGATCAAGGAGAGTAGCTACAAGATCAAGGTGAAACCCTAAATCATTTTCTTCTTTCTTACTTTGTTTTATTTTCATAGTTTTTGAGAGATTTTGTTCTAAGACTCAAGAATCATTAGATCTTCATGCTTTATGTATAGATCTAATCCTCTTGAGTGTTAGAATGGAGATTCAAAGGAAGAAAAGGAACTTATGTTCTTAAAGGGTAAAAACCTTAGCTTTTCTTCACTTGGATCACCCATAACTTGAGATCTACAATTTGGATTTGTGATCCGTTAAAGGGGGGTGCTAGATACATGAGTTAGCTAGTAAACCCAAGTGGTAGAACACAAATCCAATAATTTTTGAAGCCTTGGGGGCTATTTTCCCAAAACAGTCCAGCTATAAAACTTAAAGCTTTAAGACCCTAAAAGCTTGCTGTCCTCATTTTTCCAAAGGTTGTTTCGGCCAGTTATAAATCTTTTAAAAATCTGGGAAAAATCATAGAGGTACCTTAAGAAGTTATCTACAAGTAGGAAAAAGAACGAACACGTTTTGATGTGTAGTTTTTGTGTAATGGCTTTTACCGTGAAGGACTCCTAAATATTTATACCCGGATTTATCACTGTGTATACCTTGAAAACATATGAAATTTTTACAGTATGTTTATGTATATTATAAGAGTGTACCCTGAAAAGTTTAGAATTTTCTGAGCAAAACTCGATTTATGAAAAATGTAACAAGATTCGGAGGTTTTGGGTACTTTAAATATAGTAAATCACTTTCTAAAATTCCAGGAAAATTGGTGGATCATTGTTGGATCATATACTATCCAGATCCAGAGAATAATAATTTTCAGAGCCTATTTGCTATTTTTCATAATAATGTTATAGTTATGGTTAAAAGAAAATAAATGGTTAAATGATGTCATAAATAAGGAAAATGTGATTTTTAAGCTTGGATACTCCTAATATTATATATTCTAACTATTGAGGGGTATTTTGGTAATATTTAATGAGAAATAATATTTATGACCTTTTATGGGTAGTAAAGGAGTTGTTTAATAAAGGGTAAAACAATTAGGATAAATTGTTTATTCGCCTAATAACTTATTAAAATATTACTATGATATTTGTAATATAATAATTCGATATTTTTTAGTAAACAAAGAAATATTAAGGTTAAAACTTCATGGAAATATTATTGAATGGGTAATAATATTTGTTTTAAGCATTAATAAATGATTAAGATGTTATTAAAATGGCTAATAATATTAGATTAAAATATTATTAATGATATGAGAATTAAAATATTATTAAGAGATTAATAATATTAGATTAAAGTATTATTGGATGATTAAAATATTATTAAGATGTTAATAACATTAGTAAACGAATAAAAGTGCTATTAGTGGACTAATAATACCAAGAGGTGAATTAAATATTATCAGGATTGATAATATTAAGTGTTTTATAGGATTTACGATAGTTTATTAACTTATGTGTACTATGTGATTTGCTTAATTGTTAAATAAATAGCATAAGTAAGCGTATCGATATACAACTACGCAGTACTAATTGGTAGATCGACGTTATCAATGTTAGGTTCTTCAAGGCCAATTAGTTAAAGCTAGAATTACTTGTAGCTGAGCAGACAGGCAAGTTCTCTATTCCGAAACTTTAAATATTGCAAGTTCCTAACCCTAAACTTCTTACATTGTTGCAAGTTCTTCTTACTCAATTTTTACATTGAGTAAGTTCTTTAACTGCATTTCTTCAATATATCGAATGCAAGTTTCTTTTTACTCAACTGTTACCTTGAGCAAGCTTTTAAACCTTATGCATTGTTTTAATTCGTGCAAAAAGGTATATATTGTTGCAAGTTATTCTTTAAGCTTGAATCTTATTTCCGAGCATGTTTTAAGTGGTCTAATTACTTTTAAAATTATTCCACATCTGTATATTTATTGACATTCGCACTCGTGCAATTGAATTTATACATTTATTTAAGTTCCGAGATTTAGGAACTATTCATAATTAAGTCTGAACCTTTGTTCGGTCAGACAAAGTATGTGAAATTTATAAAAGCTATCCGAACCAATTAATAGTGAGGATTCTTAGACTGTATGAACACCCCTTTATTTATAGGGGAGTACCCCACGTACCGTATATAAGGTACAAATAGCAGAATTAAATGTTATGCATATACATAGGGTACGCGAGGCTGATCCCCTCAAGTACGTTATTCTGTAGCCAGTAACCAGAGGGTCAACCAGCTATTGACTCCTCTGGAAGTTATCGTTCAAAGTCTATTTGACTGTCAATTGTTCTAAAAGCATTTAATGTTCTTGCTTCTGATTATTCTATTGTTGAAATCCCTTTAATATCCCTTCATCATGATATATCTTTATTGTTGCACTTTAAACTTGCTGGGCAAACTCGTTGCTCATTCTTGCTATATCATGACTTCATTGCAGCTAAACCAAAGACGTCAGGGAAGAACAAAGGGAAAGAAAAGATGAAATGATAGACTTCTCGTAGCAGACTTTAGATTCATGTGTTAGTTAATTACTGTTAATGTAATTTAAACCCTGATAGCTATTTAGGGTATGGATTATGTAAATGTTTAAGGTTAATCGTATTCTGGGACTAGTAACACCTTGTAATGAACAACGTATGTTTATTTTATTCCGCATTTTTAGATACCATATGTTGTTATAGGTGGATGTTTATGTTGGATCGTGATGACCGAATCTGGGTATTTGGAGACCCGCATTTGGGGGTGTCACAGGTTGGTATCAGAGCTATAGGTTATAACCCTTAGGAGAAAGAGTCCTTAGGCTATAACCTGAGAGAATATAGATGAATAGAAGGGGATAGAACTCATATAGAGTTATTTTTGGGTAGAAATTTATTATGATCTTAAAATTGAGGATTTGGATCATACGTTGGTGTTATTAAGCTTGTGGATAATTTGAGGAATGTGTATTGATGAGATAATATGGTAAAGTGAAGACCATTAAGTATGGACGATCCATTGTAAGCTGGAGTTATAGATATTCGAGGTAATTAGATTAATCATTTGATGCTATTGATCAATTCTGTGGCTATTGATTAATTTTTGTGGCTATTCATTAGATAAGATATTGGAGTGATGTGGTATAGAGTTTCTTTGTGATGAAGAGAGGGTACCTTAGAATCTGTTGGGTTAAGGTTTGCAAGAAGGAAATGATTAATTCGATAAATAATGAATATATCGATATTTTGAAGTGTTAGTTAAGTTATTAAGCTTTATGGTGGAATGCCAGGTGAGACAAAGGTAATGAACTCATATAGAGTTGTTAAGCAAAAGTTGAGAGTATTGAGATGAATGATGTTATATGCAAAAAAATGAATAAATTAAGAGATGACTGATGGCAATTTAGATTGTTTTGATGATTAGAAAGGAGAGACAACGGAGAGATTATAAGAAATGAACCAAGGGTAGATTTAGTGTCTGATCTGGAAAAAGTATCTAGAGATGGAACTGAATGATGAGATAATAGAAATCCCTAAGAAGGATCAATTGGAGCCCGATATAAGGAATATGTGGAGGAAATGAAAGAAAGAAAGGTCAAGTCTGAGAGTTATAAGACCTTTGTGAGTCGTAATGAATGAAGAATAGTAGTCAATGTATATGTACTAGTATATCTATGCATGTAAGAAATGTGAATCTCAGTTTTTGTACAGCTAGTAGTATATCTGTTGTAAGTCCCAACTTTGTGTAAGTTATGGAATAGTTATGTGAATCCCATTTTGTTGTTAGTAACAGAGGGATAAGTGGATATCAGGAATGCTATATGATGTAAGTAGTACGAGGTACTAAGATGAGCTTATTAGTATTTACTAAAGGTGCCTTGAGTTGATATGATGATGATACATTCCCACTTTTCAGATCTAGGGGAATGCAGTTCTTATTAATCCCATCTTTTGTGTCTTAATGGGATAGTTAACATTTATAGGAATATGCCGGAATTATAAGTGTTTGACACACTAAAGGGTGTATGAATATAAATGTGGTATTATTATTACATGATTGATTGTGATCGATTTGTGCCTTGACTCTTAAATGATAACATCAGTAGAATTTTGCACGATGTGTAAAACAAGAAGGATTTATGTAAGGTTTTGTTTAGAACAAACAATGCCGTCAAGGAGACAACCCCGATACACGAGGGTGGAAGAGTCAGTGAATAACGAGGAGGGTCAGACTGACCTCAAGAGGACCTTTGCGAACTTGTTAGAGGAAAAGATGCAAGGCAGACCAGCCATTGCGGTTGTTGGCCATGAAATCACATGACGAACTTTACGGGTTTCAAATTACTAGGACCACCGGAGTTTCGTGGGAATATGGATTCGAGTGAAGCCCAGACATAGGTAGAAAAAATAGGGAAAGTTTTCAAGGTCGCAAGAGTGACCGAGGAACAGAAGACTTCGTTTTCCACTTTGATGAGGAAGGGTGAGTCAAATTACTGGTGGAAGGCGAATAGAAGCCGAACTGGGGAAGACGCGACTGCGTGGACTCGTTTTAAGGAGCTGTTTTTCAAAAAAAATTACTTTCTAGAAAGCACGCAGGCAAGTATGGAGATAAAGTTCTTGGATCTGAAGCAAGATGATATGTCAGTAGCAGAGTACGCAACGAAGTTTAACAAACTAGCTAGGTTGATCCACACCAAGTGGACACCGGAGCTAGGCGAGCGAAGAGATTTGATCAAGGGTTGAAGCCCTGGGCGTATAGTAAGGTTGTGGTTTACAGATCAACACATTTCCTACGTTACTTAAGGAAGCAATCGTTGCCGAGGAGGAAATGAAGCGTTGACAAAGCACAACCAAGATCAGAAAAGCCATGATGGGCACAAGGAAGGATGTCGTGGGGTCCAAGGACATGATGTTAGGTATCATCCCAATCAATGATATAAATGCTTATGTGTTATTCGATTCGGGTGCTACCTGCTCTTTTGTTTCCGAAGAATTTGCTAAACGGTTAGACTTACCTCGTGAAAAGTTAGAATACCCTATGAACGTAGAAGTAGTAAACAAGGAAATTATCCCCGTAGAATGCATTCAGAGGAATTGTTGTGTCGAGTTACGAGGATTTAAGCTCAGCGTGGATTTGATACCGATTCGTTTGGGGGAGTTCGATGTGATCCTTGGAATGGATTGGTTATCGATTCACGGAGTAGTCATCGACTGTAAAAAGAAGTGTGTACACCTGAAGACTTCTAATAAGTCAAATGTAGTATTCTATGGTAGTAAATCGCCGAGACAATCTTGTTGTCTAACGATGATGCAAGCTAAGAGATTTCTGAGGAAGGGTTGTATAGGTTATTTGGCTCACGTAGTTGATACTCGTCGAGTCGAGGGCGAACCAAGTCAGATACCTGTCGTAAGGGAATTCACAGATGTCTTTCCAGATGAAATTCCGGGATTACCGCTGGATAAAGGAGGTAGAATTTGTAATTAACTTGGTGCCGGGAGCCGCACCAATATCAAAGGCGCCGTATCGCATGGCACCGGTAGAAATGAAGGAGCTAATGGTTCAATTGCAAGAACTGTTGGATAAAGGTTATATCAGACTGAGCGTCTCACCATGGGGAGCGCGAGTTCTGTTCGTAAAGAAGAAGGATGGATCGTTAAGGCTCAGTATCGATTACAAGGAATTGAACAAGGTTACGATTAAGAACAGGTACCCGCTACCCAGAATAGACGATCTGTTTGATCAACTCAAGGGAGCGAAATACTTTTCAAAGATTAATTTAAGGACAGGCTACCATCAGCTAAGGGTGAGACATGAGGATATCCCGAAGACGGCATTCAGAACTCGTTTATGGACATTTCGAGTTTCTGGTAATGTCATTTGGACTAACAAATGCACCATCGACATTCATGGATATGATGAACAGAGTGTTTAAGCAGTACTTGGACAAGTTCGTGGTAGTATTCATCGATGACTTCTTGGTATATTCAGTGACAGAGGAAGAACATGCTGAACATCCAAGGATTGTTTTGGAGGCATTAAGAAGGGAGAAGTTGTATGCGAAGTTTTCAAAGTGTGAATTTTGGTTGCAAAGGGTGCAGTTTCTAGGTCACGTCATTGACCAGGATGGTGTTTCGATAGACCCAGCAAAGGTGGAAGCCATTATCAACTGGGAGCAGCCGAGGACGCCGACGGAGATCAGGAGTTTCCTAGGGTTAGCGGGATACTATCGGAGATTCGTCCAGGATTTTTTGAAGATAGCATCGTCGTTGACCAATCTAACCAGAAAGACGGTAAAGTTCGTTTGGACGGAGAAGTGCGAGGAGAGTTTCATGGAGCTGAAGAAAAGACTTAGCCAAGCACCAGTGTTGGCTTTACCGGACGACACTGGGGGTTTTGTAGTATATAGTGATGCATCACACAAAGGCCTCGGTTGTGTACTAATGCAGCATGGCAAGGTCATTGTGTACGCTTCACGTCAGCTAAAGGACTATGAGAAGGGATACCCGACTCATGATCTGGAGTTAGCAGCAGTAGTACTCGCCTTGAAGATTTGGAGGCACTACTTATATGGAGAGAGGTGCGAGATATATACAGATCATAAAAGTCTGAAATATATCTTCACTCAGAAGGAGCTGAATATGAGGCAGCACCGATGGTTAGAATTGATCAAGGATTACGACTGTGAGATTCTGTACCATCCGGGCAAAGCAAATGTAGTGGCAGATGCCCTGAGTAGGAAAGGCAGAGAGAAATTAATGAGGCTCACGACTCAAGCAGAGTTGATAAAGGAGTTCGAACGTCTGGAATTGGAGGTTAAGTATTCGATGTAGGCGGACGGGAAATTGTTCACAGTGACAGCGAGCCCGACCCTATTGGATCAGATTAAGGAGGCTCAAGAAAAGGATGAGGATTGTGATTCAATAAAGAAGCGAATTGCCGAAGGCGAGGAGCTTAAGTAAAAGATTGATAGCACTGGATTGCTAAGGTTTGAAGGGAGAGTCTGGGTACCGTTGGATCTGGAATTGAGGGAAGAAATCCTTCAGGAAGCTCATAGCACGAAGTACTCAGTACATCCCGGGAGCACAAAGATGTACCAGGATTTGCGACGAAATTTTTGGTGGCCGAATATGAAACGAGAAGTGGCGGAGTGCGTCAGCCGATGTCTGACATGCCAGCGGATTAAAGCAGAGCACCAACGACCGAGCGGATTACTTCAACCATTAGAGATTCCGGAGTGGAAGTGGGAGCACATCACAATGGACTTTGTGGTGGGACTGCCACCAACTCATAAGGGTTTAGACGCTATCTGGGTAATTGTGGATCGTCTAACCAAGTCTGCTCATTTTTTGCCAATTAAGATACGGTACAATCTGGAACAATTAGCAAAACTTTACGTCAAGGAGATTGTATCGCGTCATGGAGTGCCGGTATCTATTGTATCAGACAGAGATTCGCGCTTCACGTCAAATTTTTGGAGAAGTCTGCAGGCAAGAATGGGAACACGGTTGAGGTTGAGTACAGCGTATCATCCTCAAACTGACAGCCAGAGCGAGCGAACGATTCAGACCTTAGAAGATATGCTTCGGGCGGTCGTGATGGATTTAAAGGGCATCTGGGATGACCATTGCCACTGGTGGAGTTCACTTACAACAACAGCTATCACGCTAGTATCGGTATGCCACCGTACGAAGCGCTATATGGAAGGAAATGCCGAACCCCGATGTGTTGGGACGAGGTTGGAGAGCGAAGACTGTTGAGACCTGAATTGGTGCAGCAAACTACAGATACAGTACAACTGGTCAGGAATCGTCTGGTAGCAGCTCAGGATCGCCAGAAGAAATATGCCGACTTACATCGTCAGAAGAGAGACTTTGAAGTTGGTAGCTTTGTGTTTTTGAAGGTATCTCCTTGGAAAGGGAAGATCCGTTTTGGGAAGAAGGGCAAATTGAGCCCTAGGTTCATAGGACCGTTCGAGGTATTAATACGAATTGGCGAAGTGACGTACGAGGTAGCGTTACCTCCTAAACTTGAGCACATTCACAACGTGTTTCATGTGTCACTGTTGCGGCCGTATAAACTAGACTACAAGCATGTTATCTCGTATGAACCAATCCAAGTCGAGAAAGACTTATCGTACGAGGAAATTCCTGTTCAGATACTCGATAGGAAGGAACAGAAACTGAGGAATAAGATCATCTATTCCGTCAAGGTTCTCTGAAGGAATCACGCAGTCGAAAAAGCTACGTGGGAACTCGAAGAGAAGATGAAAGCAAATTATCCTTTTCTATTTGAGTAACCTTATTTTGCAATTCCGAGGACGGAATTTTTATAAGGGGGGAGGGATGTAGTGCCCGTGAATTTTAAACGTCATTATTAATTAAATATATAAATTAAATTTTTAATAAGTTAGTTTGTGTGCTTATTTGAACCTTTTGTGTGCATTGGTAGCCTACATGACTGGGTGATGAATTGTTTTAAGTTGAGTAAAGGGGGTCACTAATAGTATAGTTAAATTAGTGAACAAGCCCTAAGGTTTAATATCAATTAAATTGATAAAGTTGTTACTAATTAATCATGCAAGTAAATTGAATATAGTTAATATATTGAATTGAGTAGATTAATTAATAAAAGTATTAATTAATGAGAATATTGTCACATTGAATAATAAAATTTAATAGTTCAATTAGTAATTAATTTCTAATTGATTAGCTTATTTAATTAAGGAACTAAGACCAATTATTTATTTGATCATGGGTGTAGTAATTAATAGTGTGGCAAATTAATTAATCAATCATTGGGTTAAATTAAATGACCCAATATTGCATTAAATAGATTTGAATTTTATTAGCCTAATTAGGTTACAAGTTAAAGAGATATGTGTAAGTAATTAAATTTCATAAGATTGGAAATAGAAACCCTAAATAAACAATTAGGGTAATACATATTAAAATTGCTAAAATATGTTTATTACCTATTAAGCCCTATTAAGCCTTTTAAGGCATGAAATTATGTCAATCAACTTGCTTTATTTGGTAACTCTTACACAAAGGACAAGGTTGTCAAGCTCCCATTGGTGGAAAATCTAATTAGCACACTTAAAGATAAGATTAAGGCTAAATGAAAGGGATAAGGTGAACTCTTATATCCAATGGGTAAGAAAGATGTGGGGGATAATAGCATGAATTCTAATTTAGCATTATACTTGCAAGTATTCTATCCTTTCATTTCATTTCAAGTTCATTTCTTCTTTTCATCTCCTTCTTTCATTTCTCCCAAGCAAGAACACAAAGTGAGAGCTTAGAGAGAAAAAGAGAGTGAGATTAGCATAGTTCATGCATCCCAAGTTCATCACATACTTTAGTAGATCAAGGAGAGTAGCTACAAGATCAAGGTGAAACCCTAAATCATTTTCTTCTTTCTTACTTTGTTTTATTTTCATAGTTTTTGAGAGATTTTGTTCTAAGACTCAAGAATCATTAGATCTTCATGCTTTATGTATAGATCTAATCCTCTTGAGTGTTAGAATGGAGATTCAAAGGAAGAAAAGGAACTTATGTTCTTAAAGGGTAAAAACCTTAGCTTTTCTTCACTTGGATCACCCATAACTTGAGATCTACAATTTGGATTTGTGATCCGTTAAAGGGGGGTGCTAGATACATGAGTTAGCTAGTAAACCCAAGTGGTAGAACACAAATCCAATAATTTTTGAAGCCTTGGGGGCTATTTTCCCAAAACAGTCCAGCTATAAAACTTAAAGCTTTAAGACCCTAAAAGCTTGCTGTCCTCATTTTTCCAAAGGTTGTTTCGGCCAGTTATAAATCTTTTAAAAATCTGGGAAAAATCATAGAGGTACCTTAAGAAGTTATCTACAAGTAGGAAAAAGAACGAACACGTTTTGATGTGTAGTTTTTGTGTAATGGCTTTTACCGTGAAGGACTCCTAAATATTTATACCCGGATTTATCACTGTGTATACCTTGAAAACATATGAAATTTTTACAGTATGTTTATGTATATTATGAGAGTGTACCCTGAAAAGTTTAGAATTTTCTGAGCAAAACTCGATTTATGAAAAATGTAACAAGATTCGGAGGTTTTGGGTACTTTAAATATAGTAAATCACTTTCTAAAATTCCAGGAAAATTGGTGGATCATTGTTGGATCATATACTATCCAGATCCAGAGAATAATAATTTTCAGAGCCTATTTGCTATTTTTCATAATAATGTTATAGTTATGGTTAAAAGAAAATAAATGGTTAAATGATGTCATAAATAAGGAAAATGTGATTTTTAAGCTTGGATACTCCTAATATTATATATTCTAACTATTGAGGGGTATTTTGGTAATATTTAATGAGAAATAATATTTATGACCTTTTATGGGTAGTAAAGGAGTTGTTTAATAAAGGGTAAAACAATTAGGATAAATTGTTTATTCGCCTAATAACTTATTAAAATATTACTATGATATTTGTAATATAATAATTCGATATTTTTTAGTAAACAAAGAAATATTAAGGTTAAAACTTCATGGAAATATTATTGAATGGGTAATAATATTTGTTTTAAGCATTAATAAATGATTAAGATGTTATTAAAATGGCTAATAATATTAGATTAAAATATTATTAATGATATGAGAATTAAAATATTATTAAGAGATTAATAATATTAGATTAAAGTATTATTGGATGATTAAAATATTATTAAGATGTTAATAACATTAGTAAACGAATAAAAGTGTTATTAGTGGACTAATAATACCAAGAGGTGAATTAAATATTATCAGGATTGATAATATTAAGTGTTTTATAGGATTTACGATAGTTTATTAACTTATGTGTGCTATGTGATTTGCTTAATTGTTAAATAAATAGCATAAGTAAGCGTATCGATATACAACTACGCAGTACTAATTGGTAGATCGACGTTATCAATGTTAGGTTCTTCAAGGCCAATTAGTTAAAGCTAGAATTACTTGTAGCTGAGCAGACAGGCAAGTTCTCTATTCCGAAACTTTAAATATTGCAAGTTCCTAACCCTAAACTTCTTACATTGTTGCAAGTTCTTCTTACTCAATTTTTACATTGAGTAAGTTCTTTAACTGCATTTCTTCAATATATCGAATGCAAGTTTCTTTTTACTCAACTGTTACCTTGAGCAAGCTTTTAAACCTTATGCATTGTTTTAATTCGTGCAAAAAGGTATATATTGTTGCAAGTTATTCTTTAAGCTTGAATCTTATTTCCGAGCATGTTTTAAGTGGTCTAATTACTTTTAAAATTATTCCACATCTGTATATTTATTGACATTCGCACTCGTGCAATTGAATTTATACATTTATTTAAGTTCCGAGATTTAGGAACTATTCATAATTAAGTCTGAACCTTTGTTCGGTCAGACAAAGTATGTGAAATTTATAAAAGCTATCCGAACCAATTAATGGTGAGGATTCTTAGACTGTATGAACACCCCTTTATTTATAGGGGAGTACCCCACGTACCGTATATAAGGTACAAATAGCAGAATTAAATGTTATGCATATACATAGGGTACGCGAGGCTGATCCCCTCAAGTACGTTATTCTGTAGCCAGTAACCAGAGGGTCAACCAGCTATTGACTCCTCTGGAAGTTATCGTTCAAAGTCTATTTGACTGTCAATTGTTCTAAAAGCATTTAATGTTCTTGCTTCTGATTATTCTATTGTTGAAATCCCTTTAATATCCCTTCATCATGATATATCTTTATTGTTGCACTTTAAACTTGCTGGGCAAACTCGTTGCTCATTCTTGCTATATCATGACTTCATTGCAGCTAAACCAAAGACGTCAGGGAAGAACAAAGGGAAAGAAAAGATGAAATGATAGACTTCTCGTAGCAGACTTTAGATTCATGTGTTAGTTAATTACTGTTAATGTAATTTAAACCCTGATAGCTATTTAGGGTATGGATTGTGTAAATGTTTAAGGTTAATCGTATTCTGGGACTAGTAACACCTTGTAATGAACAACGTATGTTTATTTTATTCCGCATTTTAGATACCATATGTTGTTATAGGTGGATGTTTATGTTGGATCGTGATGACCGAATCCGGGTATTTGGAGACCCGTATTTGGGGGTGTCACATACTTTCTCTCTCTTTCTAAATTTCTTGAGTTCTCTTAGTGTGCTAGGCTATTGTGAGTATTTGTGAGAATACTAGTATTATCCGAAGTTAGTAAACTTCATAGAAAGTAACATCCAGTTAACGAAGGTAGGGAATATCATTTCTTTCATACTCCTATATAATATCATTTTGTTTTCATGTTCGTAAGTGGTATTATACTCATAAAGGTTGTTATTCATTCTATATTAATTTGTGGGGATAACCTGTCCGTGCGGTATGACGCATGCCTGGTGAATATCCTTTTGTATTCATTCCATATTATTCTATGGGAATAACCTGTAAGTACGAGTGTCGTACCTGGTGAATACCCTTCTGTATTCATTCCTTATTAATCTATGGGTACAACCCAAGTCAGTAACCGAAGTACGAAGCTTTCTGGGTCTAGCTGGTTATTATCGGAGATTCGTAGAAGGATTTTCTCGAATAGCCATTCCATTAACTCAACTGACTCGGAAAAGCAAAACATTCAAATGGAGCGAAGAATGTGAGAAGAGTTTTCAAGAACTCAAAAGAAGGCTCATTTCAGCACCTGTATTGGCAATACCATCAGGATCGGAAGGATTTGTCATCTACAGCGACGCTTCAAGCAAAGGACTAGGTTGTGTTCTCATGCAGCATGGGAAGGTTATAGCCTATGCGTCTCGGCAACTCAAGGAATATGAGAGAAATTATCCTACTCATGATCTAGAGTTGGCAGCAGTCGTTTTCGCGTTGAAGATTTGGAGACATTATTTATATGGAGAGAAAGTGGAGATCTATACAGACCACAAAAGTCTCAAATATTTCTTCACCCAAAAGGAACTCAACATGCGACAACGGCGTTGGCTTGAGCTGTTAAAAGATTACGACCATACCATCCAATACCATCCTGGAAAGGCGAACGTAGTAGCTGACGCATTGAGTAGAAGATCATATGCAAGCACGAATGCGTTACTGACATCGCAAAAGCTCATCTTGGATGATTTACAAAGGATGGAGATAGAGTTAAAGACTCCAGGAACCCACGTGAAGGTCGCACATATACAGGTAGAACCGGCTTTAATCGACAAAATTAAAGCTGCTCAAGTTACAGACCCGGAGTTGATGAATATGAAGAAAAAGGTACAAGAAGGTGTTATTCCAGAAGCAAGAGTCGACGAAGATGGAATACTTCGAGTCAACTCTAGACTGTGTGTTCCTAACGACCCTGAGTTGAAATACAAAATCATGATGGAGGCACACAACACACCATTTGCAATCCACCCGGGAAGTACCAAAATGTATCGTGATCTTCGACATACATTTTGGTGGAACAATATGAAGAGAGAGATTGCAGAGTTTATTGCAAGATGTTTAACTTGTCAACGTGTCAAGACGGAGCATCAAGTACCAAGGGGTCCATTGCAACCACTTGAGATTCCAGAATGGAAGTGGGAACACATCAACATGGATTTCGTGACAGGTCTTCCCAAGGTTTCTCAAGGCTTAGACGCAATTTGGGTCATTATAGATAGATTGACCAAGTCTGCTCATTTCCTGCCTATACGAGAAAACTATTCACTCGAGCGTCTTGCTAGTTTGTATATTAGCGAGATTATGAGATTGCATGGCATGCCAGTATCCATCGTTTCTGATCGAGATCCTAGGTTCACTTCACGATTTTGGGTCAGCTTGCAAAAAGCTATGGGCACTGAATTACGATTCAGTTCTGCATATCATCCCCAAACAGACGGACAATCAGAAAGGACTATTCAAACCCTTGAAGATCTATTAAGACTCTGCGTACTAGACTTCAAAGGAAGTTGGGACAAATACTTGCCATTGGTAGAATTCTCTTACAATAACAGTTATCAAGCAAGTATAGGCATGGCTCCCTTCGAGGCGTTGTATGGACGAAGGTGTCGATCTCCAGCATGTTGGGATGAAGTAGGTGAGGCAAAATTGTTGGGACCCGAGTTGATACGTATGACTACAGAAAAGATCCAAATGATCCGGCAACGTATACAAACAGCTCAAGATCGACAAAAGAGTTATGCCGATCTTCATCGAAGAGACGAAGAATTCAACGTTGGGGATCATGTATTTTTACGTGTTGCTCCGTGGAAAGGTGTTACGCGATTCGGAAAGAGAGGAAAGCTTAACCCTCGATTTATCGGTCCATTTGAAATCCTCGACCGAGTAGGAACTGTGGCCTACAAACTCGCTTTACCGCCAAGCATGTCTCGTGTTCATAATGTTTTTCACATATCCATGCTACGTAAATATGTGAAAGATCCAAACCACATTATTGAGTTGGAACCAGACGAGATATCAGAGGATTTGACATACGAAGAGGTACCTGTCAAGATCTTGGATAAGAAGGAACAGATTCTACGATCAAAGGTTATACCTCAAGTCAAAGTTTTATGGAGAAACCATGATATTGAGGAAATGACCTGGGAGTTAGAATCTGATATGAAAGCAAGGTATCCTCACCTCTTCGAAACGCCAGGTATGTACGTCAATTTCGAGGACGAAATTTCATAAGGAGGGGAGATTGTAAGATCCCGACTTTATGAAATATAAGTTTATTATTTTCTTTATGATTATTCTTCTAAATAGTAAAGTGCTTAATTGTTATAAATGATAGTTAAGGGTGTTATATGCAAATTATCTGATAAACAGTGCATGTCGGGGAATATTCTTTTTGTCGGAGAATATTATATTCGGTATCGTACGACGGCGCCGAAATGGCAATATTGTCAACGATAGTGGGCCCCATTGTCGGATACTGAAAACGACAGTATTTGTCAACAGTATTATCACCTGCAACTGTTGAAATACCCGGTAATAAAAAGAACAGTAAAACGCGTTATTCCACAGTAGTACGCGGTATTTCACAAGCACACGGTGTTGCACAGTATTTTATATTATTGATTCAATAATTGATAAAGCAGCTATTGCACAGTATTTTGTTCAATAATTGTTACCGTAGCATCTGCATAATACTTTTTATTATTTGTCATGACACTGTAACTTATATTATTTGATATGATATTTTAGCATTATTGACAATGTCTAGAAATTTTGTCAAGGAAAAAGGTTATTTAATTGCGCGCCGTTTATACGGAAGGCCCCCTTTTTCCTGGGAATGATCTGGTTGTCGATATTATAAGTCTAAAATAGTGTTGATTAAAAATACGTGAAGCGTTTATTGTAAGTTAACTTATTTTTCTGTGGGACCCACACTTTATTTCGTGGGACCCATAACTATTTGACCGGTGGGACCCACAAATTATTTTTGTAGAATAATTTCTTCAGATTTTATTTTTCTGTGGGACCCACATGTCAGTCAATAGTAATTACCGTCAGTAAATAGTTAATTCAGTTTTTATTTTACCTTAAGGTTAAAAACCTAAGTAAAAGCATATTCTAAGAATATACTATGGCATAAAGTATATTAAAAGAATATGTCAAGGGTATAAGAGTAATAAACCAAGAAAATTTGGGAAAAAGACTAAAATGCCCTCACCTTGATTTTCCTATAAATAGGGAGGGTTTGCTTAAGAAAATTTCACACCTTCATTGCTTATACTTTCTCTCTCTCTCTCTAAATTTCTTGAGTTCTCTTAGTGTGCTAGGCTATTGTGAGTATTTGTGAGAATACTAGTATTATCCGAAGTTAGTAAACTTCATAGAAAGTAACATCCAGTTAACGAAGGTAGGGAATATCATTTCTTTCATACTCCTATATAATATCATTTTGTTTTCATGTTCGTAAGTGATATTATACTCATAAAGGTTGTTATTCATTCTATATTAATTTGTGGGGATAACCTGTCCGTGCGGTATGACGCATGCCTGGTGAATATCCTTTTGTATTCATTCCATATTATTCTATGGGAATAACCTGTAAGTACGAGTGTCGTACCTGGTGAATACCCTTCTGTATTCATTCCTTATTAATCTATGGGTATAACCTGTCCGTGCGGATTGACGCATGCCTGGTGAATAACCCTTTGTATTCGTTACTTATTAATCTGTTGTGAAAATAATCTGTCTACGCGAGTTATCGCATGACGGGTGAAAATCCATTTGCAGTTTCATATATTCTGTTATACTCGTATAACGTATCATTTCTTTTGTACTCTTTAAGGGATATATTTTTCTTTCACATTTCTCCATTTATGATAAGAAATATTTGTTTGTTTCCAAAACCTTATTTTTAAATGGAGAAAATCCCTGAAAATTAGTAGAATATCTTTAATAGTTTGTGCTTCATCTAATATCTTCTCACTTGAATCTTTCTATTTCATTTTATACGTTATAGTTGAAGCATGAAACAATTTCTTGAATATCATTCTTGAATTTGACTCCACAATTTGGTCATCGTGTTGGCAATTTGGTCAATCTTTGATACTGATTAAATTATAAAGCTTTTCTTATCCTTGATCTCACTGTATCATTGTCATCATCCTCATCCTCATATTTAAATTGTGGTGATAGTTCTCTTTGGCCCGTAGTGCAAAGATGAACTGGCGTGACATGATTTTGACCAAACTGTGTATTGGTATTATCATGACTTTTGGTGTTACAAACAAAGGCGTATGGTGAAAGTTCTCTTTGGCCCGTAGTGCAAAGATGAACTGGCGTTTGGCATGATCATGACCGGTGATGTTACAAATAAATATCTTTGGCACATAGTGCAAAGAGAGGCTGTTGAATATAAACTGTTGATTTGGATGTTCATAAACAGAAATTGTTGATTGGTGTTACAGGGATAAAATATTGGTGGTGATCCTTTAATTTATAGAAGATGGTAGATATTATAATCTACTTGACTCTTCTAATGGATTGTTGGTTCCGCTGCAATTGTTGTTGTTGAACAATTAAAATATCTTTAAATCTCTGATTTAAATCTGTTGAAGACTAAAGATAATTTTTATTCTTCATTATCTTAGTCATGATATTTCTTACTGGGCTATTTGTGCTCACCCTTTTCCTTTTTGTTCCATTGTTCTCCTCAGGAAAAGAGAGTGTAGCGGGGACTAGCCGGGGAATGGAGTGATGGTCCGAGATATTAGAAGTGTCTCAATACCTTACTATTAGTGTGACAATAAGTGTATTGAGAATTTAAGATGTATTTGTATTGTGTTGTCGTATTTTGCACAACACTTATTAGTTGTAAATGGGAAAATTCATATTTGTATTTGTATTTTGTGGAATGTTATTGGCGACTCAAAATGGGTTGTATGGACCTATTTTGGGGGCGTCACACTTAGGGGCCTAATTTCTCCGCTTTGCCCGCCTAGGCCCCGTCTAGTCACACCTAATTTCCTAGAGGGATTTTTTTCCTACCTTGGGCCTAGGCGAGGCGCCAGGAGTGGTCTAGCACCTAGGCGTGGCGCCATAGGGGCTTAATGCCTAGGCGAGAATTTTTAGAATACTGATTATATGAATTAGTGTACATTATATTATAATATTATATATAAATATATAATATTATTATATTAATATAATATTATAGTATAATATATATTATAATTATTATATTTATATATATATAGTTAATTAATTAGTTTGGAATATTTTGATCATTACATTCAATCAACCCCAATTGGTCTTTTAAGTCTTCTACAATTAGTACTTTGTAACAACCAAGCAATAACATTTTGCAAGTTGGCTGTAATTAATAATGCAGCATGGTGGGGTCCTCTGATATAACTCTTATCAACTTCAAAATGTCGGTCAATACAATAAGAATTGTCTATGATATACGATTCTTTTTTTTGAGTGCTTCTGTGGGGACCGGTCAATAGGATCGGAAATTTGATCGGTTCATTTTTTTTTATTTTTTTATTTGGGTTTTTTTTCTTTTAACTCTCAAAAAATTTATAATAATTATTTTAATTCAAATTTTTATAGAATTCAGTGATTTAGATGTGATTTGGATACACATAAAATTTTTTACATGTATCCAAATCACACATAAATTACTGGATTCCATAAAAATTTGAGTTAGAATAAATATTATAAATTTTTTAAGAGTCAAAAGAAAAAAAAACCAAAAAAATAAAAATAAAAAATTGGACCGGTCCAGCAATTCCTGTCCGCCTAGACTTATTTTTTTTTACTTGACTTATATACATATTAAAATCAGAATTTTAGAATATTATAAAAAATAATATTTTCTCTCTCCTCGTAAGGATAATTTAATGATAAAAAATCTTGTACTCAAAAGGATGACAAAAACACTATATAAATTTTTACTTGAACAAAATTATCTTTGACTTACCATCATATTTACCTCAATAGTCAATCACTCAAATAACTAATTTTATTTCTACTCAAAATTCAATTAAACATATTAACCTATATAAATATCAATTAATCACATTACTCAAGAATAAGAGTATATTGAGAAAAAATATATAATTTCTTTTAATTTTTTTATTACCTTAATTTGCGTAAAAATTGTATTTCGGTCCTCTTTTGGGGATGGACGGAGTAAGAATTTTACAACTCGCTCCTCCCCACGCAGACTGTCGGTCGGTAAGAATTCTTTTCACTTTTTACAACTCTACCAACTCCCCACTCACACACTCACTCACAGTGTCTTTTCACTCTCTCTCACTCAACAAGTCAACAGGACTTGCCCAATTTGAGATCTATTAATCTCCAAATCTTGTGTTACTCCAAATCATACAGCTCTGTCCTAATTGGGTTTGTAATCTCTGTTGTATACTTTGTTCTGTTCTGGGTTTCAATGAGAGCGTCGTCCTCATCTTTTCCTTCAAGAAAACGTCCAAGGAACCACGACGTTTTCCTCAGCTTCAGAGGCGAGGATACTCGCATGGGTTTCACCGGTCATTTATACGATGCCTTGACTAGGCAAGGTATTAATACTTTTAGGGATGACGACAAGCTTCGGGTCGGAGACCTCATCAGGCCCGAGCTCTTAGAAGCAATCGCAGCATCAAGGTTTGGGATTGTGGTTCTGTCGAGTAATTATGCAACTTCAACGTGGTGTTTGGAAGAAGTTGCATATATTGTTGATTGCATGGAAAAGATGGAGTTAATTGTTATTCCTGTTTTTTACCATGTGGATCCCTCTGATGTGCGGTATCAAAAGAACACTTTTGCGCAAGCCTTTGCCAAACATGAAACAAATAACAGATTTGCACCAGAGAAGGTGGAAACATGGAGAGCTGCTTTACGAAAAGTGGGTGGTATCAAAGGACCGCACGCACGAGGAACCCGGTAACTTTTTTTTCTTGTTATTCTTGTACTATATTGCATAATTCTTTCTGCCGAATTTATTCTTCCCTCTATGGAAACAGTGATATTCCCTCATTTCTCATAAAAGAGGTTATGCATGCTTCTAAAATGACGAATTTCATGATTCTTAATATAACCTAGGTAGAGATCAAAAATTCTTATGACCAATCGCATATAAATACACTCATGCCTAATCATTTGCAGGTGCGAGTCAGAAGCCATAACTGAAATTGTAAGTAGGATCTTTAAGGACTTGCAGGATACATTACCTAGGGATGCTACCAAAGGCCTAGTAGGAATAGAATCTCGAGTAGAGGAGTTGAAAAGTCTTTTGATTATGGAGTCTAATGATATTCGCTTCATAGGAATTTGTGGGATGAGTGGAATGGGGAAGACTACTCTTGCTGAAGTTGTCTATAAGGGAATTCGCAATCAATTTCAAGGCTATAGCTTTATTGGAAACATTAAGGACATTTCTAGGAAAAATGACGGTGATCATCATTTATGTAAGTTACAACGGAAACTCCTTGTTGACATCTTGAAGGATGAACATATATGTGTAAATAGTGTTGTTGAAGGAGTTGGCATGTTGCAGGAAAGATTACGTGGTTTGAAGATTATAATCGTTTTGGATGATGTAAATAACTATGAGCAATTAAAACTTTTGGCTGGGGAGCGTGAATGGTTTGGGCATGGTAGCAGAATTATCATGACAACAACAAATGAAGATTTGTTGACAATACACAAAGTGGACGACAAATATAAGTGTGAGGGATTAAACTTTTCTGATGCCTCTAGACTTTTCAATTTGTCAGCCTTTAAGGAAGGACAACCAAAACAAGGTTATGAAAAGTTATCCAGTGATATTGTGGAACTTGCTGGTGGCCTTCCACTAGCTCTTAATGCTTTTGGTTCTCTTTTATTTGGTAAAGGAGAAGAATATTGGAGAGACACATTGGAGAAGCTACGACAATTTCTAGAGGAAGAAGTTCTCCAAAGACTTGAAATTTGCTATGGTAGACTAGACAGAAACGAGCAGTATATATTCATATATATTGCTTGCTTCTTAAAAGGGAGAGACCATGCGCTAGTAAACGATATACTAAAGAATATTGGTTTGTACCCTGTGCGCGGAATTGATATTCTCATTAATAGGTCTTTCATAACTATTAATTATGACGATACTGTGTGGATGCATGATCTACTACAACAAATGGGTTGGGAAGTTCTTCATAAGGAATACCCCAGAAAGCCTGGAGAACGCATCGGGCTCAAGCGTCGTGAAGATATTGTTGATATATGCATATCCGAAGAAAAGGTTTGTGTAATGGTTTCTTACTAAACATCAACATATATAGTAATTATTTCATTGAGAAAAGTAAATAAATAATATTTTGAAAATTTACTTCAAATTTATGCCACTTATTCTTCTATCTTCATTATTCTAGGGAACAAAAGCAATTGAAATTATAAACCAGGAGCAGTATGGGACTGAAGTGGAAAACTGCATTGGTCATCCTGAATCTTTCTCAAAGATGAAGAAACTTAAATTTCTCAGAATTAGTAATGTACTCTTTCCGGATGGTACTCTCAAGTATCTTTCCAATGATTTACGAATTCTTGAATGGTATGGATGTTCTTTAAAGTGTTTTCCACCAACATTTGGACCAAAACAAATTTATGAACTTGACATGCGTTCTAGTCGACTTGAAAAACTATGGGAGAAAGATATTGTAAGTGTTTTCTATACCATATACTCCCTCGGTTCCATGATATAGGATCAATATTGACTTTTGAATTATATTTGAGATATTTTAAAATTAAAATTGACATGATTAATTTGAGATTTAGACGATACAACTATGAAAATTGTTAACAATCTAAGTACTACCACTAATTAGAAGATTTATTGTTTTCAAAAGTTAAATACATCATACCAATTTTAAGTTTGAAAATATCTCAAATTAACTTTGAAAAGTCAATCTGATCATATAATTTGGAACGGAGAGAGTATTATATTTCGGTAATGACTTTTATTGTGTATGATATACAATTCTTTTCTCTCCCTCAATCAACAGGACATGCCCAATTTGAGATCTATTAATCTCTGTTGCTCAGAGGATTTGACTAAAATTCCAGACTTGACATCAACACCAAATCTTGTGAACCTAAATCTTGAAGGCTGCACTAATTTGGTTGAGTTACACAAATCACTTCTTGTTCACAAAAGGCTTAGTTACGTGAATCTGAAAGGGTGTATAAATCTTCGAAGCCTTGGAAACAACATGGAAATGGATGGTCTTGAGGTTCTTCTTCTTTCTGGTTGTTCGGATCTTAGACATATTCCAGAATTTGGAGAAAACATGAAGCGCTTAGAGCATTTGTATTTGGATCAGACTAAAATTAAGCTATTACCAGAGAGCTTGGGAAAAATGCGCTCTTTACGGAAGCTTGATGTGAGTAAAACTGCTATAGAAGAGCTGCCCTCTTTCATACTTCACTTGGAAAGATTAAGACTTTTGCATACTCATGGATGTCGTCTTTCATCCCTAACCAGAACTTTTCATTATATGAAATTGTCTTTATTGGGTTTAAAAGAACTTGATCTAAGTGCTTGCAGTCTTGATGCAATTCCTGATGGTATTGGTTTGTTGCGTAGCTTAAAGGAGTTGGATCTGTCCGAAAATGATTTTGTTACGCTGCCTGAAAGTATCAGTCGCCTTTCAAATCTTAGAATGCTTAGTTTGAATTGTTGCAGAAGGCTTGAACCATTACCAAAGCTATCAAAAATAAATGAGGATACAGTACTGTATGGAGTTGAAATTAGATTCAGTCATTATATTTCAGGAGAAAGATTAGATGTATCTAAATTTCGTTCGTCGAACCACAACATTAATCCAACGGTATCTTGTTTGAACTGTCCTAAATTGATTGAGAATCAGCGCGACAGTGGTTTAGCAGATACAATTTTGAAAAGTACCTTCAGGTGTGTGTGTATTCGTCTTTGTCTATCTGTCTGTTTGTCTTCCCCAGTTGTTAACAATCGCGCTTCTTTTTTATTTTCCTTTTGTGCTGGTAAGAACTGAATACAGAGTTATACCTGAAGCTATATTTGAGATAGTTGCTGCTGGAAGTGAAATCCCATGGTGGTTTTGGCTGCGAAGATCAACTTACATGATCCGTAAAGGTACAAGGACCAAGCATCAAGGTTTAAGGGATGTATTCGATATTGATAAATGCATTGGAGTTGCTTTATGCGCTGTTATTGTTGTCCCCCACTCTCTTGTCAATATGAGAGGTGCTTATACTGAAGTGAAATATGAGATCGTTGCACATATTCTTATTGCGGGCAAAGATTGGAGGATTCCGGTTCCCATAAACTTCTTGGAGGCCGAGTTAGAGACCCAGTTGGTTTGGTATTGGACTGTACCTGATGATCTTGGAAGAGCAGTAGATCCATCTCAAATACATATATCATTCTCTGTGGAGCCAGAAGGTTAAGAGAAACTTACTTTGATAACTTATAAAACTAAATTCCAAATAACATGAAAATCTCGCTTCTCGTCCCCTCTCGCATCGGTTTTGCATCTGATGATGAGCCCATGCGCAAACGTTTTCTTTTATTGTTCACTCATAATTACTCTTGATGTCTTTTATATTTCTTAAAACCGGTTTAATAAAAGTATAACTATACTGTAGATGGTAATTTGGAGGTGAAGAAGTTTGGGGTTCGTTTCCTATGCCGAGAAGACATACTGAAATTGAGAGGACATACTACCAATGGAATTCCGATCAGTGCGAAAGTGAAAGATCTGAGATGGTATAAAGTTGTTAGTGAAGCTGATCATGAAGTCCGGTCCTTCAATTCGAGCTTTCAAGACCACACCCGCAGGGTAATTACCATCCTCGTCACTGGCTTCAAACACGGTTCCATTTCCTTGGATTCCCTCCGTGAAGTCATAGAAAGTGTACTAAAAATGAACCAAGAAGTAGTCAAAGTCATACTTGAACGCAAGGAAGAGATATGGAAGGATGATCAATTATTTTCTTTTGTTCTGTTGTTCTTCTCCGAAGTCGACCTCCCAATCTTAAAACTTTGTACTGGTTTAATGAAAGTCTTGAAAGGCACCAGTGATAGCTGGTTGATTGTCCAGGTGGCAATGCAGCAAATTGAGGCAAAAAGAAGAGCAGGTACTCTCAATTATTTGGAGACGATGCAACAACTCATTGATCTTGATCTTGAAGTTGCAAAGGTTCCATTTTCTGCAAAGTTGATCACATTGTTTCAGACTTTCTTTGATCAACAAGTTGCCATGCTAAGGCGCCTTAGTGATGAGATGAAGCACAATATGCTGATAATATGGGAGAAGGGTTATGACTATGGGAGGAGTGATGATATAGATAAAATATGGGAGAAGGGTTATGAGAATTATTCAGAGAACTTGGATTGGGACATGAGGATCTCGGATTTTGATGGAATTCCAGAGCTTCTGGAAGAATTTAAAAGTAAGATAAATTGGGTGTTGCAATTTCCTAATTTTGTTACTAAAGAAGACGAGGAGAAGATTGTGATTTCCATGGATGAGATTAAGAAGAAGATAAGTGGGTGTACAAAGACTATTGACGATATGAGTAACCATACTTATAACTGTTGCAATGATACAAAGCAGGCACGCAAGGAAATAAGGTCTGGATCACGGAGATTGAGAGGAATAAGATTTTTTATCAATGTAATTCCGAGCATCGTGAGGTGGTGTAAATTTTTTGGTGAAGGTAATCAAGAACTCCAGTCCTTCAATTTGAGCTTTCAAGACCACACCCGCAAGGTAATTACCATCCTGGCCGTTCAGAGACATGGTTCCATTTCCTTGGATTCCCTCCGTGAAGTCATAGAAAGTCTAGTAGAAATGAACCAAGAAGTAGTCAAAGTCATACTTGAATGCAAGGAAGAGATATGGAAGGATAAACAATTATTTTCTTTAGTTCTGTTGCTCTTCTTTGATGTCGACCTCCCAATCTTAAAACTTTGTACTGGTTTAGTGAAATTCCTGAAAGACACCGGTGATAGCTGGTTGATTGTCCAGGTGGCAATGCAACAATTTGAGGCAAAAAGAAGAGCAGGCACTCTCAATTATTTGGAGACGATGCAACAACTCTTTGATCTTGATCTTCATCTTGATCTTGAAGTTGCAAAGGTTCCATGTTCTGCAAAGTTGATCACATTGTTTCAGACTTTCTCTGATCAACAACTTGCCATGCTAAGGCGCCTTAGTGATGAGATGGAGTACAATATGAAGTCAAAGTCAGTTGAGGCATGGCGTAAAGTATTAAATGTAACAAGTGCAGCCACTCTTAATGCGGTTTTGGTTTCTGCACATCATGTGCTGCATATTTATAAGATGAAACCTTGGATTTATGATCAGTCGGATTTTGGTGGAATTCCAAATCTTCTGGAAGAATTAAAAAGTAAGATGGATTGGTTGTTGCAATTTCCTGAACTCTTGGAGTTTCGTCGGAGTTTGGAAGGGTATGATGATAAATATAAAACTCTTGGAGTTTCGTCATCGAGCGCTTTCTCTAGTCCGTCGATTTCGTCATCGAGAGCTTTCTCTCAAACGTTGATGCCTGGGTCAGATTTGATGCTTGGGTCAGAGAAGAGGGGTTGGGACTGGGACGCGAGGATCTCGGATTTTGATGGAATTCCAGAGCTTCTGGAAGAATTAAAAGGTAAGATGGATTGGGTGTTGCAATTTCCTGATTTTGTTACTAAAGAAGAGGAGGAGATTGTGATTTCCACGGATGAGATTAAGAAGAAGATAAGTGGGTTTACAAAGAGTATTGACGATATGAGTAAGTATGCTTATAAATGTCGCAATGATATAAAGCAGGCAGACAAGGCCTTTTTTAGAAATACCGGGTCTAGGTAGATCCCCCGCGCTTCATGTGCGATTTTTTGCACTTGTTAATTTAATTTCAGGTATTGTTTTCGTTTTAAAATATATGATTGATTTTAATTTTTTTTAATATATTTGTTTTGAAATTAAATTAACAGGAACTTATTTAGTTCCAGATAAAACAATAATTGATTTGTTTTTTCTTAAATTTGTGTTTTTTTTAATCTTAATGCTGAGAAAATTGATTAGCAGTAATAAGAGTCATTTGACCCTTTATTCTTGCCCCAACATGCAGTGAACTGCACCGACCCACCACAAGGGGATGATAAGGTGAAGAAGTCGACAAAACTTGAAGGTTGGAAATCCACAGAAAACATTCTGGAGGGGCTTAGTTTGGAATGAAGGTTGGAACCAGAGCTTCTGAAAGAATTAGAAAGTAAGATGGATTGGATGTTGCAATTTCCTAATTTTGTTACTAATGAAGACGAGGAGAAGATTGGAGCACTTATTATGTACTTTTTAGACAGGTTTTTGTTTCATGTTGACAAAGATGAAATAAATTCATTTGAATAAATCTATATGTACATCAGTTTTATTCCCTCCTTGTCGAAACGGAGTAAAGTCGTTTTGAGTATTTTTTTTAAAAAAAAATTTCTTTTTTTCCTTCTCCTTCAAACCTGTAGTCTTATCATGTTCTTTCACCCTTGGCCTTGACATATCCAAAATCTACCAGTCTTCTCTCTCCATCTCCATAAAATCTCCCATCCGTTTGGTTTTCAGTAGTAATTCCTTACATAACTGGGTATTCTACCACCATATCCTTATTACAATTACAACCATGGCTAGCAGCGGCATCTTCACCTCTGAGCTCAAGTCCGCCCCCTTTTGGAGCAGATGAAGCTCCACCTCGCGACCGACGCCGGTCAAGATCTCATCAAGAAAATCGGCCTCGTTTATCAACTCAGTGGTGTAACTGAGTTCAATTTCTTTTTTACTGTGTAATTAACTGTTTCCACATGGATCAGAGATGAAACAATCATAAGAATATGAATTTGTATTGTGCTAAATGTTCTCGTAAACAAATTTTAAATTTGAACCTTAGTTTATTTTTTCATGTTTTCATTTATTTTCATAGGAATATTGAATTTGGGGATCTTGATTAGTTTAGGTTGTTGGGTGATTCTCAGTGTAGTGATTGTATGTTTGTCTGTTTTTGATTGTTAATTCAATTTGTGCTTATTTGGTAGATTTTTGCATTTCTATTACTTGGTAATGACTTGATTTTCAGTTTTGTGGTTCTATTTGGTCTATAGTGGAAGACACAATTTCCTTTATGGGCATAAATACAGCTTCATTTGACAGTTGTGCTCTGTTAAATTTACTTTGTTCATGGATGTGTAGAAACTTGTTGATTTAGAATACGCAGTTGTGTAAGGAATTACACTGAAAACCAAACAGATGGGGGATGTTATGGAGATGGAGGAGAGAGAAGACCGGTAGACTTTGGGTATGTCAAGGCCAAGGGTGAAGGAACATGATAAGACTGCGACAGGTTTGTAGGAGGGAAGAAAGATTTTTTTTATAAAAAACGACTTTGCTCCCTGCATTTCGGCAAGGAGGGAGTAAAACTGATGTACATGTAGATTTACTCAATCATTTTATGAACATTGGAGTCTTTTTTTTCTTTGGGTCCTCTTAACATGTGCCCTTAGGGCACATGTTAAGCACACAGTTTGATTTCTGCATTTGCACCAAGTTCAAGGGAATATGCACACAGTTCAAGAGAAACGACTTTCGGCAAGGAGGGAGTAAAACTGATGTACATGTAGATTTACTCAATTCATTTTATAAACATTGGAGTCTTTTTTTTTCTTTGGGTCCTCTTAACATGTGCCCTTAGGTCACATGTTAAACACACAGTTCAAGGGTATATTCTCTTGAACTGTGTGCATATTCTCTTGATTTCTGCATTTGCACCAAGTTCAAGGGAATATGCACACAGTTCAAGGGAATATACCCTTCAACTGTGTGTTTAACATGTGCCCTTAGGGCACATGTTAAGAAATTCCTTTTTGTATTTGTGCTTTTTGTCATCTTTCTTGTCCCCATAGATGAAAAATAAATTAAATAAATAGATAATATGTCATACTCCTTTCATTGCATAAAAAGGTTTTCTTGTATTTATGATAATATAAAATGACATAATATTTTTAAAGATAATTAAAAAAAATTCACTATCTTGACACTACTAGTATTATTTATTTATTTTGAGAACCTACACTATTACAATATAATAAATCTAGGGATACATTTCAAATGACCTAAGGGAGAGCCTTGGAAAAGAAGACTTCTTGTTGATGAGTAAACTCGATCTTATGACCATGCACAACGAAAGAAATGATTTTTACTACTAGACTGTCATCTCATGACACTACTATTAAACTAAACACTTGTTATATAGAAGGATAAACATGGAAAAAATTTGTATTCTTAAACTTAGTAAATTTACAAATAAAATTCTTTTTGTAGAACTAGGGAGTATATCATATGCATTTAAGTGTTGTACTACATGATAAATTTGAATTAATTATGCGTTGAAGTGAAGAATATTAGTAGATTACGGAAATAAATTGTCAAGAAGAGGGGAAAGCTCAAAAGTTGAATGTGTTTAAGATAGATTATATATCATGTTGTTTAACCAAAAATACATTGTACATAAGTATATAGAAAATGAAGTAATAAACTCTTAAACTTGTAGTTTCCCTCACCAAGGCTAGGCATCTCTAGATTTCGATAGAGTAGTACTACTTTCATTCCCAATTTGAAGGGAAAAAAATGAAATCCATTTGGACGTTTGTGGTTAAAATTGATATGATTATATTTAATTTTTAAGACTACAAATTTTGTAACTGGTAGATTTTTTGTTAATATAATTTAACATGGTTCTATTTCTTTCCTTTAAATCAAAATAAGTGTATATCCATTTCCAAGTTGGGAATGTTACTTGTTTAAGGTAACAGTCAAAAGTTCCGCTTCAGGGATCGTTCTCTTGATTTATCAAGGGTATATAACTTTTAATTTATTCTATTTTGGTTAAATCGATGGCGTGTTCCTATCTAAAAATTATAATTGATAAAAATCAATTGAAAACTATTTTTCGTTTACACGTCAGCACAAATATGTCATGTATCCAAATCTCTAAAAATTTTAATTGACAAAAATCAATTGAAAACTATTTTTCGTTTACACATCAGCACAGATATGCCATGTGTCCAAATCACATCATCAATTAATGACATGATAATTTCAATTGAACCAAAATGAAAAAATTAAAAGTTTTGTACCTTAATTGCAAAAATAGAAAAGACGGTCCTTAAAAGAGAATAAGGTGAAGAGTTGAAGATAGTGATATAACCAAGTCCCTCTGACACTCCATGAAAGTCTCTATAACATCCCAAATCCACTATCGGCTCGAAGTGCTATATGCCGCAAGTCCAAAGGCCCGCAAGACGATTAAAATTCAATTGCGTAGCTCGAAACAATTACAAAACCAAATCAATAATGTGACTATTGAAAAATCTCAATAAAATTTTCATCCAATGAGCAAAAGTATTGAGCCTAAAACAATACCAACGGAGGTGTGACTCCTCTAAATTAAAGTCCAACAAAAATCAGACCACAATATTATACCGAAACTTAAATTAGTCATCTCATGCTTATCTTTGACTTGACCCATAACGTCTCAGCTCTCGAAACAAGGTAACCTGTAATATTGTAAGGGGTGAGTGATAAAACCCAACAAATGGCAATCCTTCCTATCCAACCGGATAAGTATAATTTGCAAAATATTTTTCAATTGAAAAGAATATATTTGTTTCGATAAATTTCAATAGTAAATATGCTTGCAAACTAAAACAAATTCACATTCAAAAATGATTTTAATGTATACAATATATCTTTTAATCCACAGTCCTAGCGACTAAGGTTACAATCGCCCTATAACACTGTCCAAAAGTTCGATAATGTCAATGATAATGCACATTATTAAAGTATCTATAAAATGCACGCTCTCCGAATGGTATCTAAAAGGTGTGTACCTTAGTAGGTCCTATATTAGCTTCAAAATTAAACGTAAATACTAGTGGGTTCTATACATAGTAGGACTAAAGTTTTTGAAAATATTTTTCAATATTATCGATATTCTAAACTATATTAAGCAGGATATAAATTGGTGTACAAAGACTATTGACGATATGAGTAAGCATGCTCATAAATGTCAGAGGTATACAATGCAGGCACGCAAGGAAATGAAGCTGTTCGCCAGCCCCTAGTTAGGATCATGGAGATTGTGGTTCCAAGGGAAGACTTCCCTATTTCAGGCTTCCCTTTTTAAAAAATATTAGGAAGATTTCACACGCTTCACTTGCGATTTTTCACACTTACTAATTTAGTTTCAAGTATTATTGTCGTTTCCATATATACAATTAATTTTAACATTGTTTGAAATTAAATTAACATAAACTTATTTAATTCCAGATAAAACAGTAATTAATTTAATTTTTGTTAAGTTTGTATTTTTTTTTTAAATCTTAATGCTGTGAAAATTGATTATATTAGCCAGTCATTTGACCCTTTATTCTTGCTAGGGGAATATGATCAAAACCAGCCTGTAGCGAACCCAACCGACCCAGCGCAAGGGGATGATAAGGTGAAGAAGCCGACGCAATTTGAATCAATCAAATGGTATTATATAACAATGCTCGAGGTTTTTGCTTCACATCGACTTCATTTCAAGCACTTAAAAAGATGAAAATTCAATAACTTCTCAAGTACTTCAAATTTAATATTGCCTCACTTTATCATGTAATTTGCACCTGCAAATCTAAACAACTCAACTTCTACAACCTGTTCTAAAACAAGTCAGCAATTTATAACTAAACAATTTACAAAATTATATGAATTCTCCATCAACCCAGAAAAAAAAATCAAAATATATAAAATAAAATAAATACTACAAGTTTTATAAGGAATTAAATAAGGAAAGAAAGAAGAAAAGAAATGGGTTTTATAGTATTTCGAACTTATAATTGTTCTTTCCAAATACGACCAGCCACTTTGAGTTTCAGCTCCTGTCTGTCGCCACCCGAAAAGAAGAGTGCCATGCTTCTCTGAATAATCAGTCCATCTAGACTGTCTCTGACCGTCTTGTGGCTGTCACGAATGCTCCTTGGAACTCCTTGCCATGTTAGCTTCCTGCCATATCCCCCAACTTCCAGACTATAACTAAATTTTTTTGCATCATGATCGTCTCCCATAAAGCGAAGGAAAGCCATGTAAACTGGAGCCATTCCTATATGGAAAGCCTCAAAATGCAAGCAAAATTGGTGGTTGAAACAGTTGAAAACCTGCAGCGGTTAGAATAATCGAAATTAAATTGCTACATTTGCTTTTTGTTAACATCATGTTATTTTTCGAATAGGACAAATGAAAAATAAAAAAAGGTCAAACTGAATTGGAAACTGGATTCTAAAACTAACTTCTGACTAATATGTGCACCAAGTTGTTGCACTCTCACTCCAACCAATTCTCATGCATGACAGTTGGAGAACTCATATTTGAACTAAGAAATGGCCTGGCCTCGAAAGGAAGGTTTGAAAAAATATGAATTTGAGGAACAATGAAAAACATTTCTCTTTTGTTGTATTCCTTCTTTGCCACTAGGAAGAAAAGGACATCAATCCCAACACGTGGGAGTATGAGCAGTAAGGGAAAGAGTAAGGAACAGAGTCATAAGCTGGCCATTATTAGATAATTAAACCAAGGAAGTTGTTGTGAGGTGTGAAACTAAATTCATGGTTAGTAACTGGTACACAGATTAGTTATTCAGTTCTGAATCAAGTACAAGTGTACAACTCTCATTAGACAGGCAAAAAACATGTATAAATGTTGAATCAAAACACGACTACAAACTTCAGATTCATAAATTTGTCCAGTCTGTCTAAGAAGGAAGATGACAAAGTAGCAGGGAAAATGAGATATCTACTTTTTCTTGACGGAACACTAGCAAATTTGCAACCATTGAATCCTTGCTTATGGTACAAGTTATAATGCTGAATGTTTCAAACTGGTGAGAATACTGCATTAGAAACTAATATTACATTCGTACTAAATAAATTTAAAAATACTCTAAAAGAACCGGGATGCATCAGTGTAGGCATGACGTCCTAGTGGGAGTATTGGGTTAAAGGGTCAACCCCAGTTAAACAGCAAGTAGTATTATCCAAGGACCAAATGCATAGGCACATGGAGCAATTAGAGTTTAGGGGAAAACAATAAAGAAAAAAGAGAAACTTACCTCCCAAAGGAATTTACCAATGTAGTATAATATAAGCGCAAAAGGTTTTCTACTTAATCCCTCTACTAATTTTTAGAGAGAAAGATTTTATATTCATTCTACCAAATTTGGAGATTACAACTCTATTGAATACTCCAACTATAGAAAGTACTATGATGCCAAATAGTTTCAGTTTCTACAGCTAATGTTGAGCAGCTTAATATATAATCAATAATTCTAATGCTAATATCAAAGAACTTCCTTGTTAACAAAAAGGCCTCATAAATCTAGTACGACCCATGGTCTTTGTCTTAGACTTCAAAGGACTATCTTATCCTACATCAATTCACCCCTCTGAAAAGAACTTTATTTGACAAGTGAGAAGTGAGTCCAATATCACCACTTGGAGGAATTCGATGACTTAAGGGAGTCAGGATGTTGATGTTAATGATGGCATAAGGAGTCTTTTTTTTTCCCTTCCAAATAATAGCACTTAAAGAAACTATTCATTCTATGTAGCAAATTATAGAATACTTTATACTGTAGTCTCTCTGAAAACCACAAACTTCCAGTTTCTCACCTTTGTCCAAGAGGTAGTGGCTCTGAGACGCTGAGCCATCTCTATTACCTACTCCTTTCCTTCTTCCCCCCCCCCCCTTTCTCTCTCTCTGAATCTGCAGCGACTTTAATTGAAGCAATCTAATTTACAAGTAAGTATTTAGTGAGACTGTCACACCACGTCATCATGCTGAAATGGTGTGAGTGACGCCCCAATACGTACAACCATGTGCATGAGAAGGCCCCCTTGGCTTTATTAGATTTAGAATACATCATGTGACGTTACTTGGATTCAGGACTCTAATTACACATGGATGTAAGTAATTGGAATAAAAAACCACATCAACATGATGACATGGTGTGACAATCCCACTGAATATTTACTTGTAGAGCCAATCTTTGTCACCTTTACCTTTTCTTTGTTTCCCGAAACAATAACTATTATGGTAAGTGGTAACTAACACTATATAATATATGAATAACTATTTAGTATAACTATGCAGTGGACTGCACACCACATCACCATCCAAAAGTGGTGCGATGCGTACAACCATGTGTATCATATAACATATGGATGCAAGTAATGAAACGTCACACCACATAAACATACCATCTTGACGACGTAGTGAGACAATCCACGAATAACTATTCATAGAACAGATCTCCGTTACATTTCCTCTGTATAACCATATGTCCATAGCAAGTTTAATTGAATTGATGTACTTTACGAGTAAATATCTAGTAGGACTGTCACACCACTTCATCATATTGAAATGATGTGAAGCCCCAATTATGTATAAACATGTGCATAACATGGTCCCTTAGTATTGTATTTATTGAGAATACTTAATGTACCATTGCTTGGACAACTAGGACTAACACTACACATGGATGCAAGTAATTAGAGCATCACACCATATCAACATGATGACATGGTGTGAACTTGTATATAGGGCAGCACTAAAAAGTTAGGGCTTATGCAGTATTGCTGGACATAAGCCTTTTCATTTGACACATTGAACTAGTGAGAGAGAGACGAGCAGATCCACTTACTTTACTGGCCAATTCTTAACCAAAGATATAGAAAAACTCGTATCTCTGTCAAATTCTTTAACCTTAGAGCTATTCTCGGACAATCAATTTTCCATGCCAGGGTTTTACAGGCCTTAACCCAATTGGCAGGGGATTCTGGCAGCACTGCAGCAGTGGCTCACCTAGACAAGGGTTTCTGTCGAGGACAAATCACCACTGGGAGACTATGAGGCCCTAATGAAATCGGCTTTGTGGAATCTCAATAGCAATTGCTGTGATATATGATGAGGACCAGTAAGATTGTTGACAGGTGAGCAGACATTAGATGGCAATTGGGTATATATAAAGCATACTTTAGATGGTAAAAGTGGTTCGTGGTAAATGAAAAGAATTAGTGATTATGAGTATCTAACAGCAATAGGCAGCAATGATTGCAAATTGCAATCGTACAGGAAGTCCATTACTGCTTGGATGTATTATGAAGAGTATAGAACAGTCAGAAGTTGGGTGACAATATACAGAGACAGGCATCGACTCTAAAACCGATTAATGCAGAGTGCAGAGAAGAATGAGGAATTATGAGAAGAGTCAGGAAAATGTGAAAAAGAATAATGAAAAACCTACTTCTCATAAGAGATTGGTAAAAACACAAACTTTGAATTTAACTCTGCTATTTCTACCCATATTTAGAGAGTATTTTCCGAGAATAGCTAAATCACTATCCAAGTTTCTAAGTTACATCCAATTTTTCCTACTTTTATCTCTATAGGCTAAAAGTCAATTGAATGAGCGTTGAGTTGGAAAATTGAAATTGAACGCCACTTTAAGTGACATTAGTTTACCAATTGTTAAAATGAATTTTTTTACTAAAAAAAAAAAAAACTTATCCTAAATTATTTTTTTAAAACAAATTTTTTTAAACAAATTTGAAAAAAATTAGAAAAGTCAAACCTTCAACGCCATTCACATTGGCGTAGGATGTAATACCATAGCTTTTTTTTTCTCACCTACTTCAACGCCAATGTGACTGGCGTTGTGTGGTATTTTAATTTATTTATTTTTTATCTCACTTCTTCAACTCAAACCCTACTGTGTTTGTGCGTTTGGAGGGATGGGATGGGATGGAAAAGTACAAGAGGGGAAAGGATGGAAAAGAATTATAATTTTTCTTTGTGTGAGTTTTAGAAAGGAAAGGAAGGAATGAAATTTTAATTATATTTTCCCTTGTTTGTGAATTTAGAAGTAGGGAGGGGAAGGAAATGATTTTTATTTTTAAACTACACTATTATACACTATTACTGTATTAACTTATTTCTAAATAAAATAAATAATATTATATACATTTTAAAATATCTCAAATTGACTTTTAAAAAATTGATAATAATTTTATATTCCCTCCATTCCGTAAAAGATGATAATTTATTTAATTATTAAACCTTCAAATACAGTAAATAAAATGTTATTAACAAGATATATTGTTACAGTTATTTAAAATATATTCACTTGTTTGTGTAAAGTGTGTTCTGTATATTAGTAATAAAAATAAAATTTGTATTGTTAGTGTAAAATTTGTTATATATGTATAAAGTTCAAGCTATCAAGTTTTCCCCTCAATACAGACATTTTCGGGGACATTGCCGACAACTCCACCTGCACAGCATGTTTAGACACCCTCTACATACATTCAAGGACCACATAGAGGACCACTGAGAGAGGCTAGAGATGGAGGGAGGCCGTGTGGCACACATAACCGGGTGCATAGATAGATAATTTTAGATTTTCTTGTGTCTATGTTATTGAGTTGTATTTAATATTGAAATTGTATCTATATATGTTAGTGTTGTTAATTCTTAAACAGATTATTCTTCATTTGGTTTATAAATGAGTAGCACATTATCATAGCATGCATTCATCGTAACAATGATAAGGAAAATATTGAAGATAAGTACAACACATTAACAATTGATAGAAATAGTACACAACTACACTCGTTCGCATATAAAATTCTATTACATATAAAATTTAACGACGTTGAGATTGTGGTACTTTACAACAATTTTTACTACAATTTGTTTGTCCTTGTCCACACACACACTACAATGGATAATTCTATTGGACATGTCCATCTCTGTGTGGATTCTTGCTTTGCCACCTCTCTCTCCATCTTTTTTTATGTTCTTCAAATTTGCATTAGGTATTAAAATCCCAAAGGCTTCCCAATGATTTGGTAGCGGGAACGTCCAATAGTCTTGGTGCATAAGTGGCTGAAAGTTAGGTTCCCACATTTTTGCATATTGAACATTCTTGTGATGATTTGTAATGTACGGACGCCAATCTTTTTTTATCTTCATACATGCCGCAACAACATGAGAACAAGGGCATCGATATGCTTTCCACTTTCCACGCGAGCAGGACCATTCGTTCAATCGCACAACTTGTATATTGCCTTTTTTTTTTGCTATATTAGACTGAAATTTAAACACACTCACACACGCTATCATGGCATGCCAAAGCTCGATCACTCAACCTCATGATTACCATGGGTTGAGTAGTACCATTCGGGCCAAACTCGTATATTGTCTCCCTTCCAGTTGTTACCGCGTCGAACTCGTGCAATTTTGACATCAAATATACCAGTTAGTACATTGTATGAATTTACCACGTGAGACGTTGCCTTCTGCATAATTCTTTCAAACTTTTTCCTAGACTCAATAGAAAACTCGTGCCTATCATTGATTTCTTTCAAAGATTTCGTCCGTTTCAGATCGAACAGTTCAACAGATCGGTAAAATATATATTCAACCATGGTAGTGATCGACAAGTTTCGAGCAGACATTATATTGTTGTTAAAACTTTCCACTAAGTTTGAGGTCGTGACACCGTATCGACAGTCACCGTCATAGGCAAGTGTCCACATCTCTGGCAGGATATTACGCAACCAATCATAAGCTTCACGAGATACATTTTTTATTTCTTTCATGTATGCCTCAAATTTTCGTACTTGATGGGTGCTCCCCGCTTTCCATAGAGCAATTTCAAGTGTGAACCTGGGTTTGCAGATGCAAAATTGCTTTGAACATGACGAAGACAGAAACGATGAACCCCAGCTAGCGCAGTAAACCCATTTTCTTGTGCATTCATAGCTTGTATTATGCCATGTGCACAATCAGAAATCAAACACACTTTCCATTGTTGCTTGCACACGTATTGCCGAAGAAGTTTCAAAAACCATGATCAATTATCAACTGTTTCCTCGTTAACCAAACCATAAGCGACAGGGTATTGTCGCATTCTCAAATCAAATCCCATGGCAACCAGAAATTTCCCTTGTATTTACCTTTTACAAAAGTACCATCAATGGTGAGAACTGGACGAGTGTGTAACCAACCATCAATCACCGGCTTGAATGCCCACCACATACGCTTAAAGACAGATTTACCTTGACCAAGTACGTATGGATCAGCCTCAATCTTTACAACACTCCCCGGATTGTATGTCTTAATGGCGGTCATTAATCTCGGGAGTTGTGCATATGATGTATCCCAGTTGCCATAACTGTAGCAATTGCAGCCTGTTTGTCATACCACGCCCTTTTGTACGTCACATGATATTCGTATGTTCTGTTGATCATGGATCGTATATCCACCACTTTGGTATTCGGGTTTTCCGCAATCTGATTACATTAATAAAAAAGCACAATTTAATTAGATAGAACTCTTTAAACTAGTTACCATAAATTATTGACAATATTAACATACACAATTTACATTACCATTGATTTGATGGTGTTACCAATAAATTTTGCCATAAGCTTGGCATGATCTTAGGAGGAATTTGCAAACTGACATGTGTTCGTACGGCAATCTTGTGATCTCAAAATATCTGTGTTTCTTTAATTTTGATGCATGAAGCCTCCAAAGGCATTTCACTTTTACACTTGACTACATAAATTGTCTCATTGCTCCTGTAAGTGTCAAAATTTATATGTTCCTTAATGTGTACCCCTTCAACTACTGATTTGAGAACGTCTTTGTTTGCAAAAAGAGCACCCAGGTACAATTCATCACAAGAGCTGTCAAATGTTGCCCCACATCCACTGTGATCAATTATCTCATTTTTTAACTCCTCAATTTTAAACCATGAAGCCATAGGTTTATGTTCTTGGATAGACACATCAACATCACCGACATTACCAGCATATGCATTATCCTCATTCTCTTGGCTAGGCACCAGGCCATCTTCATCACTTCCCTCATCATCGGTGGGAGGAATCCTACTTGCACCATAGCTATCAAGAAAATCTTCACGTGAAGCAATATTAATGATAGCTGAAGAAACCAAATTCGAGTTAGGGCCCCAATGTGTATCCTCTTCATCCTCAACTTCTACTACATCATTTGGACTGCAGGCTCCCTGAACAACATGCTCTCCACGGCGATTGTAGTAGTGGTCATAATTTTGTTCATCCAACAATGACATCCCTCCATCACCACTACCACCAACAACAAAGTCCTAATTTTGATACATTTGAGAAGCACCTCCATATGACATATTCATCTTTTCTGATTGTAACAACAGTGATGGGTTGGGCTGAGTTAACAAATTAGTGTATCCATTATGCCCCATTAAAAAATTATCAGAACCCATTAATGATGAAGTAACTTGTTCAAGCTCGATATATAATTCTACTCCACAATTATTGTTGTAGCATCTTTCTGGAATAGCAAACATAATATCAACGTCATTGTCATTGTCATTGTCATTGTAAATTTCCAATCCATAAAACTTGGACACCCCATTCACAATATAGCTTGGATATTTGCAACTTAATTTGAAATTCCATTGGGAAGGGTCTTTTCCCAACTCATTGTAGAGTTTATGAATCAACTCGTTATACAAAGTGTTACATTGTATGATGACAACCTTTTTCGGACCTATTAATTATCTGAAGTCATTTACATTTTCCATCAAAACCTCACCTCCCCAAAAACACGACTTGAACATAACTATTCATCGTAAATATTCTGCAAAAATATCATTCACATAACATTACTTTAAAAGTAGACAAATATATAATTTGAAACAAATTATATTAATAAGTATCATAATCATTAATTTTGGGAAGAATGAGCATGTTTCATAAATACAATGCGTTAAAATCCAATAGTAACATTCTTAGTGAAGAGGGTTAGAAATAATAAAATTTAATTATCAGTTTTTTTTATAAAAAAATATTTTACATTATTTTTATGTAAAAAACATTTAATTTTCAATTTTATTTTTATTACAACAAAAACTGATATACAACTAAAAAACTTAATATCAAAACATCTTAATCCATCCGCCGAAAAAAAAAACTGAATGTCACAACATAACAAATTTAACACTACTAATATGGATAAAAAAATTAAATTAGAGTCGCATTAAATTTTATAATAAAATTTAAATGAGTACAAAAAATACTAATGTACATACCTTTAGGGGTGTTCTGAACAAAATTTGTGGAGAAAAATAGAGATAGATGGAAACTTACCAGAATTAATGGAAGAAAAGGGTGAAAAGAGACGGGATAAAGAAGGATTGATGAAGTTAGGAAAGAAGGAAAAAAATGAGAGAAAGATAAGGATGTGCAAATGGGGATGGGTAAAAGGATTTATGAAGAACGAAGGCAGGAAGAAAAGAAGAGGAGAAAGTGAGATGCGACGGATCCGAAAATGATGTAGGGTTTGAGTTGAAAAAGTGAGATAAAAAAATATAAAATAAAATAAAATACCACACAACGCCAATGTGCCAATCACATTGGCGTTGAAGTAGGTGAGAAAAAAAAATTATGGTATTGCATCCAACGCCAATGTTAATGGCGTTGAAGATCTGACTTTTCTATTTTATTTTTTTTCTCACATTTGTTTAAAAAAAATCGTTTTAAAAAAAATTAGGATAAGTTTTTAAAAAAATAAAATTGTTTTTAACACAATTAATTTGGTATACCAACGCCACTTGAAGTGACATTCAATTTCAATTTTCCAACTCAACACTCATTCAATTGGCGTTTAGCCTATAGAGAGAGAAGTTGAAAAAATTGGATGCAACTTAAAAACTTGGATAGTGATTAAGCTATTCTCAGAAAATTCTCCATATTTCTTATTTACAAGTGTTGTGAATCTGTTGTGAATCATTTCCATAATTAAAATAGCTTAATTTGAGGAAAGTAATCAGCTAGCTGAACTTAAGGAGAGTAATTATCATAGCTTAATCTAAGGACAGTAATTAGGCCATCGCTCAGTGATTTTATTTCCATATATTCTCTTATAGACTGTTCCTTCTTTATATAAACTCTCAGCTATTGTAATATTTAATATACAAGTTATAATATACAGAAAATTCCTACATGGTATCAGAGCTTGTAGTCTGAATCTAAACCTTTGCATCACCATTCATTGCTTTCCCTAAGCAGGCTGTTCTTGGTTTTCTAAACCAGCAAAATGTCGGCCGAGTCCAGGATATCAGGTGACTCTAGAAACAGTGGAAATGAACCTCGTTCTGAGTATTCCTGTTTTCCAGCTAATCCCATCAAACTTGATGGGAGTGACTACCTGATATGGTCGAGGTCCTGCTGTTTGACTGTAGAAGCTCGTTCCTGTGATGGTTATGTAACCAGGGAATTGTTGAAGCCTAATACTGTAATATCCTGAATATTTATGAGGCTTATAAATACGATCGTATATGGTTAGAGGTTAATTTAGTGACCTAAAACTAGGTATCGAGAAGTTTAAAACCTTAAGACCTAATGAGATTCGAATTTATGTGCTTAATAAAGATCCAAATGATATTTCGAAGCAGGTGTTTTGTGATTATATTATGTAAACGATGAATTAGGTCAAATAAAATTTTTTTCGAAGCTGCTTAGTCGTGCTTACATTGACAAAATGATTTGTCGTGTTTTCCACGATTTCACCAAGAAGTATCCCGGCAAATTATTTTTAGTAAGTTGTTTTGTCGTGCTTAAACTGATATAGTGCTTTGTCGTGCTTACGGTAACAAGCTGCATTGTCGAGCTTGGAAGATATTTTCATTGAGGAGCTTAGATTGCAAGCTACATTGTCGAGCTTGGAAGATATTTTCATTGAGGAGCTTAGATTGCAAGCTACATTGTCGAGCTTGGAAGATATTTTCATTGAGGAGCTTAGATTGCAAGCTGCATTGTCGAGCTTGGAAGATATTTTCATTGGGGAGCTTAGAAGAATATTCTAAGAATTTGCTAGGTACTAAAGTGTAATTAACCTATGTACCAAAGTGTAACAAGTCGAGCCCCTAACGTGCAATTAGTGAAACTTGGTTTTTCTATAAATAGCAAGCTCAGTTCATCCATTCCTTACTATTTTTCGAGAGCAGTTCAAGAGCAAAAACACTCTATATTTATATTCTGAGAGATATTGTGAGATAAAAATTACTTTCGAAGCGATATGCGATTGGAAGTAAAGCTAGCAACTACAAGAGGTATACTCTAGTGGTTATTATTTTCATTCTTCTTTATATATTTAGTAAAAATATACTTTTATAAGCAGTTATAATGCTCAAATTATTTTAAGTATATAGTACAAAAGTCCTATTTTCAAGCAGTTATAATGTCCGATTTATTTCTCTTATATATTAGAAAATATACTTTTATAAGCAGTTACTATGTCCGATTTTCTTCAAGTATTTAGTAAGAATATTCATTTTATAAGCAGTTATAATGCTGAAATTATTTCAAATATAATAGCCGAATATTCATTTTATAAGCAGTTATAATGCTCAATTTATTTTAAATATAGTTGATGAATATTCATTTTATATGCAGTTATAATGCTGAAATTATTTCATGTATATTAAGAGTCTTATTTATAAGCGGTTATAATTCCCGAAATAAAACTTAAAAGATTTAATCGTTAAATGCTTAATTAGTCTACATGAACTTATAATCGTATAGGATATACGACGAACGTTTAGACGGTATATCAACTGTAAAAGACATACGAGGCAAGTCTCCAAACCTTGTTACTTTTATGCAAGTATTATACATCTTGCTATCAATTATTGTGAAGTTATTGCTTCTTGATTCAGCATAACTTACAAATGAATCATTATTCATATATTGTTTATTCGAGCATGAATTGTTGTGTTAAGCCAAATTGTTTGGTACGACATCTTATAACTGAGTATACAAACACCCTATATGGGTTGTTATTGTCGATAATATATTGACATCTAGTGCATGTTGGGCATGATTAGGATGGTATGCATACTCCTAGGATATCGAATAGGCTGATCCCCTATAAGATATCAGAACAAAGCTGTTCTAAGTCATTGAAGGCTGATAGAACTGGTTGGAACACATGGTTCATGTATTGAACCCTCAGTTGGCAAAAGCTTTTGAACTTCTTTCAAATAAAACACATTGTGTTTACATTTTTGAAATAAACTTGCTGAGCATTCTTTAGCTCATCCTTGTATAAACTTTCCTTTACAGTTTTAGATGGTAATCCCGGAACTTCAGGAACAGACAAGGGAAAGAGACCGTGTTAATTAGTTTTATCTTACTGTTTTGAATAAATTCAAGTCTTATAAGACTTTATTGTAATAAGAACATAATACTGAGAATGTTGTAACCAAACTTAAGTTTATGAAATAGATATCATCTTTTGTTACATCTCCTGCGTTGTATTTACATTCTTAGGTAAGTTATAAGATAGCATTTGATCTTTAAATTTTAGAATGATTGTACTAAGTTAGTACAGTATTAATATGAACTATACATCTGAATGAGGGTACTAAATGATTGTAGGAGTTCTGTAAGAACAAGGGGTCGCTCCTCTGTTCCAAGAACAAACTTATTATTTAAATACTGTGAACTTCAGATAGATAGGAATTATTTATATGAAAGAGATATCCTTAATACATAAACCTATACATCCAAGTGAGGGTATTCAGACACATTGACAGTTCTGACGAGAACAATGTCTGTGATGGAATACTGTGAACCTTGGATAGATAGAAGTTTTATATTATGGAATATCTACTAGTTGGTTAACTATTTAAGCTTGAACACCTGATTTGTTATAGAGGTATAAAGATTTAAGTTCATAGATGTTGAAGTCATTTAACTATGCTAGGTTAACATTATTAGCAATGTCTAGAAGGTTCTGACGAGGAAAGGGGTTAGGTCATTTAATTGCGCGCCGTTTTAACGGAAAGCCCCCTCTTTCCTGAGAACTGCCTGGTTGCTAATACTGCAAGTCTCGGATAGGTAAATGGAGATTTGTTTTCAAGTCTTTTAGGACTTATTTGTAATAAGAACAAGTTATCTGGGAATGTTGTAACAATGAACAAATGGTATTTTATAATATTATCACTTTTCCGCCTTTTACTCTGATTATTAGAAGTCAAGATTTATATATACGTTTCAAATCAATTATATTGCGAGTTTTTATAGACATTTATTGTGTACACTACTTTTAAGTTAATGAATGTGATGAATAAGGGTGTACACGTAAGCACGAAGTCCGTCCTGGCTAAAAGAAGCTAGCAGGTGGATTTTCGGGGCTTTACAAATACTGCTGGTCCAGCACTTACGGAAATGGAAGTCTGAAAATTCGCTTGTGATGGTGTTTCTTCGTAATAGTATGACTGTCAATTGCTCGTGGGTATTTATTTATGAAAACTGCAGCAGAGATATGGAAGGCTGCGAAGGATACGTACCAACAACGTGGTAACAAATCTCAGCTGTGTATGAATTGCGCAAGAAGATTCACAAAACAGAGCAAAAGGAGCTGTCTTTGAAGCAATATTATTCTGAACTTGGGGGCCCATGGCAGGAGTTGGACCATCATGACTGCATCTTCAAGGATGTTTGTGCTGCTGATATTGTGAAACTAACGAAACGAGAGGAGGAACTTCGGGTCTATGATTTTTTAGCGGGGTTAAACATGGAATACGATCAGATTTGTGCCCAAGTTCTTACTTGTGATCCTTTTCCTACTTTGGAGCAATCCTATGCTCTTGTTCTTGCTAAGGATAGTCGCCGGATTGCCATGCTTCCTAGCGTAACACCAGACCGTTCTGCTCTACTAGTTGGTTCGTCGTCCATTCAGTTCAAGAGCCCTATGACTAAAGGGTCTGACAAAGAAGCAGTTAAGTGTGACTATTGTGGAAAAGAAAGACATAATAGAGAGAAATGTTGGATGCTTCATGGGAAACCTAAACAGAGTGGTTGAGGGAAAGGTCGAGGAAAGGGTCAATCTCAAGCTCATATGGTTGAAGGGAATGATGGGTCTTTTGTTGATTTTGAAAAAGATGTGACCCGTTCATCTCCAGATTTCCCTCTCTCAAAGGAAGAGACGAGGATTCTTCGTACCATGATCTCTCGGATGGGTTCCTCTTCATCTTCTGCTGTTGTTGCTTCTGCTATGCCCTCTGGTTCGGAATCTCACTCAGCCTTCTCAGGTATATCTATTAGTCACTCTAGTCACCCAATTTCTTCGTCTTGGATCATAGATTCAGGAGCCACTGAACATATGACGGGAGACTCAAGTCAATTTTATGGTTATTCACCAATTCCTGGAACACAAAGTTCATATGGTTCAGAATCTCCAAGTACAGGTAAAATTCTTGATCCTTTTCTTGATTCTTCTCTTGATGTTCTCCATGGATTTGCAGACGATGTTACTAAAGGAAAGGTGTGTAAGCTGAACTGCTCTTTGTACGGCCTCAAACAATCGCCTCAAACCTGGTTTGGGAGGCTCCACAAGGCTATGGTGGCTGCTGGGTATAAACAAAGTCATGCAGATCACAGCTTGTCCATTAAAAAGTCTGGTCAGCATATTACAATTTTAATTGTGTATGTTGTTGATATGGTTATCACAGGCAGTGACCCGGAAGATATTACAAAACTGAAGGCTTATTTAGGGAAGGAGTTTGAAATCAAAGACTTGGGACAGTTGTGGTACTTCCTTGACATTGAAGTGGCCCACTCAAACAGAGGTTTCTTTCTTTCCCAACGGAAGTATACCTTAGACCTGTTATCTGAAACAGGACTACTTGGGTGCAAACCATCTACTACTCCAATAGATGCAAATTATCACCTCAAAGCAAAGTAAGGAGAACCTGTGGACAAAAGAATGCATCAAAGACTGGTGGGCTGATTGATCTATTTAACACATACACATCCTGACATTACCTATGTTGTGAGCCTGGTAAGTCGGTACATGCACGATCCACATTTTTCTCCTAAGAATGCAATTATAAGGAGTTATAAGGATTCTTCGGTACTTAAAATCAGCACCAGGAAAGGAGCTTTTTTTCTCTCCTCGCTCACATTTAGAGGTGGAAGCTTATGCAGATGCAGACTGGGCTAGCTCTCCAGATGATCGAAGATCAACAACTGGATATTGTTCCTTTGTTGGAGGCAACCTGGTATCATGGAGAAGTATGAAACAAGCAATGGTGTCACGTTCTAGTGCAGAAGCTGAATTTCAAGCTATAGCTTTGGGAATTTGTGAACTTCTTTGGCTGAAAATTCTTCTTGGGGACCTTGGATTTGCTTATAAGACTTCGATGAAGCTTTATTCTGATAGTAAATATGCCATCAGCATTGCACACAATCCTGTGCAACATGATCGTACAAAGCACGTGGAAATTAATCGATATTTCATCAAAGAGCAACTAGAGCATGGACTTATTGATCTGTCCTTTATTAGGTCCTCCGAGCAACCTGTTGATGTTCTTGCAAAATGTGTTATCTCCAAGGTATATCAAGCAATGATGTTCAAGCTGGACCAGTGCAACATCTATGCACCAACTTGAGGGGGGATGTTGTGAATCATTTCCATAATTAAAATAGCTTAATTTGAGGAAAGTAATCAGCTAGCTGAACTTACGGAGAGTAATTATCATTGCTTAATCTAAGGAGAGTAATTAGGCCTAGATGGATGCTTAGTGATTTTATTTCCATATATTCTCTTCTAGACTGTTCCTTCATTGTGAATATAACCTCTCAGCTGTTGTAATATTTAATATACAAGTTATAATATACAGAAATTTTCTACAATAAGACTAGTAAACTCCAACTACTCATAGCAATATGATCCCAAATAGAACTAGTTATGATTTTCAATCAGCTAATACTAGGCAAGTTAACAATTATGGCTTATTTGCACAGCCCCTAAAATGTGCAGTGACGTGCAATTAACCCCCTCAAGTCTTGATTGAGTGAATTAAGCCCTTAAAAGTTTTTCTATGTTGCAAAATGAAATCCCACAAAACAGTCTGCCATGTGCAGAGCATAACGTCTTAATTGAAGCTTGATTTGACCAATTGGGATACACTTCAACAGAGAGTAAACTTTTAAGCGCTAAACCCCTTGCAATATAGGGGCTGATAGTACAAATAAGCCTTAAATTATTCATTCTACTTCCTTCATCTCGTTGTTCTGTGTGGTGTGTTTGTGAGTGAGGGAGAGAGGGAGTGAGGGGGAGAGAGAGAGAGAGAGAGAGAGAGAGATCTTACAGTCAACATCCATGTAGCATTTTCAACTTCTTGTGGATTGGCTTTCACATACCGATGGTTGAAGGTGCTTCCATCATGCATATCAACATTGTGATCATCCTTAAGATGCTTAACAAGGAACAAGACATCGCCTGTTACAGAGCATTCAGCTCCGGCATAAGGGCAATTATAAGGGCGGTGCCTGAAATAATCGTCCTGGAGATGAGCAACAAGGGGAAAGAAATTGATAGCACCACTTGTAACAGTTAAACTAAGGTCATGAAGTGGGCAATACCTGCAATTTTGTTCATGCCTGAGCCTGCTTTGGTAAGAGAATATCTCTTCACAACCCAAAAACTGGTACTTGCACGGCAGTTCTAGCGACTCTGCAACTTTCTCCAAAGCCAAGCACCTAATATTTCCAAGCTCTTGGCGGCAAATTGGGCAAACATTGTGTACTTTAGCCTTACAGTTCTGACATAGAGTGTGGCCATTGGGACACTGCACATAGGAATAAGAAAGATATTAAAAATACAATGTTATGCAAGAACATTAAGAACTTTTCTTCTCTTCACACGTGTGATATAGAAAAACTGCAAAAAGTCCAGCTGTTTCCTGACAGTTTATGTTTGATAAGTAACTGTTGTCCTGACACGAAGGCTATTAGACATTTTCATCTGATGCGATAATATACGGATGAATATGTTCATTACTAGTTTTTTCTCAATGCAGTTGTATGGATGATAATGAAAATATGCTTTTTTGAATCTTAATGGAAACACAAAATGGGCAAGCTGTCTAGATCTAGCTTATCATTCCACAATGAGAACAAGAATTATTCCACTCCTGTAATATGTATTTGAATAAAATTTTGAGTTAGGTAGAAAACATAGAAAAAATTAGGTCGATAAATTGGAGTTTTAAGATGCAAGGGTACCATATTGGGAGCGGAAATACCATTTCCTAGGTCCATAAGAGTTATTGGTAACTCTGGTCAAAAATCCTCTTGAGAAATCAACGACGACATTATGAACCAGGGAAACACTTCATTCTACCAAAGTTATAACATGCTCAAAAACAAGAAATGAAAGTGGACTATAGATTTCTCTTTGACTTCAAAAAACACTGGCAATTCATTTCCTTCCACAGAACCCACCAAAAGCATGGGAACCATACCCAACTTTCATAGCCTCGCAACATACCTGTTATTTGAAGAGTCAAATCCTATGTTTGGCATCAAAATGTTACCCTGGACTATTTAGTCATGGAATATGTTAAGAGTATTCTACAGGAATCAAGAACTGATTTGATTGGCATAATCGTAGAATTGATTTGATTAGCATAATTAGTGGTGTTTGGATTATATTAGATCTATGTTACACAAACTCTTTACTTTGTCTTAAAATACCCATGTCCGACACTCGACACTCGGATAAGGTATGGATACCGGATATTCCATCCAACTCCGTGTAACATAGTATTAGATGCATGATCAGTGGTAACCATCAGATATCACTGATTGATTTCTTTTCCACATTCAGCTTTTAAGTCTTAGCCTATATAAGGCTCTCTGTTGTATACTTTATGGAATGAAATAAATATTTCCTTGTACACTGTACTTGGATATAAACATTAAATTGAACTTGAATATTTATATCCAAGTAATAATACAAAGTAATTAATGATTAATATTTTGATCTTCTCATGCCCGTGTAAGAATTAGAATAAAAAGAGAATTAAGCTGGGCCTAAAAATGGTGGCAAACAAGGTGCAAGTGGATCCCTCCTATATATATATACATATGTATATATATATATATATATATATACATATGTGTGTGTGTGTATATATATACACATACGTGTGTGTGTGTGTGTGTGTGTATATATATATATACATATGTATATATATATATATTACAGTTGTGACTTGTGAATAAATCTGTAGAATGTCAAGCTTCTCAGTCTGAATCATATAAGATATACCTGATTAATGGGAGGGTACATTGAATTCATGCACACAGGACAATCGAGCAAGTCATGCACGGCGCTGTTTGATGCCATTCCCCCTTTCCCTCCAACAGTGGCAGGTTTTCGGTAAGAGGAACTTCTGAATTCCATATTTGTAGGTGCTATATCATAATCGGCTAATGCAGCACGAGACTCAGTAATATCCTGGTAGACACTGCCTCCAGGAGCCATCTTTTTATCCCCCAGAGTTAATATTAATTACTCTGAATGAACACTTATCTCCTGATCGTTTCACTTTCTGATGTCCTTCAAAGGCTCCTATTAAACAGAACAAACAATAACAAGTTATATTAGCAATACTTCTATCCTGTCCCGACATTAGTAATAAACTTGATATTGGTAGTATTCCATCTCTTGAGGATATTTTTCCCCCCTTAGCTATCATAACATTTGCCATAACTAGAAATTTTAACTACAAATTCTTCATCAAAGTGTCATTTTCAAAAACAGAGTACTTAGCAGATAAGTCTGAATAGAAATACTTCAAATCCTTCACAAGTATTTGGAAGAGGGCAATATTTGGAAGAGTTCAGAATAAGAGGGACCACAACTTGTTACTACTTATCAAAAAAAGAAAAGGGGGGGCAAAACTTAAACTCAAGAAAGGAGACAATTTAATCAGGTGGAACACCTAGTTATGATTAGTGTTTCATGAGATAAACTAATATGGTTCATACCTTAAGCTCAAGGCATGTTTCCACTACATTGTTCAAAACTTCATTGGACCATTGATACATCATATAATCTGTGGAATACATGGAATATATGGTCCAATGAAGTCTAGTCAGTATAAACTTCATTGGACCATATATACCACTCAACTGTGGAATACTTCATTGGACCATATATACCTTCAAGTATGTTTACTCAAAAGTTTTCATTAATCTTATCTATCAATTATTGACGAAATTTTGGTCAATATAGTAGAACAGATAACACCCCAATATCAAGTACTCTCAACCTTCCAAAGTCATTTACTGATATTAATGCAAGTTAATCAGTTCTATCAGTCTCTAACATTAACAAAGTATCATCAGCATCTCATAGGAAAATAATATGAATAGGGTTCTTGATTTCCAATGTTGGATAAAACCTACTCAAGGCTTGTTTGTTTGGGTACGTTTGGTGTGTCTGGTGTGTTAGAAAAGTGCCTTTGGGTGTCTTGTAAGCCCCAAACTCACCGCACCATTTTTGGTGCGGTGAGTTTAGGGCTTATAACCTGTATTTGTGAGTTTGGACTTTGGACTCCAAAAGCTTCAAATGCTTCAAAAGAAGATCCGAAAGCCCCAAACCAAACATGCACTTCAGTGAAGTCAAAAGCACTACAAAATATAATTGGGAGGCTATTGTTATATATTATAGCAACATTCTCAGGTGCATTTGGACTTTGGACTCCAAAAGCTTCAAACGCTTCAAAAAAAGATCCAAAAGCCCCAAACCAAACATGCACTCAGTGAAGTCAAAAGCACTACAAAATATAATTGGGAGGCTATTGCCTATTGTTATATATTATAGCAACATTCCCATAATCTCATCAGCATCTCTTAGAACCAAAAAAAAATTAAAAAAAAATATGAAAGGAGTGTGATTTAACATTATTCTAGAAGCTTTCTCTTTTAGAAAAAACTTATACATTAAATTGAAGATCACTCACCAGCCCAATCCCATCTGACAAATCCCTTTAGTTCCATTAATGCCTTACATTGTCACGGCGCCACAGAGAGTCATGGTGGTAGCCGATTGCCAAGACGCCTAGGCGACCACCATGGCGTCCGTATGGCGACAAGTCATTTACAATGTGCAATTTATATATTATTTATTTTACTTAACAAGTATAATAACAATAAAATTCATATACATTAAAACCCAAAATATAACTATGGAATAACATTAAAAGCACAGTTATGTAAATACTTAGCAATAACAATCCAAAAATAAAACACTTGATATTAAAAACTAGTATAAAAAATGAAGAATTCAACAAACACCACATAGAAAATAAAGTAGCAACCAACCATCACATATTACTAGTATAATAACTAATAAAACACCACATAGCAAGCCAAAATAATGTTTAGACTCTCTACACTAGTCTCTAAACATCGTTCAAGCAAACTCATCAAGAACAAAGTCATCTCCATCTCCTCCACGAGAACTACTCTCATTCAAAAGCGTAGGTGGTCTTTCTCCAAAATCATCCTCCACGTCTACATCGTCGTTTGGAATTCTCTTTTCTTCATCAACTTCATCATCAGAGTCGAAATCCATCAACCTTGATTCCCTTGAAGTTGAACCACCACGATGTTGAAAGTACCTTAACGACCAATGGTTAACGATGGCTCTGATGGGTGGTTTTGCTAGAATAGGTAATAATGAGAGCATTGTTTTAGTAAATGATGCAGAGAAGAGTAGTGACATTGATTCACAAGAAGCCAAGCAAACGCTTGAAATGACATTATCACTAATATTAGCACGAGCCCTCCTTGAAGGAGTGTGACCCTCAAGCGTGTTGGATGCACCGGTTGCTCGATCCACATCATTACATGTAAGATCCTCCCCGGATGAACAACATTGTCCTCATTATTGATCCATTCATTACCCCATTCAAAGTCATCAATGGCTAATGAATCAAAAAAAGTTCCAAGTTCATGCCTCTTTTGGAACCTTGAAACGATTTTTCAATTGTATTGTACATACACCAAGTCACGCAATCACTTGTGTTCCAATCTATTCCTCTTCTTCGTATGAATCTAAAATAAATAAAACAAAAAATAATAATATTAATGATAAAATTTTAATTATATAAAAAATAGTTAGTATTACTAATGACTTGTTACTTTCGAACCAACAATAGAAAGTACTTACAAACTTAAATGTACTCCAATTGTGCTCATAACCGGAAGAAGAACAACAAAGGCCTAGAATTCTTTTCTGCAAACTTTGTAAGCTCAATAGCCCACCCTCCAAAAGCGCTCCACCAATCAACTAGCAAACATTTACAAGAAATATATATATTTTAAAAGGAGGAAAAAGAAGAATGTATATAATTATAATTTATAGTTTATATCTTTATATATATTTCAATATACTTACGAGAATTCTTTAATTTTCGTTGCCTAATTGCCATTTCTCTTGCAAGAGTATCTCGAGAAGCATCATAGTTATCGGCTAGATTGCTTATCTTGTCTAGCAAATCTAGCTCGGGCACCATCTTTGCAAGAATGTCATTGAAGTCTTCTCGTAAAGTGCAAGCTAGCTCCGAACGTTCCTCTTTGATATCAAAATACTTGCTCGGATTGAGAAACAATGCAGCCCCATATAATTTTTGCTCCATTTGGCTTTCCCATCGTCGCTCAACAATGTCAAACACCTTTTTGTAGAGTCTTTGTTTGTTATCAAATGAATCTTTGATTTTTTTCTTCGCACACTCTATCGCAACAAAAACTTCTAGCATATCAGGTTTTTCATCACCATCAACAATCCTCAAGGCTAAAAGAAGTGGTTGTGACGCCCTAATGCAAATCCTCAACATGATGCCAAAATGTAGTTGAAATTACAATATCACATGCTTTCTTCTCCGCTTCGATAGCCGACAACTTAGATTTTGTCCAATCCTCGCTTATGAACAAATGCCTTAATACATCTCTATGCTTGAACAAACTCTGCAAGGTGAGGAAAACTGTAGCAAATCTAATAACTCCGGGTCTCACAAGATCCCTCCCATTTGTTTTTCCCTCATCGCATCAAGAAGACAACCATGCCTGTAAATGAATGTTGTGATTCTTCTTGCATTTGTGATTGTGGGCTGAAATTGCTTCAACTTGCCTATGTCCTCTAGCATAAGGTCTAGGCAGTGAGCGGCGCAAGGTGTCCAAAACAGTGTAGGTCTCCTCTCCATTAGAATTTGCCCCGCTACCTTGTAACTAGAGGCATTGTCCATGACCACCTAAACAACATACTCAGGGCCAATTTCCTCAATCTTACAATAAAGGAGACTTGTCAACATTGTGGCACCTTGCGACTGACTGGAGGCATCAACAGAACCCATGAAGTAAGTCCCCTCCAGACTATTAACAAGGAAATTCAACAAGTGTCTTCCCCTCCTATTTGTCCAACCATCCGACATGAGTGTGCAGCCATATTGCTTCCAAGCAACTTCATGTTTCGCCTTTAACTCATCAGTTTGCTTCTTTTTGCCTTCTCAAGTAAAGGAACTCTTAAGTCATGATACGTAGGAGGCTTTAAACTCGGCCCATATTTCTCTATGGACTCGATCATTACCTCGAAGCTCTTTGCATTTGCAGCATTGAATGGTATGCCACACTCGAAGAAAAAGTTGGCAATGTGCATATGGACTCTCTTTTTCTTCGGGTGTCCTCAAACGATTTTCAATAGTCGTTTGGCTAGGACGCTTGTTATGCCTCTCCTCTACAACTTCTTCGGGAGTCTTCCTTAAAAGTGATTCAAAGCTCTCTTTGTTGGAGCTTTTGGTTGTGGCTTTTGGAATTGAAAAGCAGCTTTCTTCCTTTTGGAAGCGGTCCCAGAACTTGGAATAGTGTTAAGAGGAAGCATTGGAAGCCATGCTTGGAGGATCAGATGATTGTTCTTGTTCTACTTCTACTATATCCTCATCATCATCCAACTCAACTGGCTTGTTCCTCTTTTTACTATTCAAAGCCAATTGCATCTCCCTCATAATTTCGGTGGATGTTTTAGGGCACTTCGCTACATCTCCAAAAATTTCTTACTAGATGTTGCTTGAGCCTTTTGATTCCTGAACGACATTTCTTGCCACAAAAGATTCATTGCACTACTTCCTTCTTACTCATATCCGGCCAATACCCATATTTCCAACCCGGATCGTTTAATTTGGCCTTTCTTTTCAAATCCTTAGTTATATCATAACCATCGGCTCCCAAACTTTCCGCCATTTTGTTTTTTAGTTTCTACACAATACAATCAAACAAAAAAATATAAGAGACAATTGACATTTTTATGTTTACTTGTGAATGTATTAGTATATTACTAGTTTAGTAAGTAGTAACCATTCACACAACACTTAATACATAGTTTTTACACTTTGTAAATTGTACCCAAAAAAAAAGGTTAACAATAAATATAACTTATTAAAGTTGAATCACCTCTCACATAATTTTATACTGCTTAAACTTTAGAGTATAATCACAATTCACATAACATATTTAAAGTACCATTACAATTCAGTATTCACAAAACATATTTAAAGTATAATCACAATTCACAAAGCTTTAAAATATAATCACAGTTCACAAAACATATTTAAAGTATAATCAGTAATCACAATTTTTTTTAAGTATAATCACAATTTACATAATTTAATGTACTGGTCTAACATATTTAATCAAGCTTTATGTATTCAAGGATATAATATATTCTCAAGTCTTAACATACATAGTTGGAACATTAGGATAATGTGTTTAAAGCTTAGGAAGCTTCCTGACTCACAAGTCACATAGTTGGAACATTAGGATAATATTTACAAGTAATTTAATATAACACTTTGGAACATTTAAAAAAGAAGGAATAAGAGAAACAAAGAATAAGGAGGAAACAGAGAAACGAGAGAAAAAAACACAATAATGAAACAGAGAAACAAGGAGAGAAAAAAAAAACCTATGACAAAGGGTCGCCTAGGCGATGACGATGGACTGAAGGAGAGGACCACAGAGAGAGAAGTCAAAGAAGGAGCGTGCGATGGAGAGCCAGAGAAGTACAACTACGATGGAGTTGCCTTGAGCTGCGATGGAGTCGCGGTCAAAGAAGGAGCGTGTGATGGAGTCGATGGAGCACAAAGAAGTCGCGATGGAGTCGATGGAGTCCAAAGAAGTCGTGAAGAAGCAGATAATCAAATAAGCAAGTAAGTCACGATTGATTTTTAGGGCTATATTCTCTGCCTCTTCTTGCTTTAATTGATGGGTATGCCCATGAGTCACTATGGCTGATGGGTCAAAAGATGGGTTAAGTTTTTAAGTTAACTTGGGCCAGAGTTGCTAAGGTGTGAGCCTTGGCAGCTCGGCGTCTCATGGCATGGCATCACCTAGACGATGTGAGACGCCGAGCTGCCAAGACGCACGCCTTAGCAGCTCTACCTCAAGTAGACATGCGTCATGCCATACTCTTCATCACCGGTTTGCCATGACAACTATATGCATATACTCGTATATTATAAGTTAGATCATGTAAAATATACAATTCAACTATCTATTTAGTATACTACTACCGACTATATGCTCGATGTTTATTGAATTCACAAAAGTTGCAATATCAGCATTCGAGTTTCACTTCAGCTCGTTGATCATCATTCTAAGATCTCAAAAGGCACTAGCAAGAGCAAGGGTCATGCCTCTAATACCTACAGAACCAACTAAATATCACCCAGTGACAATGGGGCATGTCGTTATCCAAAGAGGGTACCTAGAACATTGGCACTCCACTTACCAGAGCTAAATCATCCAAAAGTGCTCATCTCACAATCAAAGACCACCCATGGCATCTTCAATGTTCCACAAGGCTAGTGACTTATATAAATGCACCCTCGCGTTTTGGTGTTTTTCTAGGTCAAGTAAGATCCCAGGAAGTTCCAGGATCTTAGTACCGCAGTCGGTGATGTAGCCTCAGATTACACCTCCCTCCCACCAGGATCCTCAAGGGTATATAGTTTTTGTGAACAAAGCCACTAGTGTTTGTGGTCATAGTCCCCACTAGCAGATCATAACGCAGCTTAAAAAATGTTCAAGAAAGTAGTATTATGGTCCCCCAATCTGATGTGTAACGGAACAACAGACTCCTCACAACACTTGTATATAGTCAGCACCAGGTGACTTACCATGCACGATCTCTCCAAAGTTGGCGGCTATCTCGGCCATCTACAAAGAATCTCTATCACTTGGATAGTGCTTCCTCATCTTTATGACCAACCATAAATGGGAAGTATCTCATTTATTACGAGTATGTACTTCATTCAATGACACTGGTTTTAACTATTCTCTCCTACTTTCTATTTCAGAAGAAACCGGTATTCTTATCCAAAGCAATCTGCAGATGAGCAGGTGTGGTATTCTGTCCTTTCCCTTGTTTCCAACTATCTCGTATGCTCTCACCCTCCAGGCTCCAAGTAAGGCCCCTACTCCCTTGAGCTTGCCATTCCCATGGTCATCTCATAAATTACACTCCCTCCATCTCACCAAAGATGTCTTACGTACATTTTTCACACAAATTAAGAAAAACAAGAGTAAAGCAGAGATTTGCATTTTAAATGAGAAATATAACACAATCATATCATAGAGGGAAAATAGTAATTCTTAAGAGAAACTAATGTGCCCCTGTAATACAATGACTATAGTATATAAGGTTAAATTTAATTGATAATTATAGATAAACAGTTTATTCTATTCAGTGATTGTGTATACAATTGAAATAGTTAAGTGAAAATTAGTAGCTTTATTCTATATACTTCACAACTCGCATTGCCTAAAATTTGTACCATGTGCATGATCTATATAGTCATAATTCATCTATGCTAAAAGTGATACTAAAATTGGCCAGACAGATATATTTATGTATCTCAAAGTTTCAATAGAAGTTATACCATCCTATTACTATTCCATCATTACTCAGTTACAACTTTATCTATTGAAAAAATTGCCAGAAATTCAATGCTTGTTTTCAATCGAAAAGTCAATATTATAGTGGCAATACAAATCTTCTTCACTATTCCCACATAACAAATAACAATAGCTTTCAATAATAATTTTCTAGGGCCTAGGCCTCTCAACCTTGTAACAATGGCAGGCTAATTACCAACGAGTTCAACAAAGAGAAACAGTAAACAACATTCAGCTTCATGTGAGGATACCCACGGAAGCTCTTTTTCTAAAAAGAACTTTGAATGCAAGCCCATGATTACTGGTTTAATCAAAGATTTGTTCTATATGAAGGAACAAGATAGTATATATTCAATAAAGGTTTTTCTTCAGATGACAAGGCATGCTTCAATTAAAAAAAAATTGTTTTTAACTAAAAGAACTTATCAAATTGAGGGAAGGGAAAAAGAAAGTCTTGAAAATTTGGCATGTGAGTTCCTGTGTGACAAGATTTTACAAGTGTGTTCAACTGATAATAAAATCATACTGGTGGCACATTTTAATACCTTTTAGACCATGTTATACACTTACCAATTATGTTTTCAACGGAACTACAACACACATCAAATGCTAAAGATTGTTTATTTAGTCTCCCATTAATGTGAGTTCCCTTACACAAACTAGAATTCTTTACTAAACAGATAAAGCATATCTTGATTTCCCAAAAGAGTTGGAAAAAATTAAAATATTCACAGTATTAAGCACTAATGACAACTATTAGATATTCCTTTTATCAAATTCCAGATAATAACTATCAAACAAGCTATTGGCTTTTCAGTATGTGTCAGATACCCATGTTGAACACTCACAGCAAGTATTATGTATGGGGAAAAAATTAAAAAATTCCTCAACAACCTCTATTGGACACTTTCTAAACAGAAGCGCAATAGGAAACTTAAAGAACAGAACTGATAGCAAATTTCATGGAAAGCTAACGAATATGTTTAACGTAACATGAAAAATTCCAACTAATTTGTTAATTACCTATATAGAATGTCAAACTTAAATTTGTACTGAATTGATTTAGCACAACCCGCTGACAGTTGCCTGCATCAGTAAAACCTAACAATAAACAAACAGTTAATTCCGTTAATATGAGTGTGCAGATTTAATCCCGTATGTATTACTTCTTAGAAATACATAAGGGGGAAAAAAGAATTTTGACTCAGAGTATTCAGTTTGAACTCAGGAATAGAGCATAAAAACCAAAAATAAAACACAAAACAAAAAAGAACAAATATGGTGTAACATGCACCTTATCAGGCCAAGGCCAGGCCAGGCTACGCTAAGAAATCAAGTAAAACCCAGATGAAAGCGAGAGAGAGAGAGAGAGAGAGAGAGTTTTGGTGACAAATTACTCTAAAGGGGGGAAAATTACTCCTTTTCATTATTCCAATTTGGATTAGAAAAGCTAATTAACCAATGAAAGAATCTTGTCAGTCTTATGATATAAAGAAACTAAGGATACCAAATATAAAAGGAATCAAGCTATCACAATGCAGAAACCATGTCAAATTAGGAAAATCACAAATTAGATACAGCTGCTCAAGAACAATACATAAAGCTAGATATATATCTGATACCTAGGCAATACATGTAGTACAAACTGATATATACATATACATATATATACAAACATAAATCAAGGAAGAAGATTTCAGCTTGAATGCTTCACTTCTTTTCTTTCCCACCAAGATTAGAAGACATAATAAAACTGGCAAACCCACAAAATCGCTATACATTCAAAGAACAGAATTTTACAGCAAACCATTCAGATTCTCCCTATTTTCAGCATCAATCTATCAATTATCAGCAAAACAAAAATGACCCAGAAAAGCAAATCACTTCAGTCCATAATTTAGGCAAGCAAAATCAGTAAAATCAGCAAAATAAAGCACTTCATCAGTGAAAAGAACAGTAGAAACTGACCAAACAGAGCATGACTATGACCAAGAACAGCAAAACCCAGATGAGAATCGGAGCCCAAAAGGCAGATTAATCAACCCATTTTGAGCCTCATCAATAATTGGGTGCTAATTGGGTCAAAGAATAGAAGACAAAAACAGGAGAGAGAAGAGCGGTGAGGTGTAGCTCAGACGGTGAAAGGTGTCCTAAATTTACGTGTATTAGCCGGCTATTTTGGGTATAAATATGAACCATAGTCAAAGATTATGTAGTGGTCATGTAAATAATTTGATTCACTTAATAATTACATATGAGTATATAAATTTACTCCCTTCATTTCATACAAAAGTATCATTTTAACTTTTAAGATTGATTTATGAAACTTTAAAATACAAAGTAGTGTGATTGATGTAATTTCAAAACAAAAAAAATTTGTTGTCAATGATCCATTCGTTCCTTTTTAATTATATTCATTCGTTCCTTTTTAATTATATTTTTATATTAGGCGTTTATAACTTTTAAAGAAACGTTAATTACTTAGTTTCTATATTATTTTTAGGGAGTTGTGCCCCAAACCCTCTAGGGGTCCGGATCCCTAATGTATCCCAAAGACAATGAGAAATGACCAAACGTTGATTGGTATAACCTTAATTACATTCACACGTGAAACATGTAAAGGATTAAACTTTACTCCACTGGAGGCTCTCATCTGTATCAGTCTACTTATATTTGGACTTATCAATAGTGACTCTTGTCCTATAAGAAGGAAAATCCTAACAGACAGTTATCAATATGTTATCTATAAATAAATATAAAGAAGGGTCTTTGGTATATTTTTTTTTATACACACTTTGATATTCTCATATTAACAACCTCCATAAAAAGCAGTGGTTACTGACTTAATTATCGAATGCGGATTTGGAGGCTAATCCTTCGTGTATTCGTTTTTTTCAGATATTTCAGAGCATCTAGATCTGGTGGTTAAATATGCCAAAACCAAGCGTTATCATTTAACGCTAGAAGGAGAACCGGCTTAGAATCAAAGTTACCAATTATGCTAGGTATTAAATATATATTTGTACCTCTCTGATCATTCCAATGAATTTTTTCCTAATAAGATTATATATTCATTTTTAATGCAACGGTTATATTGACTAGCAGCAGTATTGTTGATACTTAAAACAGAATATTATTTATACTTCTTCAATCATACATTTACTTTAAAATGACAATTAAAAATAAACAAAAAAATGGATATTTTATATAATTTACCATAAGTTAGCCAGATTCTTTGGTTATAAATATGAACTAGAATCAAACTTTATGAGTGGCGTATAAGCATATTTGTTATGTAAATTATGAAATTCAAATTCTATATTTTCTTTAAAATTTTGATCTGAAATGCAATATGAATATAATAAAATAATTATAATTAAATATAAATAATTTTAAATAAGTTAAAGACCGTATTGACCATATATAGTAACTAGTAAATATATTAAATTTGGATCACATAATAATTATCGAGCATGTATTATATTATTATATTGTAGTATTTAAATTTAAATGGTGGGGTGTATTTATTAGATAGGGATGGTGATGGGGTCTGAGAAAGAATTGAACAGCTAAGCATTTGGGGAATTGTTTTAGATTAGGTGAAAACATTAATGGGGTTTCTGTTGTTTGTCTTTAATACTCACTCAGTGTTAGCTTTTGATTATTTGGATTTTCTCACTGGGATGGGATGGGATGGTGACATTTCCCGCACGCAACGTTCAATTTCAAGTTGTTTTATGATATTCCCCATATCAATATTGGACTTGGAGGCCATGTTTAGTTGGGAGAATTATAATTTTATAATCTCATATTTATTTAGGATGAGATTATTTAATATAATGTTATTTTTGTTCAGAATAATTTTTAAGAAATAAATAAAAAATTTATCATTTGTACTATTATACCCTTGTTGGTAATAACAAAGAGATTGTATTGAATAGTGTGAGTATAAATTGATAGAATAAAATACGTTTGTCATTTTCAAAAAGGCTAAAATTAATTTTGATTATAGAGATGGTGGAGATTGTAATAATTGATTGAATACAGTATTAAATAGTTTCTCATCTCTTGTCATTTTGTTATTCCTCCTAGATTAATAGTCAAAAGTTCAATTTTTAAAATAAACAAATAACTTAAGACTAATAATTCAATTTCAAGTTTTATTCATGTAAACAAACATAACCTTAGTTACTTAGTTTTGGAGTCATTAAATAACGCGATCGTTCAAAATCAGATTAAATAACGCGAGTTACTCGAAACTCGATTTAAACTCAATTCGTTTAATCCGACTCAACTTTATTCTATTTGCAATTTTAGTTGAGTTTGTCATTATATTTAAACTTGACTCGACTCGTTTATGAACTAAATTCAACTCGAAAAACTCGTTTATTTGTAATTATTTATAGTTATTATATATAATATATGTCATTATTTATGTTTTGTGATTTGTTGGATCGACTATGTAATTTAAAAAGTCTTATTGTTAGAAGAGGTCCAGGCACTTTAGTATTTCTCATTTTAGTGTCTCATTCTTTTGCTAGAATTGTTAGTCCCTTGATAGCTAGTTTCTCTACTAACTCCTCTAAGTGTCTATTCTACAACTTTTATAACTATAAATGACTAATTTTTAAGTGTATTTTGGTAAATATTTGATCCACATTTGAATTTTTGAGGTGGGTTATATTGGGCCGGGCCGATCACAACCAAGTTATGTAGTTTTTTTTAGAAAAGATAATTTGGTTGGGCCAGTTAAAAATAGTAAATATATGGGACTTTGCTCTAAGCTTGATGTTAAGGACCAATTCTGTTTTGGGCTTTTGAGGGGTAAAAATAGGGGAAAATAGAAAGGATTAAAGAATACTATGGCAGGACGAGATGGTTCGGTTTAGTTTGGATAGATCTGGGTCGAGTCCAATAGAGAATCAAGTGGAATTTTCATACTATAAACTACTCCATCTGTTACATATTATTTGATCATTGTTGATTTTTTAAAATCAATTTAAAAGATTTTTACACTCAAAATTAACATATATTCTTTTAATTTTAATCAAAATAATGATAAATATTGTAAACTATCTAAAAAATATTATTCATTGTAAATTTTATTGTTTCATAATTTTTAATAAGTCGTCTTAATTTTAAGTTTAAAAATATCTCAAATTGACTTTCAAAAGTCAATAATAAATATATATTTTAGAAATGAGGGAATATTACATAATTAGAACAGTGGCGTTAGTTTTAAGTTAGTTTGATGAACTCCTTAAATGTGTCATGCCGTTTTAAAAGAATAACTAATTATAAATAATATACTTTAATAGTAGTTTATAATGAGTTAATATTATAGTTTAAATGATTAATCATCATATAAAATAATCTCTAATATTATTTAATTAGTAGAAACAATCTTATCTTATATTTACAAATAAACATAGCCTTACACTATGTTAGTGAGTTTTAAAATATACGAAAAATTTAAGTTTTTTATCCAATTCATTTTTTATTGAGTTTTTAATGAACGAAAAAAAAAATTAATGAACACAAAACTTGGCACTTTTCATAAAATGTATCTACAATTTAAAAAATGGATGGAGTATTTTTTTGTTGGTGGGGGGAAGATACAGGATGAAGAAATTCTATATTTCCTTTATGTGTTAATCCCTCCATTTCAAATTATATGATCATTATTGATTTTTGAAAGTGAATTTAAGATATTTTTAAACTCAAAATTATGTTGAGATAACTTATTAAAAATTATGAAACAATAAATGAGTAATATTGTTTATATAGTTTACAATATTCATCATTCTATTGATTAATATTAAAAGAATTTATGTTAATTTTGAGTTTAAAAATCTCTTAAGTTAACTTTAAAAAATTAACGATGATCAAATAATATGAAATAGAGAGTATATGTTACGTGCAATTAAATCTATTAAGACCTTACTACAGAAAATAACACAGTTGCAGTTTAAAGGTTATCTATTTGATTTGGTTGACTCTGAAAATCCATTTGTGATCCCTTATGTTAATCACAAATTCTCTCCTTGTAATTTTATTCAATAGTTAAATGTTTTTAGTGTCAATATAGAACATTCCCAACACTGTAGAGTTTTAGATTCCATTATAGGGTCCTACTATATATGTTATTGGTGAACGGAGAGCCCGCGTAATAATTTACCGGATTCTGGGGGCAGCGCTCCCAACCTAAATTTAGAGGAATATTTTGTTCTTTCGAGTAAATTAGGATTATTTATATTGCGTCATATAAGGAGAGAATCCTGTAATGTATTATGTTCGAAATTTCTAAGAGATAGTAAAATTGTCGGTCACTAACCGTGCACTAGCCCAAATGTTTTGGGTGAACCACGTAAATTTTGTGTCTTGTGTGATTGTTTTTTCTTTCGTTTTTTTCTTTGCTATTGTTTTCGCTTCGTTGTTATTCTCTAACAATGTATTGCCACAAATTTATGCCTAATGTATCAATACAAGAGATTAAATAGAATTATAAAAGGGTCTCACTTATTATATATCTCTCCAAAAAGGTTACTAACTGGTAATCAAAAAGTCGACATAAACGTTCGCAATATATATCATTTTTTTTAATTATTTCTCTCTATATATAGCGTAAACTTGAGGCGATGAAGATGTTATATTATTTGCTTTTGAATGATGAGTGTTGTGGTCCTTGCCAAGGTTGCCTAAATTGTGGTTTGATGCGGTATATATGTAGAACGAAATCAGAATGAAAGACGTCATTTTCGTAATACAAAATACAGGAGGTGTAGGTTTATTCAAATTACTTAATTAGTACAAAATGTATTTATTTGGAGCATGGTACGCTACGATATCTTTCTTAAAAAAATTAGTTAAAAATAGCCGAGTTTTTTCTAGATATCGAGTCACAACAAAAGCATTATCAATTAGATTAGTCCATGTCATCGATTATTTGACATCCACAAGGTGCTCATTTGACCACATTAATTGGCACCGCCTAGAATCTTATTTTATATATTAGGATTTCTAATATAATGTTCTATCTTTATTCATGTGATTTACTTTGTAAATTCATTCATATTTTAGAGGATAATTCTAGATAGTCAGTCCTAACCTTCTATTTGATTTTATCTTAACCATTGATTGTATAGCCCAAATGCTATATAAAAGGATACTCCTAGTTTATAAATCATTAAATTAAGTTGTAATCATTCTCGTGCAATAGAAGTTTAAATAGATAGGGGATTTATTTTGAATTGACACATTTGCTAAACGTACCATGTTTTGAAACGTTCTTACCAAAACGCAATTCACTATCCACGAATGGGTGTCCTGGATCCACGAATTGGTGTCCTGGATCAAAATTTTTGGAGTTATACTTCATGGATGGGTTATATTTGCAGATTCAAGATAGCATGGCTCTGTTTTGACCAGCAACAAAAACTATCCCAAAATCCATGAAACTAAACAAAATTAAGAACTTAATTTTACGAAATGACTTCTTATTCAATCCTATCAAATGGGATGGTGCAATGATTATGAAATCCCACCCCAATCGTGCTACTACAGTAAATATGTGGTCTCTTGAAATATTGACAAATATTTCGGAGTTAGTCAAAGGTATAATTAAAATTGATATTATCAATAGGAGTGATTAAATGAATTGGTATTTATCAAGTATAATGTTGTCTTTGGTTGGTGTAGAAAGCAAAGAGTTTAATGTCTCTCTTTACAGTTTTGTCAAACAGTTCAAAATTATTGACATGGTAAAATAATTCTTTGCTGGTATTATAAAAGCTGTCAAAGGAAGAGGTGAACAGTTTTGTCAAACAGTTCAAAATTATTGACATGGTAAAATAATTCTTTGCTGGTATTATAAAAGCTGTCAAAGGAAGAGGTGATGGAAGTGATGTAGTTAAAATAACTGAAAAATACTATGAAAATTAAAAGAGAGTTTGAGAAGATATCACCAAAATGAATTGAGGCGTGCGTAGAGCACTGTTCTTAAGGATAATTTCCGCCCCTACTATATTATATATCACCGGTGAAAAAGGTCACAACGGATACCATCTAGGATTCAACAATTCCGTCTTCTCTAATGTGCACTCAAATAGAGAAGGTGACATGAACAGCCCATTGCTTTTTTCTTAACATTCTGTTTCTGAGTTTTGGACGGAAAAGAAAAGAATAGAAAACTTAAATTAGAACAGAAAAGAAAAGAATAAAAAACTTGAAGTTTTCCTTTGTGTTGTTTCTGAGTTTTTAATATAAAAGAATAGAAAATTTAAAAATTTTCTTTTCTTGCGTTTTTGAGTTCCAATGAAAAGAAAAGAAAAATATCACTTTTATAAATTTACCCTTCTATCAATTATAACCATTAAACTATGAATAAAAATATGCAAGATAAATTTAACCAAAGAAAAAAAATTCCATAATCAAACACAAATATCCAAATAAATGTTAAACAAAAACTATTTCTACAAAGTCATTGTCATACCATATCCAAAAGTCATCAAACATAATCTGTATTAAATGGGAAAAGAAGATATCACCTTTGTTCCATAAAGAGAATTTAATTTAATTTCTTTTTTTTTGTTTCGAGAGAAAAAGAGTTTTATTTATTTTTATAGAAATATAAAATAACAATTCATTTACGCTTATCAACGAACATAAAATTAAAAAATATATATATTATTAAATTTTCTAAATTATGAAAATAAGACTTTTTTATATAAAAAAATGGAAGAGATACTATTAACTAAAGCTAAAAGAGAAAACATGTGCTTTACTTGCTTAAACATCGATCAATAACAATTTACAATTTGAAATTTGACTAATAAATTTTGGAGTCTAGAGATCGAAAAAAAATATCTGAGTTGATTGAACAAGACTTTAAAGTCTTCATACTAGCAAGGAATAAATTGCAGCTATTTTATTGAAAAAATCTGGAAGAAATGATTCTTTAGTATCTTATTTGACAATTAACAAATAAAATAAAATAAAAAGAGTTTACTATTTTAGAATTAGTATGTAACAGGGCCTAAAATAATATTCTCTGAAGAATCTCATTTACTATGGAAAAAATTCCAATAAAATCTCATTTCTTTTCACAGTAGTAGTTTGTCAAATTTTTTTTAACGAAGATTTACTAATGAAGAAAATTAAAATCTATATTCCACTGCTGTGAAGAACTCTTACATAGTTGCATGTAAAGTACTTAGTTCTTTACGAGAAAAGATAAAGGTAATTGATCCACTAATGAATCTGATTTACTTCTACAGGGGAGAGAGAGAAAGAAAGAAAGACGTTAGATTTAGTAGATAAAAATAAATTGGGGACATGAGTTGTAATTTAAAATTTATTATATTGAAAGTTGAGGATAATATGAGAATTATAAAAATATTACTTATTCCAATTTCTTTTCCGTTCAAATCATGCCAATTTTGGACGGAAAACTTTGGCAGGAAAAGTGGCCAAGTTTTCTATCCATTTCTTTTCTTTTCCGTTTATTAAAAAACTCAGAAACATAGGAATTGAAAAGAAAACTTAAATTTTCCGTCTATTTCTTTTTTTTTCTGGCCATTTTAAAACTCAGAAACAGAGCGTAAGTTTTAAAAAAGATAATTCAAGAGAAAATATTGTAATGCAATATTTTATATGAAGAAGAAGACATGCATGCTAATTTTTCTCTCCATAAGAGAAGAAGCCTAACTATATATATTATCATGCATGGCTAAGCATTGAAACAAAAATAAATTTTGTAACGGCTAACGGCTAGTAACTTAATGGTATAACGGGTAGGTACTTAAAGGTATAACTGCTAGGTACTTTAAAGGTCTTACAATGGCTAGAAACAACTAGAAATCTATTACTCAATTAATACAACAATAAGAAATACAACGGCTAGAAATCAATTTACTCAATGGTTTTGTAACTCAAACAATATGCAATTTAATCTAAGACAATAAAGCACACTAATTTACTTGACTTTGAAATTCCTTCATATTTTATAAACCAAAAAATCTAACAATCCCCCACAATTTCAAAGACAAGTTTTAAGAAAAATAAAAATCAAGAAGTGAAAATGTAATGCATAAGTATTGGTGCCTTTTGGGCTATGAACCAATACATAGAATAAATAAGGTTAAATTCACATGAAATAGATGAAACAATAAGTTTCTATGAACCACACCTTTAGTATGAATTTACACACTTATCATTCACATTACAATTTCGAAGCGGCCTTGTTCAACGCGGTTGGACACATTTTCGGCCATGCGCCAAATCCTGGTTTCATGAGAGTTTTAGAGAATTTGCCTAAGTTCTCATAAAGGCGGCCCCACCTTTACTCTCACATAGTTATTTTTCATCAAGTGTGTTTAGTAGCTTACCACATTATCCAATATAGACTATGAAAAAACATTAAGAGCTTAAATCTCAAGCCTCATTCGCTATAAATGCACTATCATACACCATAGGGACGAACATAAAATATAAATATAATTTAGATAGTGCCACAACGATCAACCCGTGACTTGTTATTACCCATATGAACCTAATTCCTAGGATCTTCATTCACATAAGTTGGGTTACCATCACTGTTGACCTTTGTTCTAGGCATAACTCTCATCCCCCTCGATGTAGTCTCTACAAACCTTTTGTTAAGTGGTTTGGTCAAAGGGTCGACTAAATTCATTTCTGACCTTACATACTCTAGAGATATCACACCATCATTAAGCAGATGTCGAATATTTTTATGCCTTAAGCATATGTGCCTCAGCTTGGCAATCACAACGCATAGACACAGATGAAACTGGTCTCTTCCATAAAGGGATATCTACTAATAGGTTTCTCAACCAATCAGCCTCAACACTTGCCAAATCCAAAACAATAAGCTCAGATTCCATAGTGGAACGAGCAACACAGGTCTGCTTGGTTGACTTTCAAGTGACAACATAGTGAACACAAATCCACTCGTGAGTTTACTCGAATCAGAGATTCAGTTAGCATCAGTGTACTCTTCAAGTACAGATGGATAACCTGTAAATAATATACCATAATTCATACTAGTCCCTTTTAAATACTTAAACACTTTAGAAATGACTATCCAATGCTCAACATTAGGATTATATGTATATCTACTCAATTGATTTACAACGCATGTAATATCAGGAGGCAAATCTCCCAAGTATAATTATTGTCAAAATATAAATTTATATTGGTTATATGAACCCCCACATTTCAAATCAATTTTAAATATATCAAGCTATTTATTTGATTGTAATAATAGTATATTACAATAATATTTTTATTTATTTTTCGCATGAAATTGTCAATATTTCATAAATTAAGAACAAACAGATTTGATGTATATATTTCATGAAATCAATATGAACCCCCACATGGAAGGAAATGCTCTCAAACTAACTCCAAAAAAAAAATATGTAGTACCCAAACATTGAGACTATTACATGTCCGTCCCACAGAACAGGTTATAATCAAAAGAGAAGATAAATGTTTGTGAAGATTTCCACAAATGAAAAATTTCTCATAGTAGGAGGTCTAGAGACGGAAACATTGTTAACTTGAATGTTCCCACTTAACCATATAAGCAATTTAGTGTAATGACTTAACCATATAATGAATCATGCATTAACTAGTTGTTTAGGTTTGAAATAATCCAAGTTAATATTTCTCGTTCTCAAATAATATAACTCAACACACGATCAAGTATTTTTTATCAAAGATGTCTTATACTCAAATAAACAACTGAAGCATTTATGTACTCATCCATATCCAACTAATATTTAGATTATATTATAATTCTCTCTATTTTAATTGCACTTCTTTTGCAAATCATTTAACTCAAAACTTATCATTAATATAAAATATTTACATGTTGCAATTATATTAACAAAGAATCCATACCTGCAGTACCCAAACAATTACACTTTTCACCATTTTTCATTTTGGCGATATACAAAGTGCATGCATATAAAAGTAGTCATAGAGACTTATGTGCAAGTATATACCAAAGGACATCACATGAATTCATGTTCCGATCAACAAACATAGTGACAAGTTTCTACATATATTTATAATAATCAAAAGGCTGAATCTTTACTGCATGAAATTACCCATAGTAGTGTTATCACAAATTAGTCTAATTTTCATTCAAGACATTAGAAACATTAAGCACAAATAACCCATTATTATTGTATCTTTTCCCCACAAATATCCCATTTTTAGTCATTATAATTTTGTCCAACTCAAAAATAACTTTTATTCCCACTTTGCTTAGCAAAGACACGGACACAAGGTTCTGACGGATGTTTGGCACATGAAGCACATCTGTCAATGACATGATTTTTCCAAAGGTAAGCCTAATAAGGACTTTCCCTTTTCCCAAAACAGGAGCAAGAGTAGAATCTCCCATGTAAGCCTGTTCCTCTCCTTCTCCCAATGGTGTATAGGAGGAAAATGCATTTTTAATGCCACAAATGTGCTTGGTTGCACCAAAGTCTACCACCCAATTATTGTCATGTGCCAACATGTTAACCTCATAAACAACCGCAACAATAACATCTGCCTCAATCAAATTTTCATTTGGCGGTGCAGGTTTGTCGTTCCTCTTTCTGTGTCTACATTGTATAACTTGATGTCCAGGTCGGTTACCACAAACAAAACAATTACCTTATTTTGGTTTTTCTAGTTTTAGTTTTGTAAGAACAAAATCATCATTTGCAATATCCAAGACTAATGAAACATTAGTTTGCCATCTCTTAAAATTAGAATCAGAAAACGCCTCAATTTTTGTGAGATCGGGAATGACCTTAGTAGAGGTTAACATTGCAGTATCCAAAAATTATCCTTAAGATTGTTGTTAAAATAGCTGAAAAATACTATGAAAATTAAAAGAGAGTTTGAGAAGATATCACCAAAATGAATTGAGGCGTGCGTAAAGCACTGTCCTTAAGGATAATTTTCGCCCCTCCGATATTATATATCACCGGTGCAAAATGTCACAGCGGATATCCTCCAGGATTCAACAATTCTGTCTTCTCTAATGTGTACTCAAATAGCGAAGGTGACATGAACATCCCATTATTTTTTCTTGAGTTTTAGAAAAGATAATTCAAGAGAAAATATTGTAATGCAATATTTTATATGAAGAAGAAGACATGCATGCTAATTTATCTCTCTCCATAAGAGAAGAAGCCTAACTATATATATATTATCATGCATGGCTAAGCTATGAAACAAAAATAAATTTTGTAACGGCTAGTAACTTAATGGTATAACAACTAGGTACTTAAAGGTATAACGGCTAGGTATTTTAAAGGTCTTACAACGGCTAGAAACGGCTAGAAATCTATTACTCAATTAATACAACGACTAGAAATATAACGGCAAGAAATCAATTTACTCAATGATTTTGTAACTTAAACAATTGCAATTTAATCTAAGACAATAAAGCGCACTAATTTACTTGACTTTGAAATTCCTTCATATTTTATAAACCAAAAAATCTAACAATTGAAATTGGTGGAAAAGGAGGAGCTGATGGACATGAGACTGGGGACAAAGGAGGAACTGATGGAAATGCAGCTGGTAGCGGAGTTGATAGCAATGATGCTGCTGCCAAAGGAGGAGCTGCAAGAGGCAGAGCCCGCAGAGGCGAGGCTGGCGGCGGAAGAGGGCAGGCTGCTGGCGGAGGAGGCCAGTCTGCGGGTGGAGTTTCTGCTTGTATTTTCCCTGTCAGCCAGGCCTTGATCATATGTAAGGCAATTTTCATATTTTTCACCTGTTATTTATTTATTAATCTGTCTTGATTCTAGTTCAAGTTTTGAATTCTCATACTAAAATAAGAGAACTAAAGCATATTAAACAAAAAAATATCACATTCATTTGGTAGAAATTTTTGGAGTTTCATTATCTTCTCAAAATATATTTATACACACACATATTGATAGGCGTGTAGGATATAGTGCATGTCAATAATACTCTCTCTATTCCAAAATATAAGATCATTATCGACTTTTTAAAGTCTAACTTAAGACATTTTCAAACTCAGAATTGACATGGATTCTTTTTATTTTAGTCGATAAAACGATAAATATTGTAAACTATCTAAAAAATAGTACTCATCGTAAAATTTATTGTTTCATAATTTTAGATGAATCATCTCAATTTTGAATTTGAAAATGTCTCAAATTGACTTTTAAAAATCAACAATGATCTTATAATTAGGAAGTTGGAACGGAGGTAGTATTTCTTTCGGAGGATGGGTGTGTGAATCAAACAAATTTTTACTATGCCTGCCTGCAAGTGTACGGACTTTCTGCAGAAAGTTATTATTGCTTTATGTGTTCTGCTGAACTGAATCAATCAATCTTTGATCCTTTTCGTTACAGTAGGGAAATAGGATTTGGTGCTAAAAATTCTGATAAAGCAATAGGAATATTTTAGTAGTTTAGCACATGTTTTGCATGGATTACTTGACTTTCAATTCTTTGAATTTGGATATGACATTCTTGTGAAAACTTCTATCCCTTGCAATTTGGTCATGAGTGAGCGTTTGTATCAGTGACTAAAGTGGGGATGTAGTGTAGTGACCAGGCTAAAGATGGGAAGTGGCGGCAGATTTATGACGGTGATAAAGATGGCAATGTAGGAGATGGGGATGTCTTCTGTGGGGACTGTTAGAGAGAAGGGCAAATGATTTATGCGGGTGAATTATGGGTTGCTATAGTCTCTTACCGAGGCAATAAAATGAAAGAGTTTTCGATTATGGTTACTTTCATATTTGAATTTTATTTACTCCATCCGTTCTAAATTATATGATCATTATTGACTTTTGAAAGTCAATTTGAGACATTTGTAAATTCAAAATTGAGATGATTCATTAAAAATTATTAAACAATAAAACTTACATTGAATAATATTTTTTTTGATATTTTACAATATTTACCATTGTATTGATTAAAAGTAAAAGAATAGGTGTCAATTTCGAGTTTAAAAATCTCGTAAGTTGACATTAAAAAGTCAACAATGATCAAATAATAAGGAACAGAGGTAGTATTTATTTATTTGTATTTTTTAACGGGAAGGATTATTATATCATATATCTAGTTGAGACTGCTTAATTTCATTTATGTACTTATGTTTTGTCATTGAGTTTATGTTCGCAAGACTGGAATCAATTAAAAGTTCCCATTTTACAACTTTCTCTATTTTCAAAGCTTTTTATTTGCCTTCATAGTTAATAGTTAATACTACCTGCCCAGTGGTGAAGTTGGTGGACCATTGTCTCAAGTTTTTCAAATAATTTTTCTCGCATGCTTCTCTGTACTACTACTTATGAAGTATTCCTTCTGGTGCCTTGCTATTATATATATGCTAAAGTAGAAAATTCATTTGTGATCTCTTATGCTAACCACTAATTTAATTTATTCGATATGTGAATGTTTTTATGTTTTATGTTTTGTGGGGGGAAATCTTTATATTTTATTCCGAGTCCCGCTAAGTATTGCGATAAATTTGTGTCGAATTATAATTATGAAACCCCTTTTCCCTCTTTTGGCCATTAAAATGTTTTTGGTTGATGACTGTTTTTGTTGTTTGTTCTCATAGGAGGGCAAGGTTGAACATGTTGCACATTGTTTACCAAGAAGTATAGATGTGCAGTAAAGAAAGGGGAAAAAAGAGAGAGGCAGAACTGTTGATACTATAATTGCTTCTTGGTTTATGTTTCAGTTGTTTGTATATTGTTAACTATAGAGTCCTTACATATCACAACAGATATTTAATTTAGACAGATATTTAATTTAGACGTATATAAGTAGGAATTAAAAAAGGATTCACATATATAGAGAGAGTTGCTTAGTTTTATATTTTTTTTTCTTTTTTTTGGGGGAGGACGTGGGTTTATAAAGGAAATCAATATTTTTATATGAAAATTTAATATTTTTTCATAATTTCTCTCACATGAATAGTGAATGGATCCTACATTTATGTGAGAGATTCATGTAAAAATATTATTTTTACATGTGAAAAGCTGAACATATTAGTTTCCTTTATAAAATGTGGATCCAAGTCTTCCCCATGAGTTTCTAGTCAATGATACTGAACACTTAACAAGTGTTTGGGCTGGTTTATGTCTTGCGGTTCTGCACCTTTTTCTCCCTTGTTATTTGTTGTACTCCGAGTATTTAGGATTGATTTATGCTCGACAAAAAGAGTTTAAAATGATTTCCCCGCCCTGCACCCAACCCACCCCCGAGTATATACTTCAACAGGAATCACACAAGGGTAGATTAGAAACCTCTGGTAAAATGTCCGCCCGTAACCCAGCAGATAAAGTACATTACATAGTCCGTTTTAGGGATTAGTGATTTACCCATTCAGTGACTTTGGCATTGGACGTTCCCAAAATGGGTATTGTCGGGTGTCTTAGTTAGTACTCCTCTCCAAAATTAGAGGTACTATTTAATTTTTAATGTCAAACGGTTGCATATTAAATTTTAAATTGATGTGAATTTATTTAATTTTAGTTGATGCAATTTTTATAATTGTATAATATATAACAAAAATTATTAATCACAAAATTTATTTCATTTTAAACTTTTATGAGTTTCACTAATTTTGAAACGGAGATAATTTATGTAAAATTCTAAAATTCAAATTGTGATGTGAATTTATTTTAATTTAATCATATTAATCAAGATTAAACAAATTCACATCAATTTTAGAATTTCACAAATTGAATAGGACGGTAATTAAATTGAGTACTACGCTGAAGGGATTACTCTAAACCATTTGTGATTACCTGACATTGTCTTTACACAATGTTTGATTGTCGACCCAAAAAAAAAACTAAACTAAAACCGTCCAAATGTAAGACCATCAATGATTTTGAAAGTTAATTTGAGATATTTTTAAAATTTAAAATTAATTAAAAATTATGAAATAATAAATTTTACAATCCGTAGTAATTTATTACAGTATTGGTTAAATTAAATAAATTTTATGTCAAAAATGTGTCAACATTAATTTTTAAAAATTAACATTAATTTTATATTTTAGAACGGACAGAGTGTAGAAGTATTCATTTGTGTAACTGTGTTGCTTGTGAGATACAAATTTTTTAAAATTCTTTTATTGTGTGTTGTGAGTTTCATTGAAAAATGTAAATTTAAAATGATTACTTTTCTCAACTGTTGATATAATTTACATATTGCATTAAACTACATAAAATGATTGCTTTTCGCAACTGTTGAGTTTTTAAAGACTATAATCTTTAAAAACTTGTAACTGCTGAAATTTCAAAAGGTTACAAAAGTGCAACTAATTAATTATTTAAACAAAACTAAAATATTTTAAATTGACTTTAAAAAGTCAACAATGATCAAATAATATGGAACAGAGGAAGTATATATTATGTACAATTAAATCTATTAAGACCTTGCTGCAAAAAATAACACAGTTGCAGTTTAAAGGTTATCTATTTGATTTTGTTTACTTTGAAAATCACAAATTCTCTCCTTGTAATTGTATTCAATAGTTAAATGTTTTTAGTGTAAATATAGAACATGCCCAACACCGTAGGGTGGGGGGAAATCTTTATATTCCATTATAAGGTCCTAACATATATGTTATTGGTGAGCCGAGGGTCGGTAGGTTCGGAACGGAATAATTTACTGGAGTCTGGGGACAACGCTCCCGACCTAAATCTAGAAGAGTATTTTGTTCTTTCAGGTAAATTAGGATTGCTTATATTGCGTCATATAAGGACGGGATTTTGCAATATATTATGTACGAAATTTTTTAAGAGATAGTGAAACTGTCAGCCGTTGATTAGCTAAAATGTTTTAGATGAACCACCTAAATTTTGTGTCTTGTGTGATTGTTTTTTCTTTGCTACTGTTTTCGCTTCGTTGTTATTCTCTAACAATATATTGGGACAAATTTGTGCCTAATGTATCAATACAAGAGATTAAATAGAATTATAAAAGGGTCTCACTTATTATACATCTCTCCAAAAAGGTTACTACTAATACTTATCCACGTAACTGGTAATCAAAAAGTCAACATAAACGTTCGCAATATATATCATTTTCCTTTAATTATTTCTCTATATATAGCGTTAACTTGAGGCAATGAAGATGTTATATTATTTGCCTTTGAATGATGAGTGTTGGTCCTTGCCAACTGCCAATGTTGCCTAAATTGTGGTTTGATGCGGTATGTAGAACGAAAGCGGGAACGAAAGACATCACTTTCGTAGTACAGAGTATAGTAGGGGTAAGTTTATTCAAATTACTTAGTTGGTACAAAATGTGTTTATTTGGAGCGCGATAAACTACGATATCTTTCTTAAAAGATTTATTTAAAACTAGTTGTGTTTTTTCTAGATATCGTGTCACAATAAAAATATTATCAATTAAATTACTCCATATCATCGATTATTTGACACTCACAAGGTGCTCATTTGACTACATTAATTGGCACCGCCTAGAATCTTATTTTATATATTAGGATTTCTAATATAATGTTCTATATTTATTCATGTGATTAATTTTGGAAATACCATTCATATTTTAGAGGATAATTCTAGATAGTCGATCCTAACCTTTCATTAGATTTTATCTTAACCATTGGTTATATGGCCCAAATGCTATAGGAAAGGATACTCCTAGTTTATAAATCATAAAATAAAGTTGTAGTCATTCTCGTGCAATAGAAATTTAAATAGATAGGGGAGTCATTTTGAATCGCCACTGCTAAGTATACCATGTTTTGGAACGTTCGTACCAAAATGCAATTCGCTACCAAAACGTTTGTACCAAATCAAAGCATATTAAACAAAAAAAACATCACATTCATTTTTAAAATGGATGTTATCAATAGGAGTGATTAAATGAATTGGTATTTATCAAGTATAATGTTGTCATTGTATAGTGTAGGAAGCAAAGGGTTCAATAACTCTCTTTACAGTTTTGTCAAACTGTACAAAACTTTTGATGGTAAAATCATTCTTTGCTTGGAATAGAAAAGCTGTCAAAAGGAAGAGCAGAGGCGAGCCTGACTGCGGAAGAGCCAAACAAATTTTTACTATGCCTGCAAGTGTACTGAGGCAATAAAATAAAGGAATTTTCGTTCATATTTTTTTTTCTTTTTTGTGATTTTAAAGTGTTGTCATGCTTAGAGCTTTTGAGATTGAATGTGAAATCATCTATATATATTTAGGAAATTGGCCAAGAATGGACTTCTCATACGCACGACTCAGTACTCACTGCAGACACTCATGAATATTCTCCAAATTACGCCCTTCACTTTTTAGCTGGAATTTCGAGGATGGTAGTCTATTTGGAATGCGTCTAAAATGTTACCTTGGGAAAACACTATCCTAACTTTAAAATCAAAATTGAGTTTGACAAGTTCAGATAGTATAGTATATCTAGAAGGCTATAATGGTCTAGATAGTTGCTTCCGTGTTGGGGATACCATATGGATGTGTGTCATCAGATACCTTTTCGCCCCATGATTTGCCTTCTTTTTAGGGTTCAGACTTAACCATGAATAGTTCACAAATTTCTGAACTTAAATAAATATACGAATTCAAATGCACGAGTGCGAATGTCAATAAATACAAAGATATGGAATAATTTTAAAAGTAATTAGACCACTTAAAGCATGCTTGGAGATAAGATTCAAGCTTAAAGAATAACTTGCAATATATACCTTTTTGCACGAATTAAAAATAATGCATAAGGTTTAGAAACTTGCTCAATGTAAAAGTTGAGTAAGGTAGAACTTGCATTCAATATACTGAAAGAATGAAGTTAGGGAACTTGCCTGTTTGCTCAGCTACAGATAAAAATTAGCTTTAATTAATTGACCTTGGATAACCTATCAGTTGATAAAGTCGGTTTATCCATTAGCATTGCATACTATATATCTATACACTCACTTATACTATTTATTTGGCAGATAATTAATTCGACATATACATTTAATTACTATCTAATCATTTGCTAAACATAAATTAACTTATGACCTTTAGTTATTATTTCGATAACTAATCATGCTTATTCAACTTAACAATGTTTAGTAACCCAAGTTATTACTTACTACACTAAATAATAAATTGATTAAGGCATTACTAGCTAACAGTGGCAACAACTAAATAGGTTACTTAGCTATTATTCACTTTCGAAATTATTTCCCTTATTTAACATTAACTAGAAATTAATGTATCACTCTACCCATACTTAATTGTTAATAATAATTAAGTTCTTATTATCTTTATTTATTATTATATGAGAAATAATAAATAATTTACTTTACTCACATTAAATCTTTAATAACAATCAAATATTTAATATCTTTATTTATTACTCAATAATAAATAATTATTTTATTAACTTACTCATACTTAATTATTAATTAAATAATAATTAAATATTTGTTATCTTTATTTATCACTTACTAACAAATAATTAAACTATTAACTTAATTCATACTTGATTATTATTTAATAGTAATTAAGCAAAAATCAACTATTTATTAACTTTATTTATTATTTAAGGATAAATAATAAGTAATTAATCTATTGATTTTATCCATACTTGGTTATTATTTAATAGTAGTTAAACAATAATCAAATATTTATTAGCTTTATTTATTATTTAAGGATAAATAATAAATAATTAAATTATTAACTTTATTTATATTTAATTATTATTAAATATTTATTACCTTTATTTATTATTTATTGATAAATAATAAATAATTATTTTATTAAATTATTCATATTTAATTATCATTAAATAATAATTAGATATTTATTATCTTTATTTATTATTTATTGATAAATAATAAATAATTATTTTATTAACTATATTCATACTTAATTATTATTTAATATTAATTAAATAATAATTAAATATTTATTATCTTTATTTATTAATAATAAATAATTATTTTATTAACTTCACTCATACTTGATCATTATTTAATATTAGTTAAGTAATAACCAAATATTTATTATCTCTACTTATTAATTAATTCTATTCGTATTTAATATAATTAGATAATAATTAGATATTTATTTATTATTTAATGTTAATTAATAAATAATTATTTCCTTAACATTATTCATACCTGATTATTAATATAAATTAAATATTTATTTTCTTTATTATTTAATGTTAAATAATAAATAATTATTAACCCTAATTTATTGTTGTTTTAAATAACCCAGTGAATTACATAACCAATTTGGAAATTCCTGCCAATAATTCATTTCAATTATCCAGTTCATTATCCAACACAATAGGGAACTCCCATTAGATTTATAGCCAAAGAAATCAAGTTTCACACAACAAAACTGCCGACAGAAATTCTAAAGTGGAGAATGGTTTTCGTTCAAGCATTTTAACAAACACTTGTTGGGCAAACAAGGGTTCAATACTGCTCTAATTATTGTACCAATTCAAATTGCCACAGCCTATGATTCTTCAGTATACAAGTCTCAACCAAGCAGTATAAGCCAAGCAATACCAAAGGCAATTAAATTGAATACAAAGGGATAAACACAAACAATCCAATATACTGTATAGTATAAACCAAGAAATCAAGAAAGGTCGAAACTTAATTCAGTACAGATAATAATAGAGTATCCAGAATCCAATTTCCCCATACAGAGGAACTATTTGATTCAATACAATACCAAAAATCCTAAAATGCCCAAGCACGGACATGGGAAAGAAAAGGAAATCGACCCAACAAAATTATCACAGAAATTTGGCATAACCATCGAGCCATTGTTATACCTTGATGTTGTTCGGACTGCAGTTCTTCTTCTCCTCCCAAAATAAGAAACGAAATTGGACATTCACGGCTAGCCCTCCTTCTCTGCAATCCCTCTCTCTTTTATGCCTCACTCTAAATTTTGGGAATCAGAATTTGTAGCAGCTTGCTAGTGGGTTGGGGGGCCTTCAATTTATAGGGCAGCGTTTGCCCAACTTCATCGGTTAATCCTCAATCGATCGAACGATTGACCATCGGGTAGAGGGAAGTAGGAGGTTCAGCTGATTATTCACATCAACCCCATCAGTACAGCTACGATTTCGCCGGCAGGACCTCGAGCATCGTACCCCCCCTTCTCACCGTCCAATCGCCGATATCTTCGAACCTGTGGTCCAACTGGTGGTCGTTCGGTAGTTGATGCCTTCACCGCTTCGCCCGTTGGTTAATCCCTTGGTAGCCGCCGGTCCTCTCACGCTACCGTGCTGTCAATCGCCCCCTTTTCCACTCCCGTTGCTCCGCTCGATTGAGAGGCTGGGACTGATGTGGGAGGGTCTAGGTCGTTAGGTTCTATTGGTCTTGCTCTGCACCTAATTTTGATTGCAGATATAGACTTGCCCCCTTTCCCCAACCCGATTGCAAAGAGTTTAACCCAGCAGGAATAAAATTGAGTCCAACCCCATCGGTTCAGCCCAACAGGAAAAATGAAAGGAATGGATCCAGCCCAATCGAAAAATAAAATGGGCTCAATTAGGAAAATAAAGAAAATTGGGCTCGGCTTTCTTTAAGAAAAATTTAGGTCCAATCCAGAAATAAATAGATAAAAAGAAATGAACCAATTCAGGTGACCCAATTAAATTCGCCACCTTGTATCTCTAATATTTTGAATTACCTAATTAACCCAATTAATTAAGTATTTCAAGCCGTTCAACGTCAATTACGATCACAAATCAAAGAAAATTAAAACTAGTAAAACAAAGAAAGAGAAGAGTAAAGTTAAATCACCAATCAAAGCTAAGCACGTGCAACCAAAACAAAAAGGGTAGAGTAAAGCTAAATCACCAAAACGACAGCGTTTGGCCAAATTAACTATGTTATTATGCCAGGTGTGACACTTCCATTAGTAATTCAATGTAAAAATTGATTTCGGTCCAAGGTTAATTGTTTTATTTAATTTTATTTTTATTTTTTGAAAAACAAACTTTATGCTTATTTATTTTTTGGGTATAAGTGATGAAGTTATTATTATTAATTTTTTTTAGATCTCTGTATTCTTTTAGTTTCTTGTTGAAATTTTTTGTGATTATTAAAATTACAAATATATATATATATGTGTGTAACAAAGCAAAAAAAAAAAAAGACTAAGCAAAATAATTCTAATAGATAGACATTATTAAATCATATCATTTCTTATATTTATATATGTAAAGGTAATATTGTAATAGTGTAGTTTAAAAATAAGAATCATTTCTCTTCCCTTCCCTACTTTTAAACTCACAAACAAGGAAAAATTTAATTAAAATCCCATCTCTTCCCTTCCTTTCTAAAACTCACAAACATGACAAAAAAAAATTATAATCCCTTCCCATCCTTTCCCATCCTTTCCCATCCCTTCCCCTCATATACTTTCCCTTCCCATCTCATCCCTCCAAACTCACAAACACAGTATAAGGTGCAAGTATCCCACCATTTTAGAGGTAATATCTCCAATTATCATTCATGTATTAGGTAATAAGTAAGAGTTCCAAATAGCATCTGCACCCGGTAGCCAATAAATCAGTCGGATGCTAACTGTTCTTCAAAATATAATTAAATTTTCGACTTCAGCATAAAAAAGAAGAATACAAAGTTGCCTGGATTTCATTTTGATTTTTGACCAATGAAGCTCCAAGTTCTAGCCAGTAGAATTTGTTATCTTTTAAATATGAATGTTCTAAACTTTGTTGTGACATGGAGTTTATGTTCGCATGACTCGAATCAATTAAAAGTTCCCATTTTACAAGTTTCTCTATTTTCAAAGCTTTTTATTTGCCTTCATAGTTAATAGTTAATACTACCTGCCCAGTGGTGAAGTTGGTGGACCATTGTCTCAACTTTTTCAAATAATTTTTCTCACATGCTTCTCTGTTCTCTGTACTACTACTTATGAAGTATTCCTTCCGGTGCCTAGTAGAAAATTCATTTGTGATCTCTTACGCTAAGCACTAATTTAATTTATTCGATATGTGAATGTTTTTATTGTAAATCTTTATATTTTATTATGGATCCTACTAGGTATTGCGACACATTTGTGTCGAATTACTATTGCGATTCCTTTTGACTTTTACTGGATCCATTCATTGAGTTGGTGATGACTGTTTTTGTTGTTTGTTCTCCGAGGGCAAAGTTGAACGGTTTGCACATTGTTTACCACTAGGTAGAATTTCACCAAGAAGTATAGATACACAATACTGTGCAGTTAAGAAAGGGAAAAAAAGAGAGAGGCAGAACTGTTGATACTATAATTGCTACTTGGTTTATGTTTCAGTTGTTTGTATATTGTTAACTATAGAGTCCTTGCATATTTTTGACCGATATTAAATGTAAACGTATATGTATATATGAAATAGATAGAAATTAAGAATGAATCCGCACATTATTACTTTAGCTATAAATACATGACAGGATATAAGCACATCTCTACAAAGAGTTGCTTAGTTTTATATTTTTTTTCTGTTTTTTTTTGTGGGAGGACGTGAATTTATAAAGGAAACCGATATTTTTACATGAAAAATTAATTTTTTCTCATAATGATTTCTCTCACATGAATAGTGAATGAGTATCGTGTTTATGTGAGAAATTCATGTAAAAATATCATTTTTACATGTGAAAACCGAAAATATTAGTTTCCTTTATAAAAAATGTGGATCCAAGTCTTCCCCATGAGTTTCTGGTCAATGATATTGAACTTTTAACAAGTGTTTGGGCTGGTTTATGTCTTGCGGTTGTGCGCCTTTTTCTCCCTTGTTATTTTTTCGTTTAGGCTCGACAAAAAGAGTTTCAAATGATTTCGGTCTTAGTTAGTAGTATTTTTTCTGTTTTAAAATTAGAGCTATTATTTTATTTTTGATGTCAAACGACGGTATATTAAATTTTAAATTGATGTGAATTTATTTAATTTTATTTGATAGAATTATTATAATCGTATAGTATATAACAAAAATTATTAATCACAAAATTTATTTCATTTTAAACTTTTATGAGTCGTATTAATTTTGAAGTTTAATATGCTGTCGTTTGACATTAAAAGTTAAATTGTATCTCTAATTTTGAAATGGAGATAGTTTATGTAAAATTCTAAAATTCAAATTGTGATGTGAATTTATTTTAATTTAATCATATTAATCAAGATTAAACAAATTCACATCAATTTTAGAATTTTTTAAACTAAAATAAATAAATTATTTCTTAGAGAATATTAAATTATTTTATCGTGTGTTGTGAGTTTCATTGAAAAATGTAAATTTAAAATGATTACTTTTCTCAACTGTTGATATAATTTACATATTGCATTAAACTACATAAAATGATTACTTTTCGCAACTGTTGAGTTTTTAAAAACTATAATCTTTAAAAAACTTGTAACTGCTGAAATTTCAAAAGGTTACAAAAGTGCAACTAATTAATTATTTAAACAAAAAAGAAGCAAGAGGATAAACCATTTATAGTACTACTTCTATTTCAAAATATAAGATTAAATATTAACTTTTTAAGAGTTAATTTAAAATATTTTTAAATATAAAATTAACATAATTCATTTATATTTTGAAAATAATAAATACTATTATAATTACTAATTTACCATTAGTCTATCACGTTCTACATGATCTATGATATTTATAATTGTATAAACTAAAATAAATAAATTATTTCTTAGAGAATATTTTTTCTCTCGGAGAAGAAGTGTGGATTAGTTTTCAACACCCCTTTTATATTGCTTGTTTATTTTCCCTTTTAGTAATTCTTAAAATTTATTTTAACTTACAAGTTATTTCAATCAAATACATTCATAACTTATTTTAACTTAATTTTTCAGTTATAAGTTAAATTAGTGCCAAACACTTTTATCTATGAGTCATAATTTAAAATGATTTATAAGTATTTTAAAATTTAGTTTATAAGTTGCTTTAAAATAAGTCATTTTTGAAAGCCCTACCTTTGTGTCCGTAAGTTTTATCATCTATGTAATTCGTATATTTCCTGATATCGTTCATATGATTTGTCAAAAAAGTAGAGAAAAAAAGAAGAAGAAGAAATAAAAGTAAATTTAAAAAAGAGTCCTTCTTTGTGATTTTTTTAAGAGATAAAAAAAGAGAGGAGGATAGAGATTTTTAAGAATTTACTTCCAAACTTGGAATTTGAAAAGATGTGACATAAAATTTTTTAAAAAATTAGATGTCATACTAAAATATCAAATCAAAATTATTTATATAATAATATTCAAATGTAATTTAATACAAATAAAATAATAATATACTCTTTTAAATTAAAATTTTGTTCCAAAACTTAAAAAATAAAATAATAAAAAATAAATTATTTTCTTTCATTTAAGCTTTTTAGGTGAGTTTGGGGCTTAGCAAACACTTTCTCACACTCCTTCCTCCTCTTCTCAACCTTCCTTTTTGACGGTGTGCTCTTCCCCAACACCTCTGGCACGACAAGTTGATCTCTTCTTCTCTGCATTTAGCGGTTAGCCGGTGCAATTGAAACGGAATTAAAAGATAAAACTTCTCCATTCATGCCATTCAGTAAGTCTAAGCAATACCCATATATTTTTTTTGCTTTTTGTGTGCTTCAGTTGAGTTGGAAATTTCAATTTTGATGTTCTATTACAGTATTTTTCTTGGGATGTTTGATATATATCAGTTAGTTTTATGTATATCGAAGTATATTTTCCATGATTTCTTATTTTCTAAATCTCAATCTTTACTTCCATTAATTTGGCCCGAACATTGTCAATGAATGAGAACTCCATCTGACAAGGAAATTATAGTTTCTGTTGACCTCCATTACAATTTACAATGTACTATGCAAACTATAACTGATTGTATCTTGCATGTTATGTGTTCGATAAAATGCCGATAGGAAGAGAAACATGTACACCTCCATTACATACATTCATTTGTTTTGATTTATTGCTTATGATAGTAACTGTTTTTGTCACCTTGAATTCCATATTAATTCATAATTCGTGCATAAAGAGTACAAATAATTGAAAGTAGGTTGCACATGAACACCTCTCTAATTCAATGGTTGTTACTGCACTAATCATTAAGCTATATTGTCAGGCTATTTATTTAATAATGACTTACTATAAATTATCGTTGTTTCGTAAAGGAAAATTTCCATCTCTCAATTTAGTGTGGCCGATAGAATCACTCATGCGTGATACATCATGATGGTATATGTTGTTCATAAGATGCTTAATATTTGTTCAGTCAATATGCTTGGTATTTATCTTAGGAATAAGAATAGAAAAGAAAACGAAAGATACTTAGTATTTTAATTCAGATTGTATGAGTTTTCATAAATGTGCTTGCCACCACTTTTTCTCTTATGTGACTAGGTTTCATTTTTATGGCAGGGTTAAAAGTTATATTTTTAGTCTTTGTGTTCTTTTTATTTAATAGGTTCTTGAAGTATTCATGAAAGATTGATTTTTCAGGAATTGATATTTCCAAGTAGAAATTTAGATTCCTTTTCTTTTTTATTTAAGTTAGAATATGCCTCTAAGTTAAAGTTTTTTTATTACAAAACTTCCAAACTTGGTTAAGTTGTATATGCAAAGAGACTTAAGATATTGAATTTCAAACAATGTATCCTTAAAATTAATACTCAAGTATTATATGGTCTAAAAATGTTATTTATGATAACTACACATAGTGATTGCAGAATTACTATTAGTCCTGCACTCTTAGTGTTGAAAAAGAAAATGTGGAGTTTTTGCTTTTGTTTGCAGAAGTAGTTGAAGACATCGTTCAGACTCAAATCCATGGTGATTTGAGTAATATGCAATATATGGACATGTATGATTCATCGAAGAGAATTTTTAATTTATATATTTGATATTATTTGATTGTGGTATCATTCTTGAAGGCATAAAACTATTCTTGCACTTTCTTTTTCCTCAATCAAGATATCTTGCTATTAGTTACAAGCTATACCAAGTTTAATGTATCTTCTATCATATCTTTGGTAACTTTAAGCTTGCATCGAAGCGTCTATATTGGAAAAAGTTCACAATTCAATGATCATGATTTAAATTTGTATTGCATTTAGTTATGGAGTTTAGTAATTAAAATGTCACTATAGGGCTCTACCAAGTTTGCTTATGTTTAAATTAGAGATTATCTATAGTACCTTTGGTTATTAATTGTATATCCTTCAATCCCAAAATGTTTTGGCTTAAAAGACATAATTTAAGCTAAGAGTCTTATATCAGAACTAAAACTTCACCAAAGTAAAACTTGTGGGGAGAGCTTTAAACCCTATTTGACTGTCTATGGAGGTATCTCCAACTTGAAAGTTGGAAAAGGTATAAATTTTTCATATTGTTTTTCGGATGTTACCCCTTTACATCTTTTAGGTATTGTTTTTCTATCTTTATATTGTTGAATTATATTATGTTTGGTTTTAGAGAAAGCAAATGGGAAAAAAATTAGAATTCGAATGGAGGTATTGTATTTGCAGTTTCATAAGATGAAAAATATACTTAGATTGGACAGTTAGTTGTATTGGCTTTAAAATAAATACTCCCTTTGCTCTAACATTAGAGGTATATCGAATTTTTAGACTCAAATTTTGAAATCTCGAAGGTTAAACTCATTATGAATTTATTTGGTTTTAGTACAATCAATAAAAATCATTGTAAACTAACTAAAATGTACTTTCAATTATCATATTTGATGTTTTCAAAACTTAAACGAATCATATCAATTTTGAATTTTAGGATTTTGCAAATCAACTCAAGAAAGTCAAGTCAAAATATATATCTAATTTTCGAACAGAGGGAATATGCTTTTGGCTTCTTAAATAAACCAATCAAAGGAATCAGAGGCTGTGCATTTTTTATTTCAATATTTATGAATCTTTTGTTTTGTTTTGTTTTGTTTTTTGGTGCAGCTGCAATTGTTGATTGCCGGAATCAATTTTAGCAACTTTTTTTTTTGTTGATATATTGGTGGAGGCTAGAACTTCAGTTTCTTTACCCTGTACTCATTCTATTGGCCTCCATTTTAAATGGACTTGATGAAATGTGTAGATGATATATAATCACCATAGATGTCGCTAAAAGTATATTTTTGTATTACTGTAATTAGTTCACTTCTCCTAGCTATCTGTTAAGAAGCCTAGAGTAACTGTGTTGAAATATTTTACAGCTTGCAGAATTATAGAATTGTATGAATACCAAAGTAATCTCAGAAAAATCAATTTAGAATACAAGAATAATGTTGTATTAGATTGTTGGTTCTGTATTGTTCATTTTTATGTTTTGGTGTGGGTTTTAATGTTTGAAAGCTATTTTAATTAGAATTAAAAGCTACTTAAATTAGAACTACCACCTTAAGAATAAGTATTTTCTCTAATTACATGTTCTTATAAAATATTGCATTCAGTATTCCTTTATTAAATAATAGTGTTTAGTAACTCAAACAGTACCATTCGATGCATGTGTTCCTGATGATTAAGTGTCACGGTGTCTAATTTTCACTATTTGAATGATACCATTCATTTTGAATTTCTTATTGATTAACACGGTAAGTTAGATGAAAATTAATCAGAGTTAGCGTTGAGAAATATGTGATATAATCAATTAAATATACCTGTGCTTTGCACAGTTAGAATGCTAGTTTTTTGGCCAATTCTCACTTGGTGCAATCAAAAGCTGAAATTCTTGGCAAATTTGAGTTTGCTCTTGCTCTGTTTCTCATCGCTTCTCAACAAGGTTTCTCTCCATCACTTTCTCTGTCTATATATATCAATGTTCTAAAAGTCGCTAGTCGGTCCCAGGTCGGTTGGCTACCGACTAGCGACTAGGGGATTAGTCGGGGATTAATCGGCTAGGGGCTTAAATGAAAGAAAATGAAAATATAGGGGCTGAAATGAAAGAAAATAAAACTATAGAAGCTGATACATAACATTTTAGGGACTATTTTGAAATTTAAGAAAACTTTTAGGACTAACATAAGTAACACAAATCATCAAATAAAAACATTACAACATATAACAGTCAAACCAAATAGTTCGATGCTCTAAGTTCAAAACCAATTAACCAAATAAAACTGAGTAGCACAAAATCCATAGGCAATCACTCCTCCTCCTCTTCTCCACATCCCTCCAAGACTTGCTCTCCATTGGACTCAAACTCATAATCTTCATCTTCGTTCGGTTCGTTATCATCTTCCGACACAAACTCGTCTTCATCTAGTTCTCGCACATTTCTACCACTTCTTCTAGGTAGAAGGACCTCATCCGCTCCCATAGCTTCCCCAACCATATCCCATGTAAGTCCCGAACCCGGCTCAACTTCATCGTCACCACCTTCAACAATCCATCCTTGTGCATTTGTTGCTTCACTAGTAATTAGGACATCCTTCTCCTTTACCCTTCTTTTCTTGTTGACAAGTTTGGCATTGAATTGGACATACACTAGATTGTTCAACCTTGTTGCATCAAGTCTATTCCTTTTCTTCGTATGTATCTATACATTAAAGAAAATTCTCAAGTTAATAATTCTAATACCCTTATTAAAAATTACAACATATAATAAAGAGAGGGAATATGTACTTACTCCCTCAAAAGTGCTCCAATTTCTCTCACACCCGGATGAACTCGAAGTCAAAGAGAGAATTCTAATGGCCATTTTTTTCAAGTTGGGTGTATGATTTCCATAGTTAGACCACCATCCAACTAATCATGAAAGAAGCACAATTCAATGAGTAATTTAGTACTAACTATAAGTTACTTGATTAGGGAAAAAAAACTAAGTTACTAACTAAAAAAACTAGAAAAGCAATTACTAAGTTACCCGGATCATAAGTGTCATTGTTCTCCTCACATCCCTTTGCGGCCAATGGTCTACCAAATCCACCCTCTTTGTTCTTGTACTTCAACAACTCTTTATTGATGACCTCATTTTGAACTTCAAAATCATCGAGGAAGAAAGATTCAACACAAGTAAAAACACCATCCATGATAATTGGATCATCTTTCATGGTAGTATCCTTGAAGAGGTAAAATGGATTCAAAAAGTAAGCCGTCAAATGCAATGGACTATCAAGCCGACCTAAGCCTTTTGTGTCAATGACTTGTAGTATTGGTCGGTAGTTACCCTCATTTTGTTTGTATGCCTCTTTGATCTCTTCTTTCGCTTTCTTGAGCTCTCCATACACAAAGCCCATTGAGGGCTTCCAATCCCCATCAACAAGACGAAGAACCATCACTAATGGAGCAAACACTTTCAAGCAAAGAGTTATGCTATTCCAAAACGCCGTACTCATCATCGTAGCAAATGCGGCTTTCCCCTTTGCGGTCTTCACCCATGGAAGAGCTCCCCATTCATTGGTAGTACACATCATCTTCAACTCTTGTTTCTTCTCCATCATACTTTGCATTGTCAAGAAGGCGGTTGCAAATCTAGTAACACCCGACCTCACTATGTCTCTCTTTTTTGTATGTTTTCTCATCAATGCCAAGGTTCTATGATGACTATAAATAAATATAGTGAACTTCTTTGCCCTTTCAATAGTGTCTTTGAACTTTTGTTGCTTTCCAATCCCTTCAAGCATGAGGTTTATTGTGTGTGTTGCACATGAAGTCCAAAACATGTGTGGTCTCTTGGCCTTCAACAATTCCGCCGCTGCCATATTATTAGAGGCCTTGTCCGTGACTACTTGGATTACATTTTGTGCTCCAACTTCATCAATGCACTTGTCAACATAGTCAAATATATGTTCAGCCGTGTGCGATACCTCTGAGTCTTCCTTAGAAGAAAGAAAACAAGTCCCAGTCCTACAATTAACACATAAATTCATGATGCTTCTTCTTTTTCGATCGGTCCAAGCATCGGTCATGATAGAGCATCCCGTTGAAGCCCACTCTTCTTCTTGTTTCTTGAGTGATTGTTTGGTTCTCTCCACCTCCTCCTTCAACAACGGCTCCCTTAATTGGTATTGGCTTGGGGGTTGGTAGCCCTGACCAAATATACCCACCGCCTCAACAAAGCGTTTAAAGCTATCATTGTCAATACCATGAAATGGAATACCTGCTTCGTACATCCATCGAGTCAAGTACCTATTCACATCATGAGTTCTCTCTTTCCAAAGTGCATCATTCATGTTTTGTTGTCGCATCTTCTTACTTGCACTCAAATCTGGATTGATGGCCCTTGCATATCTATCCATGGGACCAAGATAATGGGGCTTCTTTCTTGACCCTAAAACTTCAACTTCTTCGTCTTCATTTCCTTCTGGAATTGCATGCACTTCCACGTCCGCTCTAACATTCAAGTCATCTATCCTCTTGTCTCTCTTTTTAGTTGCTGCCTTGTCAAGTGCCATCTTACACTTTTCTTTATCTTCCTTGGTTGACTTGGAGCATGGTGCTATATTTCCTTTGATATTTGCTATGTGTTGTTTCAATCTATAAACTCCTCCACCATACTCTTTGTCACACAATTTGCATCTCCAACGATCCTTGTTACTAGGATTTACAAGGAAGCCATATTCCCATCCAACATCATTATACCACGCTATTGCGCATAGGTCGGAGTCGGAAGGTGGCCGAGTCGCACCCTCACTAGAGATACCACGCTATTGCGCATATTTTAGGCAAATTGAGTTTGATAGTAATTCATGTGTACTGAGGTTTAGTGTATGCTTATGGCGTGTCTTGAGTTACCTATTGAGGAGATGGGGAAATGCTTATATACTTGGCATATCAGGATGTGTGTACCGCTCTAGTTCTTATTGAATTCCGAGTATGGTACTCAAACACTAAGTCTACTGAATGTCCTTTAATGTAATTTACTGAATGTCTATGATCTTTTGACCAAATTTAAGAATGTATGTCCTTTAGTTGAATTAACTTTCTATTGTGAATGTAGTTATTCAAGTGTTTGTTAGTTAATTAGTTAGTTTAAGTAATTAGTTTTATTTGCCATAACTGTGGTTCATATATTCATGCAGCTGACCTGAAATCTTGGATCTGCCCCTGCACATAATTACACTTCTTTCCTTAAGACGCAGCATGTACAATGATGTGGAAAAACTATTTTCATCAATACAAGGTTTTCATGGCAAGATACTACTCCAGAGTATCTCCTCCTCCACGTGTTTGCGATGAGTCGGTCATTCGAGTATCTTCTAGCAACATAGCCCATTTGGGCCCTCCTAAAGATGGCCCTAAGCCTCGACAGCTCCTATCACTGCCTCCATTTCCTGATCACTCTTTGCCCGGAAAGAACTTGGTTTCAACTACTCATGTCACTGCAATTAGCTGGATGAAATATTACTTTGATGAGATACCTGGGTCTGTAATTCAGACCCATTTCAATAAGGGTCTGGTGAGTATAATTACTTTGTTATCTCCCAGTAATTTATCTTTTTGTGCTTTCACTATTATTCTATTTCTATTTTAAGGCCTTTAATTGGCATTGCTACATAGGGAGCTTTTTGTCTTTCTAGCATAACTAGTGATTGCTTCATATTTGGTATGATTTCTATTCATTAGACAAAGCAATGACATAGATTGGTGAATGGTGTGGATGTTAAGTTTACTCTGAATTTTTGTGTTGCAGCTGAGTTTTAAGTTCAACATTCTTTAGTTTGAATGCTCTGTTCTCATCCTTGACTGCCCAGGAACTTATATTTTCTTGTATATTTTAATAAATGGTCATAAGATTGTGTGATATGGACTTTAAGGGCTCACCGGGGTGGCTTTTGTTGTGGCAACTGACTAACTGAGGAAGGATTTCTTTACTCTAACTATTTTTTTTTGGATAATTAAAGTCAAAAGGGGACGCAAACCCAGAACATTACTAACTGTCATAATATATCTTCTACTTATTATATTCATTGTTGACTTGATTGCATGTTTATAATAGCAAACTCTAAGTCTCTAGTTACAATCTACATTTCTCTTTGTACTACTGCACTGATATTTTATCTATATAAAAAAAATATCCTTCTCTAGTGATAGCCTTCTATCTATATACTTGTAAAATGAAGGTTAATTACTTAATATTTTTCTTTAAGCCCCCAGAATGAACTCACAAGGTTATTACATGATTTTTCTCAATTTTTTTTAAAGGGTTATGGAGTTTTTTCATTTTCTTATAATCTTTTTGCAGGTGCATACGGATGATTCTGATTCAAATGCCTTGTCCTCAATGAAGGAAGGATTAACAAATCCCTTGAGAAAGGTAATGATGCTTATGTTAGCTCCATTTGTTGCTATAATCTCATTACTTAAAACCACATGCTTCACCTTATAAGTAAGGATATCTGAAGTATACCCACAACCCCCTGTGCCTGCACTCTGTTTTTCTGTTCCTAGTGTTGCAACACTACTCTTTGTGGGTTTAATTATTCAATTCTACAGTAACTACAGATTAAGCATAACGAGGTCATGAAGGTGGGAGTGAGAGTTTATGTACCTGTATCTGTTGCCGAAACAAAAATTTCCAAGAGATTTGACTCTATTCCAAGTGGGACTTTGTATCCGAATGCTGATGAGATAGAGTACTTGCAAAGGCTTGTCAAATACAAGGCACATCTTTAAATCCTATTCCAAATTTCTTATTCATTGTTTATGAATTAAGTTTTTTAAGTTTATATCCACTGATTCCCAATATAAGAAGGTCAATAGGTATTCTCTTTGCCCTCCCTACCTTCTCTCTCTCTCTGGTTTATTAGAAATTACAATATGAATAGAAATTTAATGTCTTGTTTGATACTCCCACAGTCCTAAAAGGAGTACTACCTTTCTGTTACTAAAACTTAAGGTTTGGCTAGGACACATTTAAATATAATTTTTTCACTTATCTTTTACCAATATTAATCTTTAAAGATTAAAATTTATTATTGGAAAAAATTATGTCAAAATGTGTTTTCTGCAACCTTATCATTCGGGGAAAAAAATAGTAGTACTCTTTTGTAAGGACGGAGGTAATACTTGTTTTATATGGTTTGGTAGATGATGTATGATTATATTTTTGTTTCATGAGTAACGTCATGGACATAAACTATATCCAAAAAGTTGTGCACAAATAGTATATAAAAAATAGTGAAAATAGGAAACGGGACCTACCATTGGATGTTTTACACATATGTATTGATATGCAATACTTGGGTCCTACTATTGGTGTATAACTTTTTTGTGTATAATTTGTGCACATAGTATTATTTCTTTGTTTCATTATGCAGTTATCCTGCTACTTTTATGTTTTTCATTTTTTGTTGTTGAAATCTAGGACTCCGCTATAATTGTGCTAAATAAGCCTCCAAAGTTGCCAGTGAAGGTACACATCTCTAAGTTTCTTTTTGCTTGATATGACTATTCTGGTTACTTTTTCCCCTCACTGATTGATTACCACATATATTATTAGGGGAGCCTGCCAGTTCATAACAGCATGGATGCATTGGCTGCTGTAGCATTATCTTATGACTATGATGAGGGTCCTAAGTTGGTAAGATTCTTATACTTAAAAAGAAATATACATAGTATTCGTTATAGCACATATTTGGACTTTGTGGTAAAAAACACAAACTACTGGTTTAATTGCAGCTGGATGGTATGAGTAAATTTGTCGTGATAATGTTCTTTGAGTTCATTTTAGTGGGTTCTCAGTATCTGAAAAATCAGCATATCAGTTGTTGAAAAAGAGAGGTGAATTATTTGTTAAAATAAAATGATAATTGCTCATATTTCTAATGCTCGAACAACCATGAAACTATATTTCATCTGTTTAGTCCCTTTACATCAGATAAATGTTACGTGGCTGCCTTATAGGTCCATCGTCTTGACAGAGAGAGCAGTGGAATTCTTTTAATGGGCAGAACAAAAGAAAGTATCTCTCGTCTTCATTGGTTGTTCAGTGACACAACTAAGGCAAACTCCTCATGTGAGGTACAATAGATCGTGTGCTTGTGTGTTCACATCATTTGGGGGGTTGGCGACTTGGCAGTGCTTTTGCTCCTACACCCTTTGGGTTTCCTTATGTAATATCTTATATTTCTTATAATTATAATGTTGCACTTTTAGGCTTGGAATGATGCTTGCAGAGCAACATATCAGAGGTACTGGGTATTGGTCATAGGTTCTCCCAAGGAAAAGGAAGGCGTAATTTGTGCTCCCCTTGCGAAGGTTCTCTCTCTCTCTCACACCCACCCACACATGTTCCGTGTGTTTATGTGGTGGATAAAGTGCCTTTCATCTGCATGGGTCTTCATCTGTGTGTGTATATCTGTAAATTGGATGATCCCTTCAAGGATAGTAGTTGATCATGAAGGAAGTACAAATTTGAATACCATTTGATGTCACTGACTGCAGGTACTTCTTAACGATGGGAAAACGGAAAGGGTTATGTTGGCTCATGGCTCGGGTTTAGAAGCTTCCCAAGAGGCTGTGACAGAATATCGGGTACTTGGTCCAATGATTAATGGATGCTCATGGATAGAGTTGCGCCCAATTACAAGCAGGAAACATCAGGTTTTGTCAACTAGTTATCTCTCTCTCTCTCTTGTGAACACCGGCCCTTGTGTTATGACTATAATGTGTTATATCTTTTTGGCGGTAATTGCTTTTGCTATGTGGGCCTTCAACAAAAAAATGGCATTTCTTGTCAAGACGAAAAAACAGATATTACATGTACTCCTTGGTGATTATGCACTTCCCATCACCCCCAAGTCAATACACAGTAGTTTCAATAATTGCTTTGGAATTTGTCGTGGGAACTGAAGGTTACATGAATCAACAATGTGATTTATCCATGTGGCCCTCATGAAATACCATAATCCTCTCAGACATGGAGTTCCCGAGCTCCATGGTTTTGACTAGCAAGCACTAGGATGACTCGAACTTAGGAACTTAAAATTTCTTACTGGCTCCCTGGCATCTCATCCACCCTACCCCTTTGACCTGAAATGTAAAAGTATATGTTCCTTTCACTTATTAGATATTTAATCTTCTTTTTTGTTTTTTTGGTTGCATATTACTTTTATGTTTCATCTTGATATATAAATTTAGATTACTAAGCTACACTGGTTAAAATATCAGGTGAAACGATCAATTACAAATATGAATACCATGAACTTTCTTGTTAACACCATCTTTTAGGTTACTAAGCTACACTTATTAAAAATCATGGGGACTTATCAGCTATAGATATGAATACCATGTACATTTTTGTTTCCACCATCTTACTGATAGGAAAAATAAACAAATTATTACAAAGTAAAACGAGATAAATGAAATGAAATAATAAAAAAAGGATCAATGTTGTTAGTTGTTACTACTAGTATTACTATGTACTCATTTTTGTAGGACATAATCGTCGGAATATGAGACCTTATTTTTTCTTTTGCTTTTATCTGATTTCTTTTCCCCAGATCCGTGTGCATTGTGCTGAAGCTCTTGGGACACCAATTGTTGGTGATTATAAGTATGGCTGGTTCGTGCATCGGAAGTGGAAGCAAATGCCTAGAGTCGATTTTGAGCCAACAACTGGTAAACCCTACAAGTTAAGGAGGCCAGAGGGTTTGGATGTTCAGAAAGGAAGCGTATTATCTAAGGTACCCTTGCTACATATGCATTGCAGGGAGCTTGTCCTTCCCAACATCGCCAAGTTTATCGAGCCTTACAATCATAAATCAGAAAGCCACGACAAAAATCTTAAACATAACTCAAAGCAGGATCTCCTTCGGTTTGTGGCATCAATGCCATCACATATGAAAATTAGTTGGAACCTCATGTCATCTTACTTGGTATAAGAATGTTATACTGATGTTACTGTTTCAAAACTAGGTTGTGTACTGAAATTTCTGAAGAACAGAAATTGGTTGAGATGGAGAGGCCATGTTTTGGTTGAGATTTTGGAACTAGCAAAATGATCCATAAAATGATTTGAATTATTTATTTTAACTAGTCATCCGTGCAACCGCAATGTGTGTGACAAATATATTCCAAACAACAATTCTTTGTTGAATTTGTCAAAATAAAATACATACTAATAGTAACTATATTATTAATTTGAGGAATTGGGGGGAAAATAGAACATGGGACAGAAAATTGAAAGGAGAGATAATGGGAGAGAAGTTGTGGAATACAATTGGTGAGAGACATTAAAAAAGAAGGGTAACCAAGTAAAGTAAAAAGGCTTGAAAATGATGACAACATCAAAACTAACTGTTAATTTTGTTCTCTCACTTAGATAGACAGATAGTAACTCAACAAACAAAAATTTGTGACAAAATATGATTAAATTCACCAAGATGATAAATATCAAATTAAATGACCTGCATATTCTATAACTGCAAACTCGAATACAGTTAACAATCAAAAGAATAGAAGCATGTCACAGCAAGAAGCTTGAGGTTTATAATTATTGACGTCATTAAAAATAATTAAAAAGAGGTTAATATCATTCTACAAGGAATCTTTATCACATGTATAGATTAGATTATGTGAACAAACCAAACTCAAAACATTTTCTTAAAGCCACCCTTTTTGTCTCTTTGCCAAATCTTTATAGGTTGGCCAGAATTCTCCTGCAACGGTTTTGAGAGTACAAAAGCATGTATTGATGCTCCAAAAACTTATCATATTAAAGTTTGAAACCAAAATAACAGCTAAGATAAAATTCGAAATGACTCAATTTATGGAGATAAAGAACCGAGTCTCATTAAAGTTCAAAAAAAGAAGATTCAATTGGCTTTGGGTACAATTGTGGTTGATGCCCAAAGTAATTGGAAAGATGGAAACAGCTAATCACATCACAATGATAACTCCTACAAACAACTCAGAAGAAAATTTGACTAAGAGACGAACATCTGAAGGTCTAATACTGAAAAAAATCATTAATATGCTCAGAAACAAAATTTCATTCCAAGAGGATTCCATTCTATATGACCTTGCACCAAGGCTGAAGTTCGAGCTCGACTCGGATTCGTTAATAATAGGATTCTTTAATAATATGATTCAAATCTGAACATAAATAACAGTTCGAATAAAAAAGAGAATAGAATTTGAGCATGGTTATACTCTACTCGTTTAATGTTCAAACTACTCAAATTATCTTTCATGGTTAGATACATACACGACTGATACATACTCAAATTGATGCTCGACACATACTCTCATAAGGTATACATATTTAATCAAACATATTAGCTTGACTATATATAACAATAATCAAGCAAATATTATTATAGACTAAAAATAAATTTTAAAGTTAAATAGTAGCGAAAATACTCTAATTGATTTATTAGATATTATTTTAATAATCTTTATAGAGTAACAAGAGAAAACGAAAACTTAAATTCAATTTTAAAATATAAAACAAAAGAGAATAGTTCAAAATAACAAGTGGATATTTATGTATCTGCTTATGGAAAGTAACATGAGAAAAATAGAGCGACATTTTGAAGATGATGAAGAAGAAGATATAAAAGTCTAAAAGGTGATTAAAGGTTCATCAAGCCATATAGAATATGTTTGTGCTAAAAAATCTCTTCATTTGAAATGGTAGAATGCTTAAAAGTTTTGTTTTTACTCTTTTAGATCTACATAAAAACTTTTTCAAGTCAGCTGCTAACTTTAAAAAATATCGTGCATTGTATCGTATCGTAAGAATCGTATCGAATCGTAACTGAATCGTATGATACGGTGTCATTTTCAATTCACCTTACGATACATATCGAATTGTCTCCGTATCATATCGTATTGTACGATTATGATAACTATGACTGTAAACGTAATTATATACTTATAAAACGAAACTGTAAATATATTTCTTCATTTTCTAAGTAAAATAATAACTTTGATTTGATAATAATATGTTTCATAAAGCTAAGTATCTTTGCAGCCCAAATTCGAGCTTGAATTGGAAGTTTGCAAATAGTTTGAATATTATTTGATTCGAGTCATGTCGAATCGAATCTGAGAGTTATTTTTTAAATACAATTAGAATTTGAGTCGAATTCGAGTAAGGGAATAAAGTTCCGAGAAAAGTCTAAGTAGCCCTCTTGGGTTCAGTTGACTCGTTTTTAGCCCTACTTGCACATACGTTTATTTTTTCCACACACATATATTGCCAAAATTCATAATTGTCTGAATAATTATACACTTCTCTTTGATATCTTCACCTACTAAAGAACAAAGGATACCATTATGTTTCTTTCATTAACTTTATATCTGTCAGGACTACAGCGCCACTATCAAATCAGCACTAGTTGTTTGTAACACATAGCCAACATGAACTGTAACTGTGAAGCTACAAACTACCCCAAAAAAATATGATAGTGACTTACATATAGGCAAAATGGCAGGAACTGTAATGTTGAAGCAAAACTTTGAGCACTTCTGCAACCATGTGCGCACACAGAAAAAATCCAAATTAAAATGAAAAACAAAATAAGAAAAACAACTAACAATAAAAAGAATAGTAATATTTGAAAAATAGGACCATTTAAAGATTGTAATAAAATATTAAAATTCATTTTCCATAATAAGTCCCTAATAGAAGAATATGTCTAATAAATTAATAATTCCAAGAACATCAATGGACAAATGAACTTCATCTCTGCCTACACCAAAATTCCCACTTATTTTTTTTTGAATGACCGTTTTTTAGATATATTACAAGTTTACAATTACTATTGGGTATACTTTATTTTAAAATATTAGTTTGACACTTCACTTAACTGAGGCTTAAATTATATTTCTTAAAACCAATTCACTATATACTACAATATTCCATGTACAACCATTTTGATAAGTGTAATCCTTTCATGTCTTCGAAGAGCATATTGAATATAGTAATCATTGCCATGTTATGCGTAACTCATATTACGTTCCCACCAAAAAGGTTTTCTCACTACTACTTTATGGTAATTTTGGTCTCCCATTTTCCTTTTAGCTCAATTAATTTGGACCATTTCACTTTTCTATTATAATACCAACTATTGGTTCGTGAAGGATATGATAAAACCTTTGTTAGAAGATATGATATAGATTTACCGTAATTATAGCTTCCATAATCAGGGTGTACACATTGATGTAATTTAGGAATTACTATAATTATAATTAGGATACTTATGTATATATATAATCAATCTATGTAATAGAGATATTATAACATTCAATAAGAATATACAATTCTTAGTCTTAACATGGTATCAGAGCATGGTCCATTAACAGACCTGCTTCCTTTTTTCCTCAGTTCCAACTGATGATCATAGATTCTTATAGAAACCCTGCGCAATCAATTTTATTGGAGAAATTGAGGCCATATTAGGGTTCTACAGTGCCAGGCGATCGTGACTGAGGCGTCAAATCTTCCACCCATCGTTACATGTGCCCCCACGCGCCGTCCCACTCTCCGGCTTCCGACACCACGCGCCACCTTCCACCAGCGCGTGAGCTGTTTTCCGACGACTTTTTCCAGCGTGACTTCTTATGGTGTGGTCGGCTGCACCAAATAGGAGAATCGAAATTAAGTTGTTTCATTTGATTTTAGGTAACATCATGAGCAATTAGAGTTTAGGGGAAAACAATAAAGAAAAAGAGAGAAACATACCTCTCCACCCAAGGAATTTAGTAATGTAGTATAATATGATATAAGCGCAAAACGTTTTCTACTTAGTCCCTCTACCAAAACACCTCTAGTGGCCCGCATGAGGAACATATCTCATACAGTTGTACAAACACTGCAGGTAGCCCAATCCTAAGCACAGCATCCCAAATTATTTAGAACAAAAGTTCCAATAGAAAATACTCGAAGCAAGTTTGTGTAATCCAAAAGACTTGTCATGAACTTGTGAATACAAAGTCTGTAAATCATAACCGGAACTATCAATAAATATGCCTACATTTAGATGCTACATGAAAATTAATTTGTTTGTAGATAACTATTAAAAAATATATCTTGCAGCCTTTAGAAGGTCCTTTTTTAACTGCTGACATAGGTAGAATTTGTTCAAGGATCTTAAAGAAGTACCATATCTGAACGAGTATCGACATCTTAACAAACACATATATTCGACGAAAATATTATACACATGGAATAATAAGAATTTTGACAATGCATAAAAAATTTAATTATATCTGTAAAATCAAATTATTATTCTGCATGCTCAGAAAAGTTTGATTAATGGGTCAACAAGCGAATGCAAAAGGGCAGAGTCCACAAATATATTACTGACATATACCAGTATTTTAAAAGGTCAAGTTCATTAAATACATATGTGCACTCACATTAAGGATATGCTTTCTTCATAATGAGTGACACTCATGTACATGCCTGAATTTTCACAACAATTATAATAATAGTACCAAATCTCACCCTCCGTATTTGCATTGGAAAATGCTAACAAACCATTAAATGTCACAAATATTTCCCCACCAACCGATGTCGCAGCCAATAACATAGATTAACATTGTCCCCAGAAAATTAGAAAATTTAGTGGAATTTATTGGTTTATATAGCCTTAATCATTTAATTATCAGCTAGTAGCAACTAAAGATTAATTTAATCATATCAAGTTAAAAAAAGAAACAAAAAACAAAAAACAGCCACTTAAATTGTACTCTATCAAGTTAAGAATTGAATGACAATTGAGTAAAAAAGATGCAAAGAAACATAAGCTCTATACTCAAAATCACTTTGATCCCTACAAAAAATAAAAATAAAAGGGCAATCCATAATGTCTCAAATATTAAAACACCAAAATTTACTGTAGTTGTATATATCCACAAAACTCTTTACCTTGATAAGCTGTTTTTTTGGAATAAAGAAGAAAGTGAAAGTGACGAGCTTGAGAGCCAATCCTTCTTATATGAAAAGGGGTTAAAGGGTTTGTGAAGGGTAATGTCTTTTGAGCTGTAGAAATCAGATGCCTTGCTGAAAGTAACTCCATTTCTGCAATTTATTGAGCTTAAAATCAGCTTCAGTCCTTCAATAATAAACCATATGCAGATATACACACACTATATATATATAATCAAGAGAGAGAAAAAAGAGAAAGAGACCTGATTATGGAGCTAAAATCTTCTGAATTTTGTTCCCAGCAAACAATTACAGAGGTGATTCAAATTGGATATGTAGTAAGAAACACAACAACGGTTTAACACCCCCTTTCCGAAATAGAAAGAGGTTACGCACAAAACATAACAAAACTACAAAACAAATCGAGAGCTCTATGTCACAAAATGAATATTTCTAATGACTGATAAATGTCACAAATCAAACTGTTTCAAACCACAATCTAAAATAATTATTACAACTCCAAATCAACCAATGTATCACAGCCTAAACATAATATATATCTAAACCATTGGAAAGAAAGGAGTTCTCATCACACTTGCCCTTGATCCCCTTGATTGCCTGCCGGAAGGAAAACACAGCATGAGTCAAATGCCCAGTACGGATATAGAGTACAGAAATAATGAATTGAAATAACTAACTCAATTAACTGAACTGAACTGAAACGAACAAAACTAACGCAACGAAATAATAGACTAAAACAAATGGTTGGGTGTTATTTCATACCGAGCTCAAAACAAAACATAAATATACTTTGCCACACAGGCAAGTCAAATAATGCCACACATGCAATCAAAATAATGCCACACAGGCAATCAGACATCGGACTGCGCAATCCAAATGCATACAAAATCGGAAGGCGTGTTTGACACAACATCACCAATCCGCAAAACAGAACAGAAAACTCTCACCGGAAAATAGGGCCAGTCCAATGGCTGATGGCCCATTTTATATGGGCCTTCCTTTTGAGTTTTGTAATATAGTGATAATAGTCTAGTAATAATATTTTTTTTATTCAGCAACAAAATTAACAAGACATTTAATAATGAATAGCACCAAAAAAAGATATTTAATAATAAATGATAAAATTCTCTTAAATTCTCATCACGTCCCTCTCCATTTCCCTTAAAAACTTCCCAACCACCAAAAACAATTGTAAGTCAAACTTACACTTTAAATAAAATAATATCATCCTTAACCCTCTCCCGAATTTTAGTCATCATCACTCTCACAATGCTACACACTACATATATATATATATATATATATATATAATTTACTAAAAATTGAAATAATTAATAATGTCAATGCAATAATTATATCATCGGAACAATAAGTGTTGCTGAAAATTTAAAGTTAGTAAAACAAATATAAAACTGTTGTTGAATGTATATTTACTATTTCAACATATATATTACTTTAACATTATCAACAACTTGATTTAGTATATCAAATTCTAATTAATTAATTATTAATCATATTTGGACAAATCTAATAATTATAGCCAACCATAATTGTACAATGATTATGTGAATAAACTAGGCAAAAAAAAATTATGCACCAATGGTGAATTCATGCATTGTATATCAATAAAAATGTGTAAAAAATCTGTTAATAAATCATGTTTTCTATTATTATGTCCTTACCCAAACTATCAATGATGGTGCTATAAACTACAATATTTGGTTCACACCCTCCCTCCATTTTCCATTATTCTACGCAACCTAATGGCCATGGAACAAGCAGGTTCTCTACTCGGATTATGTGAAGCATTTCTTCGGGAAAGGCCATGATGGGAAAGAGACAATTGAATTTGCAAAGATATGAAAGTTCTCCTAAATAAAATCTTTCCTCTGTTCAAAATAGAAGAGCACAATGTAGCAAAATACAAACAAAACAAAGCTTTCCTGCATTTTGGAATAGAGATGAGCAATAAATAAATAAATAAATAAATTACCAACACATGTGGTGATAAAGTTGAAACTAGTCCTTGATGCAAAGATCAATCTATCTAATGAGATCGATTGTACTTAATGTTTCTAATCTATGATTACTGAGGTTTTTTGGTGTTAATCTTCTTCTCGTCACTAGGACTCTGTCCTTTCCTTGTTAGCTAATACTAATAAAAATCAATAGATCATCCATGGAAACGGGGTTTACCCATTTGATTACTAACTGACTTCCAATAACATTGCAGTCACCAGATGGTCCTAAATACTAACTTTCCTTATCATAAGACCAGTGATTGTTTTACTTCCATTCACACGACAAATATATCGATTGCTCAGCTATCTCTTCAGTTTGTTTTTCAGTACAATTGCTCACTAATCTTGGGGCGTGATAGTTCTCAGCAGAGTACACAAATTTGGTTCAAAAAATTTCAACAATGAAGAAAGAAAGGGTGCATTATGGAGACAAAAATGCAGGAAACAAAGTTGATCATATCTACCATGCACCTAACATTAATATTTGATTAGCACCTATTAATCTCAACTATACATACTTGTACTAAACTAAAATCATGTGACAAAAAGTCCATAATTACTTTCATATATTGCACTGAGTTTACAACCCTGAGTTTACTTTCTGAATTTAATTTACTGTCTGATTGATTAATTTACTTTCTTAGTTTCTTAACCATACAATTAAATAACCAGGTTCGTTGGGACATTAATTTTAGAAATCTTGATTTGTTTATGATTTTCCCAACCATATCATTCAAAAACAGCAGGTATGTTAAGAAACTAGTTTCATATCTAAATCCGAAAATTCAAGTATGTTTTTACTGGATTGTTTTTCTAATCCTAAACAAATCCATCAATAATTAGTAACACCTGCCCAACTACCATTCATGTTGGGATTGACTTATACTTCAGCAGGTCCGACGCTACAACAGGGTAGTCAGGAATCTCGCTAACCAGTGAGCGGCCGGCTGCCCCACTTGCCGGTGAGCGGACAGGGGTAGTAGGGGGCAGCGCCCCTAGAAGCCAAAAAGCATCAATATGTATTTGGACTTTGTAATTTATTAGCAGCCCGGTATTGTAATTTATTAGTAGTCCGGTCTTGGGTTTGCCTAATGTTTTGGGTCTCATGCATTTGAGCCCATATTATAGCAGCTAGGGTTTTACAGTTTAAGTTGTTATTTAAACAAATTTTGGTTTGTGGATCATTATAGTTTGTTATTTTCTTCTTTTGTTTGGGTAAGCAATTCTGCCCTCACTATCACTTTTTTACTTTTGGATAGATTATGCCCTTTCCAGTTTAGCTAAGCCTAATAAAAATCAATAATTCAATGAAGATGTTCTTATTACCGACAAAAGGATACAGTTGTTCTTGTATAAATTTCGTAGAATGAAAATCAAGTTTTTGCGCTAAAAAATTTCTTAGAATAAAAATCAAGCTTATTGCAATATCAAGGAATGTTCTTTTGAGCAGAAAGAAAAGAAAATTCAACACACAATACTATGGCAACACATTATATACCTTTCCAAATATTTACATAGAACTACCAACAAGGCTAGAATCTCTTATTTGACGGTGCAGTCTAAAAGCTTTACTTACAAAAAAGAGAATGGAAACCATTTAAATCTGACATATGGCATGGAGCTTGCACTGTAATCTAAAGATCTAGTGATGCAAGTCATCTACCTGAAGGCAAGAACTTTTGACGCAGAGCAAGTAGAGTCGGATCGTGTTCTTTCCTTGAGAGTAGATCCAATACCATGGAGGTAGTAGATGCATCTGTTGAGAAGCCCTTGTCAACCATTTTTTCTATGAGTAAAATTGCTTCATTATACTTTATATTTCGAAAACATCCCCGGATAATAGTGTTGTAAGTGGCATCATCTGGCAAACAATTATTAGCTTCCATTTCCACAAGTAGCTCATTTGCTTCTTCCAGTAGTCCTTCTTCACAAAGTCCTCGGATCATCATTGTGTATGTCCTAGTATTTGGTTGCAAGCCTTTTAAAGGAAGGCTATCAAAAAGGTTTCTTGCCATATCAAGCTCTCCACCTTTGCACAATCCATCAATGAGGACATTATAAGTAACAATATCAGGAATTAAACCATTAGATTCCATCGCATGAAACAAAGACAATGCTTCATCCACACACTGGTTCTTGCAAAGGCCATCTAACAAGATGTTGCATGTCAAAATATTAGGTCTATGGCCCTGAGATTGCATCTCATTAAATAAATTTTGTGTGTCACCATATCTACCCATCTTAAACAGCCCATGCAAAATAGTGTTGTAAGTTACAATTGTGGGTTTCAAACCTTCACTCGGCATTTTTCGAAAGAGATCCATAGCTTTATCTACTTTCAGATTCTTGCAATATCCATTTATCAAAGTGTCATAGCTACGATTATTGGGCACTATCCCCTCATTCATCATAGTATTCAACACTGCCAATGCTCCACCCATTTCGCTTCGCAAACAATACCCATCCATGAGCGCATTGTAGGTGACTACATTCGGATTCTTGCCTCTTTGAATCATTTGTTTGACCACATGCTCTGCTTCTTTTACCTTACCTTCGTTGCAAAGCGCATCCACCAGTATAGTAAAAGTATGCATATCTGGAGAGATTTTCACACTGGCCATCTCTCTTAACAAATGTTCAGTCTCTGTCCATCGACCAAAGTTGCATAGGCCCTGAATTAATGAATTATAGCTGATAACAGTTGGCGATATACCTTTACCAATCATTTCAGAGAAAAGATCCAAAGCATCATCTACTAGTTTGTCCTTACACAAACTATCAATGATGGTGTTATAAGCTACAATATTTGGTTCACAACTTCCTTTTTCCATTATTCTGAGCAACCTAATGGCCATGGAAGTGTTGCCTGTTTTGCAAAGCCCATTTATAATTGTTCCATACATAACTACATTAGGTTCAGTTTCTTTTGTCCTTATCAACTTCTTGAACAATTCCTCAGCCTCCAAAAACTTATTTTCTGAAAGAATCCCCCTTATCAAAGTGGTGTAGGTAAAAGCATCCGGCACGAAACCACGTTTGTAGATCCCACCCAACAGAGAAAACCCATAATTGACTCGATTACAGTGACAACAACAGTTTATAACGGTATTTATGGTAACTACATCTACCGGAACCACCGGATTGGTTAAAGCACAAATATCTCTGAACAGAGAGACAACAACGGACTAGTGTTTCATTTTTGCGATAGCCGCTAATAGTTGATTGAAATTGATTACAGAAGGGAGAGGTCGCATTTGAAGCATACGATCGAATAAAAGAAGAGCATCATGGAGATTATCGAACCCGGATTTGCATTTCTGTAGCAGTAATTGCTTCAGAGAATCTCTGCCTCTAGGCTTAGGATTAGGGTTAGGATTAGGCTTTGTGAATTTTGGAGCAGTAGATGTATGAAATCGAGCATAATAATTATTACGGACTAAGAAAAATGGATTGAATAAGCAGAAATTGAGCAGAGATTTACCTGCTGATAAGTTTCTGGAGCTGAAAGTGAAAGCAATCCCCTGAAAAAGGCTTCCCCTCCCCATATCCGATCTCTGATCTCCGACTGCGAGCCACGTGAGAAAAAATGGTGCTGTTAGCCTGTGAGGGAAAATATGTCAGTGTCACGATTTTTTTTACTAAATATAAATATGTATAGTATCATTTTATTTAACTTGGATAATTAATTAAATTATGAACTTGTACAATAAATAATATAAATGTCATTTAACTTGATCTAATTAATTAAATTATGAATTTAGTTGGTTTTTTTAACTAAATATAAATATGTATACTCTCATTTTCACTTAACTTCGTCTAATTAATTAAATTATCAGTTTGTACAATAAATAACACAAATGTCAAAAAATAACAAATATTCATTTTATCAAGAAAATAAATACATACACTTTTTTCTAATTAAATTTCTCAAATAATAAAATTTACGTAATATACATTTAAACAAAAAAATTCTAACTAAAAAATAAATTTTAATACCCATAAAAAGTGCAAATTAACATCCAAAAAAAATTAAAATTAAAATTATTTTTTCTAAATATTAAAATTTACGTAAAACAAACTTAGACAAAACTTGTTACGGAACGAATCTTATAATTCATATAAAAAAATATGTTAATTATTTTTCTCAAATATTAAACTAAAAATAAGTCACACTTAGGCATAATTATTTACACTAAAAATGACAAATGTTGTTACTTACAAAAAGAAAAAATATATTAACAGAAAAATCTTTTTACAAGATAAAAGTAGTAATAAATATTATTACATTTTCTTTTACAACACCAACTATATATTAAAAAAATTAATCAAAATCTTAAACACTCCATATTTTGACAAATACTCAAAAAAATTTAACATGCGAAAAGAAACTAAGAATTCAAATAATAATTTTTGTTATTAAACACAAAAAACTAAATTATCAACTTACCCAATTCAGTCTCCGGTGCTTTTGAATTTCCTGTCTCTTCTTATTCTCATCAAACAGGTTGTAGATATAAGTTTCTATAGGCTTTCCAGGCCTTTTGGTGTGCCATCCTTCTTCACATGCTTTATCAAATTATTGTTAAAAGCCCCGGCATTGTCCTCACTGCCTCCCTTCCCTCCGGCCGTAGGCCATCCAGTCGCGGACACCACCACTTCCAACGAGGCGCCACCGGCCTTCTCCAGCGCCGAATACATTAGCGTATCCGAGTTGACCATCCTTTAATTACCCCAACACGTACGGTGGGAGACCTAAAAACAGCATATTCTAGGCGAATGTCACGATTTTTGCTGCCTGGTAACGAACTGAAATCAGGAATATCACCTTTGTTATGCGCCTAACTAGAGTAAGGATGGAGGTTTACTAGTAAGAAATCGATAACAGGATCAATAAATGATCGAATTTCAGGCTTAAATGCTCCTTTTGAAGGTGCTAAAAGTTGTAAGACCCATAAATGATACAAAAAAAGAATTCACGAGTAACTACTTGTAGCCTGAACTCAACATATAAAATAAGAAATTTGTGGGTAATTACTTGTGGCATGGCCCCAACAATTAAAATAAGAAAATTGTTAGGCTTAATTACCTTAATGTCTAGGGGGAACTTATATATATATATATCCTTTCACTTATCTTTTCTTGATAATTCTAAATGAAGTATAGAAATGTCAATCTTCTCACATAGATCATTGATCATTCATTATGTCATGTCTCACCCTGTTCTGATTCTTTACAACAGTATATAGGGAAACCAAAAAGAAAATTTCAATGAAAAACCCATCTTCAAAAAAAGGCAAAAATTGCCTCGAGAAATGCTGTAATGCAAGGCATACATATGCTGTATAGCCCAGACTAGATCTTGATAGTAAAAGGTATCTATCTCTCTTTCATGTATATACATTCTGTATGTACAATGTACATTTTTATATACTTACATATAATGATTTAAAAATATTGCATCACTGGTTCTCCTTTAGACTTGATGGCATCGGCTTGAAGGCAGCCAACAGAACAGCAACTTTGCATACAAGAAATCCCATCATTCTGAATACAAGTTCTTTTGGCATCACCACCATGGTATCATTTCCTCAACCAAATTTCACCGCAATAACTGAAAATGTCAATGCCAACATTAAGGTAGACACCGCACCCTTTAAGCTTCCAAAAGAACAATAGCTGAACCAATTCCACCAGTTAAGAATGAAAATGCAGCACTTTCCCCCGAAGAAAAGGATACAATAGCTGAACCAGCAAATATAAGCAGTGTATCATAAAGTAACAACGAGTTCTTTAAATCTGCATATTCTCTCATGCTTTCTTCATTATATATTGAGTCTCAGTTGAAGATGATTGCGAGATGTTTTCAGAAAATCCGTGACTAAGCAAGGTTTAAGTTGCGTCATTGAATTGTCACTTCCCTCTCCTGGCATGATATCTTCCGTTGCAAAATCATAACGTAAACTGGAAGCTGTCGTTAACACTCCAAAATTAAATCATTACTCTTACTCTACGAACACAAAGTTCAGTATGGTGACAAGCAAAGGTCGATCCCACAGAGAGTGTATTGTCCTAATTCATTCTATCGTTTCCCAAATCTAATTAGACAATAAATAAAAGTTAGGGGTTTTGAGTTTGATTAACTAATTAATAAAAACAGAATTTAAAATAATATGAATAACCAATGAATTAAAGTTTCAGTTCTTCAGTTCCGTTTTACCTTTTCACAACAATAGATTAACCAAGTGTAACACTATTTGCGCTTCAATGAAATTAATATTCCTATATAACAATGGGCAATGATCCATAGCATGTATTTGCTATGAATCAAAAATGGGTAAATATCATCTTTACCTTTCATAGCAAATATCAACGGTGGAGAATAAAAAACAAAACACGCCGTCCGCTAGAAAAACTAGCGGACTGAATTAATATTTTTTCAGGTCGATTTTGCCCCCATAACAACGAATAAGAACAACCAAAAAGGCAGCAAAAATATACTGTCCGCTAGAATTTCTAACGGATGTAATGTTAAAGTTAACAGGCACTTTTAAACTCCTTTTAAACTCCTGTACGGTAAACAAATGGGCCTGGGTACAAACTGACCGAAAGGCAAGGAAGGATTCAAACTAGACTTCAATGGAAGAAAATTATGCAAGAGATTTTACCAACAAACAATAATTAATTAAATTAATGATAGATTAATAAACAACATCCATCGTATAATTATCATAACATTTCAGTAGTCTCGTAGCAATACAACCAATAAGATCATATATAAAGTGAACCAGTACTTTACAAATATAATAGCTCTCCCCTATGCCAGAACCAAACCAACAAAAAATGGTAACAATTGAGTAAGCATATGTTCCAACTCTAGTACATTTGAACACTCAATAAATTCTATGTTCTATAATTGCGCAATCGGATCAAACACTTTGTTATGACCATTTCTCGTGGTGTCATCTTCCTCCATGAACCTCTTCCAGAACCAATGTTGCTTCCATACTCTTTCAATCATCTCCTCGATAGGTACATTTTTCGTCTCGGGTACCAAAAACACCACAAATATGGACATGACTAAAACCCAACCTGAAAAAAACAAAGAAAATGCCGAACTTAAAATGGCAAAGCATGGAGAGAAAGGCCTGTGCTATCACAAATGTAAATAGCACGTTGACACATACTGCCACACTTTGTCCCGCTGATCGCATCTCAAGCGGAAATGTCTCACTAGGAATGAGTCATCCCAACGGACCCCAAGACCACGCAGCAAATGAGGATACAAATGTACATATCATTATCACTACTAGTATTGCAAATCCACTGCTTAGATTGTTTGTGTGGTCAGTAACCTTGATTCCAAGTACTATGGCAATAACTAGTTGTGCAAAAAACATCTGGATTCCAGCCTCTAGCAATAGTATCTGACGGCCTAATTTGTCCACCACGTAGATTGATACAAAGTTGACAACACATTGACTGCCCCTGTGTTCACAGCAGAGTAAAGTGATGTGTTGTCGCCAAACCCCAAGGTGTCAAATAGTACTGGTGCATAAAACATGATTGCATTTATGCTTGTGCATTGCTGGAAAACCTGTTGAAATTCAACAACATTCCAACCAACCAAACAAACAAATTTAATCAGTCAATATGCTCGATAAAACTCGCAAACAACCACAACTAGATATAGTTTGGGAGCTTTAGACAATATATTTTATAATCATGAAATATATGGAGTTGTTGGGCCTAAGGATTGATACTAAGTCCTTGCTTTCTTTTTTTACTAAATTAGATGAATTGACTTGCAACCAGCTTTTTTGCAGGGTTACCATCTTTCATAAGAAATAAAACATCGATCACAAATGACAAACGGTTAAGGAAATAATGAGGTAGACATAAGATGTGCATTTAACTACTGTTTGTCTACCAGATGTTAGTGACGAGATCCTAGGAGTCGAGTTTTCTCTAAGCATTCTTCCTCAGACTTATCCACATCAGATTTAGCCTACATGGTTACGTTTCAAGTCTAATGCCGAATTTGTTCATCAACATTTCTTATTACATGCATATCAGTCATCTTCTCCCACACAATCAGATAGTTGAATACATATGCTATTGAAGCCCAATAGCTCCTTCATGCATGCCAAAGGAATAGACAAACCCAAAAAATTAAATAGTGAATTTGGCACATTAGTTGAGTTGAGAGAATGAATGCAAATATCAATGATGAATTCAGTTTAGCCATATTGACTGTGACATCTATTAATATAAATCACTAAGTAGAAATTACGTGTAATATGATATAGATCGATCTTCATGCAATACATAAGTTTAATGTTTAGAAACATTATAACAAATTTCTAGGGAAAAGAAGAGAGAAAAAACATACTGCAGCATTTGACTCTACACAAGGGAGTAAAAAAATGAAAATTATGATACAAATACTTGAAGGCATGCATTTAACCGGTATAAAAACTACATTCAAATTCATGACCTAAGACAAAATAATAAAAGGCCTAACGAACATTAATCAAAGTACGTACTTGCAACGAAACTCACAATGACTTAGTTGTCGATCAACAAGTTGCCGATCTGCAGTCAATTTTGCCCCAATTCCTCGGACTAGGGTTCCAAATCGCAGACATCGCAGCAACCGTAATTTTTCCCCAATTCCTTCTCACAGTTTTCACAGCCAAGTTGCCGATTCAATGGTCAATTTTGCCCCAATTCCTCGAACTATCGCAGAAATCGCAGCACCCTATTTGCAGAAATCGCAGCACCCTATTCGCAGAAATCGCAGCACCTAGCAGTCAGCTCACCTTTTCCCATATCCTTTTCCCTATGGATCATTGCCCATATCCTTTTCCTTATGTGATTTGGTGGAACTAGGGTTCCAAATCGCAGAAATCGCAGAAGAAAGTGTTTAAACATGAACTACCGGACGGTCTTAATTTTTTTGCTCGTTGATAGGGCTATAATCGACCGAAAAAAATATTAATTAATCCGCTAGTATTTCTAGCGGACGGCGTGTTTTGGTTTTTATTCTCCACCGTTGATATTTGCTATGAAAGGTAGAGATGATATTTGTCCATTTTTGATTCATAGCAAATACATGCTATGGATCATTACCCTATAACAATAAGCTCTATTAATTGAAATTCCCCTTAGATTATCACTCAATGAAATAAGCTCTTCACAAGATTCTAACCATCATACAACCTAGAACAAACTCTCTAGATTTAATATAATAACATTAAAAATTAGGGAATTAGACTATTCCAAGCAACAATCACATAAGCTCGGATTATTTAACCTGTCTTCTAATAATCATAGCAATTCTCAAAAGCTTGACCACAATCACGTATTACTAAGCGATACTTGTGATTAGGAACAATATCAATTACACATAATACTATTCCTTAATCTAGCAAATGATATTAATCAAATCAACTTAACTGACCACGTTAAATAAATCAGACCAAATAACATTTAAGCAGTTAAAACAAATTATCAAGAATAAATCTCATATAAGAAGAAATAAATAATGTAAAACTCAATTAAACCATTAATTGTAAATAAGGTTCAACATCCCTTAGAACTGAAAAATAAAGAACTTAGTCTGACATGTCTTCTCTTCAATCTTGCCTCCAAATCTAGAGTTTTGCAATTATGTGTAGCTCCCCCCCCCCCAAAAAAAAAAATCTGACTAATAAGATGTATTTATACTCCTAGAACAAAGTCTTAAAGCCCTAAGAAATAACAATCCAATTCCTAGTAGAGTTCTTTCAAAAATCCCCAAAAATCAAAATCTGGTCAGCCAACCTAGCGCTGCCGCGCCAGGATTTGTACTGCAAACGGCGCTGCTGCGCCATAAGATTCTTCTGAAATTACCGCTTTAGCGTTGCCGCGCCAACTTTGTATTGGATAACAGCGCTGTTGCGCCCAAGGTCCAAAGAGCATTCTTTTTCTTCTAATGACCGGTGCTGCCAGCGCTACCGCGCCGGACCTCAGTCAGCAACGAATTTTAATCTTTTTCTTCTTTTCAGCTCCAATTCTTCTTGAAATCAATAAACACCTTAATAAGCTCATATACACATAAATCATATAATAAAACTAAACATAAAGGAATCAAAATCATAGAATATTATGCACTTATCATAAACCAACAAACAAATCATCCGGTTTTCGAGTTGCTTCTAGTGGAGGAGGTGATTGACTAATAATGCTTAAAACTCGCACCCCCTTGTCTCCGCTGACCTGATAAATGGAAACAAGAAGAGAGAGTTGAGAACAATAAACATATGTTAACAAAATTCAAAACGAACGACTAATACAGGGGGTGCAATCATGACCTCTTACGTAAACTGTATTCGTCAAACAAGTGACAGAACTTTAGCATTATTCTAATAACGAACATGGTGCATTATTCAAAACTGGGTAAGGCTATATTCTATCCTCATTGTTTTTTGTTTTATCTATTTATTTATTTTTATATCTTAACATCCTTGTTGCATTTGAACTTCCATCTAATTGGAACTCCTTATTTTTGGGAAGGGGATAACCTGATTCAGGGCTGATCCATAGAGCTTTAATTTTCTGCAGTTTAGGTCCCTCAAAGGTGAATACATCAACAGAACCTCTTTGGAAATGGAGTACATCAGAGACAACGTTGTTATTTGATTGCATTAGCTGATCTTTACTTGAACTAGCTGGTATCCTCTGTAAGCTTGAGTCACCATTTTCATCTATCAAACAAAGCAGTATTCCAGAAATCATGTCGGTCAGACCCGATCCATAAAAACCACTAGTTTTTAGCTCAACCTTGTACAAGGACTCCAATCAGCCTACTTTGAGAGATGTCACCAACTTCTCCAGTGAGAAATCTGTGCATAAATTTGCTTCTGTTGCTGATAAAAGACGAGAAGGTTTTGCATAGCCCGGAAAATCTAAAGTAGAACCTTGATCAATAAATGATGAGAAACCATTTAAACAATTTATTGCAACTATGAATCAGACAAAAAATAATATGAGCATCTGTAGCCAATACTAGTCAGAAATGGTGTCATTCACAAATGGGTATTCCCAAGAATGTGAATCCTGTTCCATGTATTTATAGAACTCAACAGGTCATGATAAGAAGTCATAGCTAGGAGTCCCACTGAATCAGTTCATGATTTGAGACATGCTCTCTCTCTCTCTCTCTCTCTCTCATACACACACACACACACAGAAAACTAATACGTGCATCCTTAGCCTATTCTAATTATCAAAAATTGTGTCATACTTAGAACACCAAAGTATTACCAATAATATCTATTCCCATACCATGTTATACAATTTGAACAGGTCATAAAACAGGCAGTTACAGCTAGGAGCCCACTGAACCAATAGATGAATTTGCCTCGTAGGCACTAAGAATCATACTTGTCCATCTACTAGAGCTCATTATTTTCTAATGGCCTATCACTTGATCTTTATTATTGTAAGACCAGTGTTCTAACTGCCTAGACAAAATGGGCCCTCAAAACACCTTGATTTGGTCTAGGTGGCCGCCTGGGTGCGCAAGATTTCCATAAGCAATCATAGAAACAGTATAGATCTAAATATAAAGAGCATATTTTTTTTCATGGAAAACTACAATTTAGAATCTCTACACCTAATATGTGCTTTATATAATTCCCCTTGTATTTTATTGGAAGCAATAATATGCTTGTTACAAATGAAATGTCCTTGAATTTTCATTGGAAGCAATTCAACATCATCCCTTTTAAGACATTGATGTTCTCATTGCAATATGTAGATAATTGATAACAATATGTTATTTTGTTTGAAGAAATGAATTCACTTGTATACAACAATACAAATATATAGTAAAAAAAAGTACATAGGAAAACTCCTAGGCGGCCTAAGCTCTATGTACCCCCCTCCGCGGCTCCACCAGCTGAAGCTTTTTAAAACATTGCTTAAAGCTTCCGCAGACAGATAAAACTTAACAGCTGGATTTTTAACAAAAAATGGTTCAATTGAAAGGTTGAATGAAAGATGAAGGAAGGCGCACATTAAGGCTATTGATTGACAAACATATCCGCCATACACACACACTATGAATCACTATAACATCAGAGTAACTTGTGCTAAATGGGAAATACTATAGAAATTTTAAATTTATCTGAAATAATAAAATATCTAAGTCGAAAGGAATGGAATCCCATGCAACTTGAAGAATGGCAGATTATAGTTTAGCATGGAAGTGGCAGGACAAAACACTTCTAGTGGCCCGCATGAGGAAGTGAGGAACATATCTCATACAGTTGTACAAACACTGCAGGTAGCCCAATCCTAAGCACAGCATCCCAAATTATTTAGAACAAAAGTTCCAACAGAAGATACTCGAAGCAAGTTTGTGTAATCCAAAAGACTTGTCATGAACTTGGTGAATACAAAGTCTGTAAATCATAACAGGAACTATCAATGAATATGCCTACATTTAGATGCTACATGAAAATTAATTTGTTTGTAGACAACTTTTAAGAAATATATCTTGCAGCCTGAAGAAAGCTAGAATTAATATGTACTCTTTCTTATTTCTTTCATTGATAGTAGTTACATTTATATACAAGAGTATTGAGCTAGTGGAGGAGGAAAACATGGATCCTGTTTTCCTTAGTGCTCACAGCATACAAGAAACATACACAGCTCACATAGCACGTAGCTTTGGCTTCTAACACAGCCTTTAGAAGGTCCTTTTTTAACTGCTGAGATACAGGTAGAATTTGTTCAAGGATCCCAAAGAAGTACCATATCTGAACGAGTATCGGCATCTTAACAAAGACATATATTCGACGAAAATATCATACACATGGAATAATAAGAATTTTGACAATGCATAAAAAATTTAATTATATTTGTAAAATCAAATTATTTTTATGCATGCTATTGATCAGAAAAGTTTGCTTAACGGGTCAACAAGCGAATGCACAAAGGCAGAGTCCACAAATATATTACCGACATATACCAGTATTTTAAAAGGTCAAGTTCAATAAATACATATGTGCACTCACATTAAGGATATGCTTTCTTCATAATGAGTGACACTCATGTACATGCCTGAATTTTCACAACAATTATAATAATAGTACCAAATCTCACCCCTCCGTATTTGCATTGGAAAATGCTAACAAACCATTAAATGTCACAAATATTTCCCCACCAATCGATGTCGCAGCCAATAACATAGATTAATATTGTCCCCAACAAATTAGAAAATTTAGTGGTATTTATTGGTTTATATAGCCTTAATCATTTAATTATCAGTTAGTAGCAACTTAAGATTAATTTAATCATATCAAGTTTAAAAAAGAAACAAAAAACAAAAAATGGCCACTTAAATTGTACTCTATCTAGTTAAGAATTGAATGACAATTGGGTAAAAAAGATGCAAAGAAACATAAGCTCTATACTCAAAATCACTTTGATTCCTACAAAAAATAAAAATAAAAGGGCAATCCATAATGTCTCAAATATTAAAACCCCAAAATTTACTGTAGTTGTATATATCCACAAAACTCTTTACCTTGATAAGCTGATTTTTTGGAATAAAGAAGAAAGTGAAAGTGACGAGCTTGAGAGCCAATCCTTCTTATATGAAAAGGGGTTAAAGGGTTTGTGAAGGGTAATGTCTTTTGAGCTGCAGAAATCAGATGCCTTGCTGAAAGTAACTCCATTTCTGCAATTTATTGAGCTTAAAATCAGCTTCAGTCCTTCAATAATCAACTATGTGTAGAGATATACACAATATATAGATATATAATCAAGAGAGAGAAAAAGAGAAAGAGACCTGATTATGGAGCTAAAATCTTCTGAATTTTGTTCCCAGCAAACAATTACAGAGGTGATTCAAATTGGATATTTAGTAAGAAACACATCAATGGTATAACACCCCCTTTCCGAAATAGAAAGAGAGGTTACATACAAAACATAACAAAACTACAAAACAAATCAAGAGCTCTATACCACAAAATGAATATCTCTAATAACTGATAAATGCCACAAATCAAACCGTAATAAAAGCCATATTGGTTCAAACCACAATCTAAGATAATTATTACAACTCCAAATCAACCAATGTACCACAGCCAAACAGAATATATATCGAAATCATTGGAAAAAAGGGAGCTATCATCACACTTGCCCTTGATCACATTGATTGTCTGCCGGAAGAAAAACACAGCATGAGCCAAATGCCCAGTACGGATATAGAGTACAGAAATAATGAATTGAAATAACTAACTCAATTAATTGAATTGAACTGAAACGAACAAAACTAACACAACGAAATAATAAGTTGAAACAAATGGTTGGGTGTTATTTCATACCGAACTCAGAACAAAACAGAAATATACCTTGCCACACAGGCAAGTCAAATAATGTCACACATGCAATCAAAATAATGTCACACAAGCAATCACACATCGGACTGCGCAATCCAGATGCATGCAAAATCGGAAGGTGTGTTTGGCACAAACACCACCAATCCGCAAAACAGAACAAAACAGAAAACTAGGGTCGCCTCCCACAACAGAATCACCATATGGCCAACTCCCACCGGAGCACAAAACGGAGACGCCATGGACTAATTACACCGCCACGGAATGTGTTATGCCTCGGTGCCAAAAAGACATACCTGTGATAAACTCAAAGGTTATTATAGCTCAGGTATACCCTACGGTATATTCTAACATAGATATAATGTCATAACACATGCGACACAATATCAACCAAAAGGGGTTCTATTACGTACATGTTAAATCCAAACGAATCATTAACACAAAGTCTCCAAAAATATATTAACATGTACTTTTCTACAAAGATCGAAATAAATATTAAATATGATAAACTAGTTGAAAGAGTACAAATACGAATTTTAAGTATCAGTGTCAAGATGAAACTATCACATGAATTTGAGAAGGAACAATCAGGTGAAACAATAACTAACTTCTAAACGAAAAGCAAAACGAATAAATCAAAATTAAAAGGATTATCGCTGAAGGAGTACAAAATTCGTACCTGGATTAAGCAATATAATACCCAAATAATTCCAAATAAAATCGTTAAAGCCCTCAGTTCGAACTAATCACAATAAATAACTAAATACATAAATAGTTTATAAATTTAGTAAAAGTTATAATTTCAAATCCAAAAATCTATAATTTGTAACTGACTAACGAAGTTGTGTGAATTCCTCTTAAGTAATAAAACAAATAGCTTTCTGACTTTGTTATGAAAACATGATATTTATGAAAAGATGCTAGTTTAACAAGTTTATTTATTTTAAGATGTAGTTATAAATTCTATAGAAACAAACGACAAAACGAATTAGGTGCCATACTTTGCAAAACCATGGATAGCCCACCAAAGATATAAATATATTAATTATTCACTTTATACGAGGCAAATTTCTTTTCTGTGAAAGTACTACGAACTTTACTTAGTTATATTATAATATTAAATATATATCACATTAACCATCTAACTTTGTAAGTATGACAAACAAGTTCATAAGTGAATACAATAAGTTAATATCCTAAAGCAATCAATTGCATACTCTTTTATGTTCATGTCGGAAGTACTAAATCATACCAGATTTTATGTAATTAACTTATTCGAATACCGAACGCTAGAATTTAATTGATTTACAGAAGCAAACTTACTTGTTAATGTAAATTCTAATCCGGCGTTTCTATGTCCTCCCTGATATGCAGCCACTTCTCTTCTTTTCTTTTATCAAGTGAATCAAGATAATGTGCATTATGTAGGGTTCATGTTTTAATTAATTATTTATTTATTAATATATATTATTAATTCTCCTAGTTTTAATAGGATTTATTACCCACATATAAATTAAACCCAAATAAATTTGAAGGCCCCATTTTATCAAATTAATTTATCCATCACTTATTAATACATTATTAGCCCGCATTAATTTAATGACTAGTTTGACCCCAATAAAAGAGAGTTCAATCAAGAAGTTTTAAGAAAAAAAATAATATATATATATATATTACTTTGTTTATTTATTTATCCATTTTTACCGGGTATTACATCACCTTCCCCTTAAAAAAGATTTCGTCCCCGGAATCAAAAGGAAAGAACATACCTTATTATCAAAAAGATGAGGATACTCCGCTCGAATAGACTCCTCCATCTCCCAAGTAGCTTCCCGCTCCGAATGGTTTCTCCACAAAACCGATGTCGCAGCCAATAACATAGATTAATATTGTCCCCAGCAAATTAGAAAATTTAGTGGTATTTATTGATTTATATAGCCTTAATCATTTAATTATCAGTTGGTAGCAACCAAAGATTAATTTAATCACATCAAGTTAAAAAAAGAAACAAAAAACAGCCACTTAAATTGTACTCTATCTAGTTAAGAATTGAATGACAATTGAGTAAAAAAGATGCAAAGAAACATAAGCTCTATACTCAAAATCACTTTGATTCCTACAAAAAATAAAAATAAAAGGGCAATCCATAATGTCTCAAATATTAAAACACCCAAATTTACTGTAGTTGTATATATCCACAAAGTGAAAGTGACAAGCTTGAGAGCCAATCCTTCTTATATGAAAAGGGGTTAAAGGTGAAGGATAATGTCTTTTGAGTGGTAGAAATCAGATGCCTTGCTGAAAGTAACTCCATTTCTGCAATTTATTGAGCTTTAAAATCAGCTTCAGTCCTTCAATAATCAACTATATGTAGATATACACACTATATATATATATATATATATATGTAATCAAGAGAGAGAAAAAGAGAAAGACACCTGATTATGGAGATCTTCTGAATTTTGTTCCCAGCAAACAATTACAGAGGTGATTCAAATTGGATATTTAGTAAGAAAGACAGCAATGGTGATGATAAAGATCAAGATACACATGGAAATTGCAGAAATGACAAGGAAAACAGGCCCAATCCAATATAGGGACTAGGGTCCATCACTATACGATCAAGCTCAAAATGATAAGAAATTGGGCCGACTCAATATTGGGCCCATTACTACAGGAGCAAGCTCAAAATGATAAGAATGGCTTATGGCCCATTTTGTATATTTGTGCACAGAAAGTATTGTTTAGATATGTATGGCTGATGGCCCTATAGGGGCCTTCCATTTGAGTTTTGTAATATAGTGATAATAGTCTAGTAATAATTTTTTTTTTATTCAGCAACAAAATTAACAAGACATTTATTAATAAATAGCACCAAAAACAGATATCTAATAATAAACAATAAATATCTCTTAAATTCTCATCACGTCCCTCTCCATTTCCCTTAAAAACATCACAACCACCAAAAACAGTTGTAAGTCAAACTTACTCTTTAAATAAAATAATATCATACTTTTCCCTCTCCCGAAGTGTAGTCTTCATCACACTCACAACGCTACACACTACACATATATATATATGATTTACAATAAATTAAAATAATTAATAATGTCAATGCAATAATTATATCCTCGGAATAATAAATGTTGCTGAAAATTTAAAGTTAGTAAAACAAATATAAAACTGTTGTTGAATGTATATTTACTATTTCAACATATATATTACTTTAACATTATCGACAACTTGATTTAGTATATCAAATTATAATTAATTAATTATTAATCATATTTGGACAAATCCAATAATTATAGCTAACCATAATTGTACAATGATTCTATGAATAAACTAGGCAAAAAAAAAAAAATTATGCACCAATGGTGAATTCATGCATTGTATATCAATAAAAATGTGTAAAAAATCTGTTAATAAATCATGTTTTCTATTATTATGTCCTTACCCAAACCATCAATGATGGTGCTATAAACTACAATATTTGGTTCACACCCTCCATTTTCCATTATTCTACGCAACCTAATGGCCATGGAAATGTTACCTGTTTTGCAAAGCCCAATTATAACGGTTCCACGTTTGCTGCTAAAGGTCCTAATGAAAAGGCTGAATGTGAAGATGGACGAAACAAAATAATCACTTCTAATGGGATCAAAGAGGATTAACCTAAACTACTATCCCATATGCCTTAACCCTGAGCTCACTGTCGGAGTAGGGCGCCACTCGGATGTCTCCACACTAACTTTCCTCCTTCAAGACAACATCGGGGGACTATACATACGAAAATTTGAGACAGTAGTTGGATCCATGTGCCACCTATTAGCGGATCGATCTTTGGTGGTCAACATTGGGGATGCACTTCAAAGAATGAGTAATGGTCGATACAAGAGCATCGAGCATCGTGTGGTTGCTAATGGAAGCAAAAATAGGGTGTCGGTGCCAATCTTTCTGAACCATAGACCTAGCTGAAGTGCTCGAGAGTGGAGAGAAACCAATGTCAGTCCTGTAAGCTGAAATGCTCGAGAGTGGAGAGAAACTGATGTACAAGCAGGTTCTCACTCGGATTATGTGAAGCATTTCTTCAGGAAAGGCCATGATGGGAAAGAGACTATTGAATTTGCAAAGATATGAAAGTTATCCTAAATAAAATCTTTTCTCTGTTCAAAATAGAAGAGCACAATGTAGCAAAATACAAACAGAACAAAGCTTTCCTGCATTTTGGAACAGAGATGAGCAATAAATAAATAAATTACCAACGCATGTGGTGATAAAGTTGAAACTAGTCCTTGATGCAAAGATCAATCCATCTAATGTAGATCGATTGTACTTAATGTTTCTAATCTATGATTACTGAGGTTTTTTGGTTTTAATCTTCTTCTCTTCACTGGGACTCCGTCCTTTCCTTGTTAGCTAATACTAATAAAAATCAATAGATCAGCCATGGAAACGGGGTTTACCGTTTTGATTACTAACTGACTTCCAATAACATTGCAGTCACCAGATGGTCCTAAATACTAACTTTCCTTGTCATAAGACCAGTGATTGTTTTACTTCCATTCACACGACAAATATATCTATTGCAATCAGCTATCTCTTCAGTTTGTTTTTCAGTACAATTGCTCACTAATCTTGGGGCATGACAGTTCTCAGCAGAGTACACAAATTTGGTTCAAAAATTTTCAACAATGAAGAAAGAAGGGGTGCATTATGAAGACAAAAATGCAGGAAACAAAGTTGATCATATCTACCATGCACCTAACATTAATATTTGATTAGCACCTATTGATCTCATCTATACATAATTGTACTAAACTAAATTCATGTCACAAAAAGTCCATAATTACTTTCATATATTGCACTGAGTTTACTTTCTGAGTTTAATTTATTGTCTAATTAATTAATTTACTTTCTGAGTTTCTTAACCATATAATTAAATAACCAGGTTCGTTGGGACATTAATTTTAGAAATCTTGATTTGTTCCTAATTTTCCCAACCATATCATTCAAAAACAGTAGGTACATTAAGACGTTAGTTTCATATCTAAATCCGAAAATTCAAGTATGTTTTTACTAGATTGTTTTTCTAATCCTAAACAAATCCATCAATAATTAGTAACACCTGCCCAACTACCATTCATGTTGGAATTGGCTTATACTTCAGCAAGTCCGACGCTACAACAGGGTAGTCAGGAATCTCGCTAACCAGTGAGCGACCGGCTGCCCTACTTGCCGGTGAGCAGGTGAGGGTAGTAGGGGGCAGCGCCCCTGGAAGCCAAAAGGCATCAATATGTATTTGGACTTCGTAATTTATTAGCAGTCTGGTCTTGTAATTTATCAGCAACCCCGGTCTTGTAATTTATTAGCAACCCCGGTCTTGAGTTTGCCTAATGTTTTGGGCCTCATGCATTTGAGCCCATATTATAGCAGCTAGGATTTTTCAGTTTAAGTTGGTATTTAAACAAAGTTTGGTGTGTGAATCATTTAGTTTGTTATTTTCTTCTTTTGTATGGGTAAAAGTAATTCTGCCCTCACTATCACTTTTTGACTTTTGGATAGATTATGCCCTTTCCATTTTAGCTAAGCCTAATAAAAATCAATAATTCAATGAAGATGTTCTTATTACCGACAAAAGGATACAGTTGTTCTTGCATAAATTTCGTAGAATGAAAATCAAGTTTTTGCGCTCAAAAATTTCTCAGAATAAAAATCAAGCTTACTGCAATATCAAGGAATGTTCTTTTGAGCAGAAAGAAAAGAAAATTCAACACACAATACTATGGCAACACATTATATATCTTTCCAAATATTTACAAAGAACTACCGACAAGGCTAGAATCTCTTATTTGACGGTGCAATCTAAAAGTTTTACTTACAAAAAAGAGAATGGAAACCATTTAAATCTGACATATGGCCTGGAGCTTGCACTGTAATCTAAATATCTAGTGATGCAAGTCATCTACCTGAAGGCAAGAACTTTTGACGCAGAGCAAGTAAAGTCGGATCGTGTTCTTTCCTTGAGAGTAGATTCAGTACCATGGAAGTGGTAGATGCATCTGCTGAGAAGCCCTTGTCAACCATTTTTTCTATGAGTAAAATTGCTTCATTATACTTTATATTTCGAAAACATCCCCGGATAATAGTGTTGTAAGTGACATCATCTGGCAAGCAATTATTAGCTTCCATTTCCACAAGTAGCTCATTTGCTTCTTCAAGTAGTCCGTCTTCACAGAGTCCTCGGATCATCATTGTGTAAGTCCGAATATCTGGTTGCAAGCCTTTTAAAGGAAGGCTAGCAAAAAGGTTTCTTGCCATATCAAGCTCTCCACCTTTGCACAATCCATCAATGAGGACATTATAAGTAACAATATCAGGAATTAAACCATTAGATTCCATCGCATGAAACAAGGACAATGCTTCATCCACGCATTGGTTCATGCAAAGGCTGTCTAACAACATGTTGCATGTGAAAATATCTGGTCTATGGCCTTGAAATAGCATCTCATAAAAAAAATCTCGTGCGTCACCATATCTACCCATCTTAAATAGCCCATGCAAAATAGTATTGTAATTTACAATTGTGGGTTTCAAACCTTCACTTGGCATTTTTCGAAAGATATCCATAGCTTTATCTACTTTTAGCTTCTTGCAATATCCATTTATCAAAGTGTTATAGCTATGATTATTGGGCACTATCCCTTCATTCATCATGGTATTCAACACTCTCAATGCACTATCCATTTCGCCTTGCAAACAATAACCATCCATGAGCGCACTGTAGGTGACTACATTAGGATTCTCACCTCTTTGAATCATTTGTTCGACCACATGCTCTGCTTCTTTTACCTTACCTTCCTTGCAAAGCGCATCTACCAATACAGTAAAAGTATGCATATTTGGAGAGATTTTCACACTGGCCATCTCTGTTAACATATGTTCAGTCTTTGTCCATCGACCAAAGTTGCATAGCCCCTGAATTAATGAATTATAGCTGTAAACATCTGGCGATATACCGTTTCTAATCATTTCAGAGAACAGATTCAAAGCATCATCTACTAGTTTGTCCTTACACAAACTATCAATGATGGTGCTATAAACTACAGTATCCGGTTCACAGCTTCCTTTTTCCATTATTCTGAGCAGCCTAATGGCCATGGAAGTGTTGCCTTTTTTGCAAAGCCCATTTATAATGGTCCCATACATAACTGCATTAGGTTCAGTTTCTTTTGTCCTTATCAACTTCTTGAACAATTCCTCAGCCTCCAAAAACTTATTTGATGAAAGAAGCCCCCTTATCAGGGTGGTGTAGGTGAACACATTTGGCACCAAACCACGTTTGTAGATCCCACCCAACAGAGAAAACCCGTAATCAACTCGATTACAGTGACAACAACAGTTTATAACAGTGGTTATTGTAACTACATTTACCGGAACCACCGGATTTGTTAAAGCACAAATATCTCTGAACAGAGAGACAACAACGGAGTAGTGTTTCATTTTTGCGATAGCCGCTAATAGTTGATTGAAATCGATTACATAAGGGAGAGGTCGCATTTGAAGCATACGATCAAATAAAAGAAGAGCATCATCGAGATTATCGAACCCGGATTTGCATTTCGGTAGCAGTAATTGCTTCAGAGAATCTCTGCCTCTAGGCTTAGGATTAGGGTTAGGGTTTGTGAATTTTGGAGCAGTAGATGTATGAAATGGAGCATAATAATTATTACGGACTAAGAAAAATGGATTGAATAAGCAGAAATTGAGCAGAGATTTACCTGCAGCTGCTGATAAGTTTTTGGAGCTGAAAGTGAAAGCAACCCCCTGAATAAGGCTTCCCCTCCCCATATCCGATCTCTGATCTCCGACTGCGAGCCACGTGAGAAAAAATATATCTATCGCAATCAGCTATCTCTTCAGTTTGTTTTTCAGTACAATTGCTCACTAATCTTGGGGCGTGATAGTTCTCAGCAGAGTACACAAATTTGGTTCAAAAAATGGTGCTGTTAGCCTACGGGTGGAAATATGTCAGTGTCACTTTTGGTTGGTTTTTTTTACTAAATATAAATATAACATAAATGTCAAAAAATAACAAATATGTCAAAAAAATAACAAATATTTATTTTATCAATAAAATAAATTTATACACTTTTTGCTAATTAAAATCCTCCTCAAATATTATATATACATTTAATATACATATGTAACTAGACGGTTCAGATCATTTATTGGTCCATTCTCAATGTCCCTTATTTTAATTTTAACATGTGTAACTAGACCTTATTTACTTGCTTACCTTCATTCATGTATCCTCCCTAGCTAATTACGGTTTAATTAGTATTTATAACATATGAAATTGAGTTTCCTACCATTTTTGTTCGTGGAATTGTTGAAGAATTATGTGATGAGTAGCATTCAGCATATCAGTCCAAAATTTATGAATTATTATTGTACATTGATGATAGTTAAGGCTAAATATAGTTTGCACTCCAAAATTTCCTGAACAAAATTTCACCGCAATAACTGAAAATTAAGGTAGACACCGGACCCTTTAATTAAGCTTCTAAAAGACTGATAACATTTCCCTGTCTTGTTACTTGTAGTAGAATCTGGAGCTAGCAATTCATCAACAGACCTTTGTAAAAGTAACAGATATAGGAAGCCACCAATTCCACCAGTTAAGAATGAAAATGCAGCACTTTCCCCTCAAGAAAAGGATACAACAGCTGAACCGGCAAAGATAAGCAGTGAGGATACAATAGCTGAACCAGCAAAGATAAGCAGTGTATCATAAAGTAACAACGAGTTTTTTAAATCTGCATATTCTCTCATGCTTTCTTCATTTGATATATTGAGAGTCTCAGTTGAAGATGATTGCGAGATGTTTTCACTTAGCAAGGTAAAGCTGTCCCCAGAAAACTCCGTAACTAAGCAAGGTTTAAGTTGCGTCATCGAATTGTCACTTCCCACTTCTAGCACGATATCTTCCGTTGCAAAATCATAACGCAAACCAACAAACAAATCATCCGGTTTTCGATTTGCTTCTAGTGGAGGAGGTGATTGACAAATAATGCTTAAAACTCGCATCCCCTAGTCTCCACTGACCTGATAAATGGAAACAAGAAGAGAGAGTTGAGAACAATAAACATATGTCAACAAAATTCAAAACGAATGACTAATACAGGGGGTGCAATCATGATCTCTTACGTAAACTGTATTCGTCAAACAAGTGACAACTTTAGCATTATTCTAATAACGAACATGGTACATTATTCAAAACTGGGTAAGGCTCTATTCTATCCTCTTTGTTTTTTGTTTTATCTATTTATTTATTTTTATATCTTAACATCCTTGTTGCATTTGAACTTCCATCTAATTGGAACTCCTTATTTTTGGGAAGGGGATAACCTGATTCAGGGCTGATCCATAGAGCTTTAATTTTCTGCAGTTTAGGTCCCTCAAAGGTGAATACATCAACAGAACCTCTTTGGAAATGGAGTACATCAGAGACAACGTTGTTATTTGATTGCATTAGCTGGAAATGGAGTACATCAGAGACAACGTTGTTATTTGATTGCATTAGCTGATCTTTACTTGAGCTAGCTGGTATCCTCTGTAAGATTGAGTCACCATTTTCATCTATCAAACAAAGCAGTATTCCAGAATTCATGTCGGTCAGACCCGATCCATAAAAACCACTAGTTTTTAGCTCAACCTTGTACAAGGACTCCAATCAGCCTACTTTGAGAGATGTCACCAACTTCTCCAGCGACAAATCTGTGCATACATTTGCTTCTGTTGCTGATAAAAGACGAGAAGGTTTTGCATAGCCCGGAAAATCTAAAGTAGAACCTTGATCAATAAATGATGAGAAACCATTTAAACAATTTATTGCAACTATGAATCAGGTAAAGAATAATATGAGCATCTGTAGCCAATACTAGTCAGAAATGGTGTCATTCACAACTGGGTATTCCCAAGAATGTGAATCCTGTTCCATGTATTTATAGAACTCAACAGGTCATGATAAGAAGTTATAGCTAGGAGTCCCACTGAATCAGTTCATGACTTGAGACATGCTCTCTCTCTCTCTCACACACACACACAGAAAAATAATAAGTGCATCCGTAGCCTATTCTAATTATCAAAAAATTGTGTCATACTTAGAACACCAAAGTATTACCAATAATATCTATTCCCATACCATGTTATACAATTTGAACAGGTCATAAAACAGGCAGTTACAGCTAGGAGTCCACTGAACCAATAGATGACTTTGCCTCATAGGCACTAAGAATCATACTTCTCCATCTAGAGCTCATTATTTTCTTACGGCCTATCACTTGATCTTTATTATGGTAAGACCAGTGTTCTAACTGCCTAGGCAAAATGGTCCCTCAAAACACCTTGATTTGGTCTAGGTGGCCGCCAGGGTGCACAAGATTTTCATAAGCAATCATAGAAACTGTATAGGTCTAAATATAAAGAGCATATTTTTTTTTCATGGAAAACTACAATTTAGAATCTCTACACCTAATTTGTGCTTTATATATTTCTCCTTGTATTTTATTGGAAGCAATAATATGCTTGTTACAAATGAAATGTCCTTGAATTTTCATTGGAAGCAATTCAACATCATCCCTTTCAAGACATTGATGTTCTCATTACAATATGTAGATAATTGATAACAATATGTTATTTTGTTTGAAGAAATGAATTCACTTGTATACAATAATACAAATATATAGTAAAAAAAAGTACCTAGGAAAACTCCTAGGCGACCTAAGCTCTATGTACCCCCCTCCGCGGCTCCACCAGCTAAAGCTTTTTAAAACATTGCTTAAAGCTTCCGCAGACAGATAAAACTTAACAGCTTGATTTTTAACAAAAAATGGTTCAATTGAAAGGTTAAATGAAAGATGAAGGAAGGCGCACATTAAGGCTATTGATTGACAAACATATCCACCATACACACACACTATGAATCACTATAACATCAGAGTAACTTGTGCTAAATGGGAAATACTATAGAAATTTTAAATTTATCTGAAATAATGAAATATCTAAGTGGAAAGGAATGGAATCCCATGCAACTTGAAGAATGGCAGATTATAGTTTAGCATGGAAGTGGCAGGACAAAACACCTCTAGTGGCCCACATGAGGAACATGTAGCCCAATCCTAAGCACAGCATCCCAAATTATTTAGAACAAAAGTTCCAATAGAAAATACTCGAAGCAAGTTTGTGTAATCCAAAAGACTTGTCATGAACTTGTGAATACAAAGTCTGTAAATCATAACAGGAACTATCAATAAATATGCCTACATTTAGATGCTACATGAAAATTAATTTGTTTGTAGATAACTATTAAAAAATATATCTTGCAGCCTTTAGAAGGTCCTTTTTTAACGGCTGACATAGGTAGAATTTGTTCAAGGATCTTAAAGAAGTACCATATCTAAACGAGTATAGGCATCTTAACAAAGACATATATTCGACGAAAATATCATACACATGGAATAATAAGAATTTTGACAATGCATAAAAAATTTAATTATATCTGTAAAATCAAATTATTATTCTGCATGCTATTCATCAGAAAAGTTTGCTTAATGGGTCAACAAGCGAATGCAAAAGGGCAGAGTCCACAAATATATTACTGACATATACCAGTATTTTAAAAGGTCAAGTTCATTAAATACTCATGTGCACTCACATTAAGGATATGCTTTCTTCATAATGAGTGACACTCATGTACATGCCTGAATTTTCACAACAATTATAATAATAGTACCAAATCTCACCCTCCGTATTTGCATTGGAAAATGCTAACAAACCATTAAATGTCACAAATATTTCCCCACCAACCGATGTCGCAGCCAATAACATAGATTAATATTGTCCCCAGCAAATTAGAAAATTTAGTGGTATTTATTGGTTTATATAGCCTTAATCATTTAATTATCAGCTAGTAGCAACTGAAGATTAATTTAATCATATTAAGTTAAAAAAAAGAAACAAAAAACAAAAAACAAAAAACAAAAAACAGCCACTTAAATTGTACTCTATCTAGTTAAGAACTGAATGACAATTGAGTAAAACAGATGCAAAGAAACATAAGCTCTATACTCAAAATCACTTCGATTCCTACAAAAAATAAAAATAAAAGGGCAATCCATAATGTCTCAAATATTAAAACACCAAAATTTACTGTAGTTGTATATATCCACAAAACTCTTTACCTTGATAAGCTGTTTTTCTGGAATAAAGAAGAAAGTGAAAGTGACGAGCTTGAGAGCCAATCCTTCTTATATGAAAACGGGTTAAAGGGTTTGTGAAGGGTAATGTCTTTTGAGCTGTAGAAATCAGATGCCTTGCTGAAAGTAACTCCATTTCTGCAATTTATTGAGCTTAAAATCAGCTTCAGTCCTTCAATAATCAACTATATGTAGATATACACACCACATATATATAATCAAGGGAGAGAAAAGAGAAAGAGACCTGATTATGGAGCTAAAATCTTCTGAATTTTGTTCCCAGCAAACAATTACAGAGGTGATTCAAATTGGATATTTAGTAAGAAACACAGCAATGGTGCAACACCCCCTTTCCGAAATAGAAAGAGGTTACGCACAAAACATAACAAAACTACAAAACAAATCAAGAGCTCTATGCCACAAAATGAATATCTCTAATAACTGATAAATGCCACAAATCAAACCGTAATAAAAGTCAAACTGGTTCAAACCACAATCTAAGATAATTATTACAACTCCAAACCAACCAATGTATCACAGCCTAAACAGAATATATATCTAAACCATTGGAAAGAAGGGAGCTCTCATCACACATGCCCTTGATCCCCTTGATTGCCTGCCGGAAGGAAAACACAGCATGAGTCAAATGCCCAGTACGGATATAGAGTACAGAAATAATGAATTGAAATAACTAACTCAATTAATTGAACTGAAACGAACAAAACTAACACAACGAAATAATAGGCTAAAACAAATAGTTGGGTGTTATTTCATACCGAGCTCAGAACAAAACATAAATATACCTTGCCACACAGGCAAGTCAAATAATGTCACACATGCAATCAAAATAATGCCACACAGACAATCACACATCGGACTGCGCAATCCAAATGCATACAAAATCGGAAGGCATGTTTGGCACAAACATCACCAATCCGCAAAACAGAACAGAAAACTCCCACCGGAAAACAGGGCCAGTCCAATATAGGGTCCATCACTATATGATCAAGCTCAAAATGATAAGAAATTGGGTCTACCCAATATTGGGCCCATTACTACAGGAGCAAGCTCAAAATGATAAGAATGGCTTATGGCCCATTTTTTATATTTGTGCATAGAAAGTATTGTTTAGATATGTATGACTGATGGCCCATTTTATATGGGCCTTCCTTTTGAGTTTTGTAATATAGTGATAATAGTCTAGTCATAATATTTTTTTATTCAGCAACAAAATTAACAAGACATTTAATAATGAATATCACCAAAAAAAAGATATTTAATAATAAACGATAAATATCTCTTAAATTCTCATCACGTCCCTCTTCATTTCCCTTAAAAACTTCTCAACCACCAAAAACAGTTGTAAACTTACACTTTAAATAAAATAATATCATCCTTATCACTCTCTCGAATTTTAGTCTTCATCACTCTCACAACTCTATATACTACATATATATATATATATAATCTACAATAAATTAAAATAATTAATAATGTCAATGCAATAATTATATCCTCGGAATAATAAATGTTGCTGAAAATTTAAAGTTAGTAAAACAAATATAAAATTGTTGTTGAATGTATATTTACTATTTCAACATATATATTGTATTACTTTAACATTATCGACAACTTGATTTAGTATATCAAATTATAATTAATTAATTATTAATCATATTTGGATAAATCCAATAATTATAACCAACCATAATTGTACAATGATTCTATGAATAAACTAGGCAAAAAAAAAATTATGCAACAATGGTGAATTCATGCATTGTATATCAATAAAAATGTGTAAAAAATCTGTTAATAAATCATGTTTTCTATTATTATGTCCTTACCCAAACTATCAATGATGGTGCTATAAACTACAATATTTGGTTCACACCCTCCATTTTCCATTATTCTACGCAACCTAATGGCCATGGAAGTGTTACCTGTTTTGCAAAGCCCATTTATAATGGTTCCACGTTTGCTGCTAAAGGTCCTAATGAAAAGGCTTAATGTGAAGATGGACGAAACAAAATAATCACTTCTATTGGGATCAAAGAGGATTAACCTAAACTACTATCCCATATGCCTTAACCCTGAGCTCACTGTCGGAGTAGGGCACCACTCGGATGTTTCCACACTAACTTTCCTCCTTCAAGACAACATCGGGGGACTATACATACGAAAATTTGAGACAGATAGTTGGATCCATGTCCCACCTATTAGCTGATCGATCTTCGGTGGTCAACATTGGGGATGCACTTCAAATAATGAGTAATGGTCGATACAAGAGCATCGAGCATCGTGTGGTTGCTAATGGAAGCAAGAATAGGGTGTCGGTGGAATCTTTCTGAACCCTAGACCTAGCTTTAGTGCTCGAGAGTGGAGAGAAACCAATGTCAGTCCTTTAGCTGAAGTGCTCAAGAGTGGAGAGAAACTGATGTACACGCAGGTTCTCTACTCGGATTATGTGAAGCATTTCTTCAGGAAAGGCCATGATGGGAAAGAGACAATTGAATTTGCAAAGATATGAAAGTTCTCCTAAATAAAATCTTTCCTCTGTTCAAAATAGAAGAGCACAATGTAGCAAAATACAAACAGAACAAAGCTTTCCTGCATTTTGGAACAGAGATGAGCAATAAATAAATAAATTACCAACGCATGTGGTGATAGAGTTGAAACTAGTCCTTGATGCAAAGATCAATCCATCTAATGTAGATCGACTGTACTTAATGCTTCTAATCTAATCTATGATTACTGAGGTTTTTTGGTTTTAATCTTCTTCTCTTCACTAAGACTCTGTCCTTTCCTTGTTAGCTAATACTAATAAAAATCAATAGATCATCCATGGAAACGGGGTTTACCCTTTTGATTACTAACTGACTTCCAATAACATTGCAGTCACCAGATGGTCCTAAATACTAACTTTCCTTGTCATAAGACCAGTGATAGTTTTACTTCCAATCACACGACAAATATATCTATCGCAATCAGCTATCTCTTCACTTTCTTTTTCAGTACAATTGCTCACTAATCTTGGGGCATGACAGTTCTCAGCAGAGTACACAAATTTGGTTCAAAAAATTTCAACAATGAAGAAAGAAAGGGTGCATTATGAAGACAAAAATGCAGGAAACAAAGTTGATCATATCTACCATGCACCTAACATTAATATTTGATTACCACCTATTGATCTCAACTATACATACTTGTACTAAACTAAATTCATGTCACAAAAAGTCCATAATTACTTTCATATATTGCACTGAGTTTACTTTCTGAGTTTAATTTACTGTCTGATTTATTAATTTACTTTCGGAGTTTCTTAACCATACAATTAAATAACCAGGTTCGTTGGGACATTAATTTTAGAAATCTTGATTTGTTCCTGATTTTTCCAACCATATCATTCGAAAACAGCAGGTACATTAAGAAACTAGTTTCATATCTAAATCCGAAAATTCAAGTATTTTTTATTGGATTGTTTTTCTAATCCTAAACAAATCCATCAATAATTAGTAACACCCGCCCAGCTACCATTCATGTTAGGATTGACTTATACTTCAGTAGGTCCGATGCTACAATAGGGTAGTCAGGGATCTCGCTAACCAGTGAGCAACCGGCTGCCCCACTTGCCGATGAGCGGGCAGGGGTAGTAGCGGGCAGCGCCCCTGGAAGCCAAGAGGCATCAGTATGTATTTGGACTTTGTAATTTATTAGCAGCCCGATCTTGTAATTTATTAGCAGCCCGGTCTTGTAATTTATTAGCAGCCCGGTTTTGAGTTTGTCTAATATTTTGGGCATCATGCATCTGAGCTCGTATTATAACAGTTAGGGTTTTTAGTTGAAATTTAAACGAAATTTTGGTGTGTGGATCATTATAGTTTGTTTTTTCTTCTTCTTTTGTTTGGGTAAGCAATTCTGTCCTCACTATCACTTTTTTACTTTTAGATAGATTATACCCTTTGCATTTTATCTAAGCCTAATAAAAATCAATAATTCAATGAAGATGTTCTTATTGCCGACAAAAGGATACAATTGTTCTTGTATAAATTTCGTAGAATGAAAATCAAGTTTTTGCGTTTCAAAAATTTCTTAGAATAAAAATCAAGGTTATTGCAATATCAAGGAATGTTCTTTTGAGCAAAAAGAAAAGAAAATTCAACACACAATACTATGGCAACACATTATATACCTTGCCAAATATTTACATAAAACTACCAACAAGGCTAGAATCTCTTATTTGACGGTACAGTCTAAAAGCTTTACTTACAAAAAAGAGAATGGAAACCATTTAAATCTGACATATGGCCTGGAGCTTGCACTGTAATCTAAAGATCTCGTGATGCAAGTCATCTACCTGAAGGCAAGAACTTTTGACGCAGAGCAAGTAGAGTCGGATCGTGTTCTTTTCTTGAGAGTAAATCCAGTACCATGGAGGTGGTAGATGCATCTGCTGAGAAACCCTTGTCAACCATTTTTTCTATGAGTAAAATTGCTTCATTATACTTTATATTTCGAAAACATCCCCGAATAATAGTGTTGTAAGTGACATCATTTGGCAAGCAATTATTAGCTTCCATTTCCGCAAGTAGCTTCTTTGCTTCTTCCAGTAGTCCTTCTTCACAGAGTCCTCGGATCATCATTGTGTATGTCCTAGTATTTGGTTGCAAGTCTTTTAAAGGAAGGCTATCAAAAAGGTTTCTTGCTATATCAAGCTCTCCATCTTTGCACAATCCATCAATGAGGACACTATAAGTAACAATATCAGGAATTAAACCATTAGATTCCATCGCATGAAACAAGGACAATGCTTCATCCACACACTGGTTCTTGCAAAGGCCGTCTAACACGATGTTGCATGTCAAAATATCTGGTTTATGGCCTTCAAATAGCATCTCATGAAAAAAATCTTGTGCGTCACCATATCTACCCATCATAAATAGCCCATGAAAAATAGTATTGTAAGTTACAATTGTGGGTTTCAAACCTTCACTCAGCATTTTTCGAAAGAGATCCATAGCCTTATCTACTTTCAGATTCTTGCAATATCCATTTATCAAAGTGTTATAGCTACAATAATCGGGCACTATCCCCTCATTCATCATGGTATTCAACACTACCAATGCTCCATCCATTTTGCCTCGCAAACAATACCCATCCATGAGCGCATTGTAGGTGACTACATTCGGATTCTTGCCCCTTTGAATCATTTGTTTGACCACATGCTCTGCTTCTTTTACCTTACCTTCTTTGCAAAGCGCATCCACCAGTATAGTAAAAGTATGCATATCTGGAGAGATTTTCACACTGGCCATCTCTCTTAACAAATGTTCAGTCTCTGTCCATCGACCAAAGTTGCATAAGCCCTGAATTAATGAATTATAGCTGATAACATTTGGTGATATACCTTTACCAATCATTTCAGAGAAAAGATCCAAAGCATCATCTACTTGTTTGTCCTTACACAAACTATCAATGATGGTGCTATAAACTACGGTATCTGGTTCACAGCTTCCTTTTTCCATTATTCTGAGCAGCCTAATGGCCATGGAAGTGTTTCCTGTTTTGCAAAGCCCATTTATAATGGTCCCATACATAACTGCATTAGGTTCAGTTTCTTTTGTCCTTATCAACTTCTTGAACAATTCCTCAGCCTCCAAAAACTTATTTGATGAAAGAAGCCCCCTTATCAGGGTGGTGTAGGTGAACACATCTGGCACCAAACCACGTTTGTAGATCCCACCCAACAGAGAAAACCCGTAATCAACTCGATTACAGTGACAACAACAGTTTATAACAGTGGTTATTGTAACTACATTTACCGGAACCACCGGATTTGTTAAAGCACAAATATCTCTGAACAGAGAGACAACAACGGAGTAGTGTTTCATTTTTGCGATAGCCGCTAATAGTTGATTGAAATTGATTACATAAGGGATAGGTCGCATTTGAAGCATACGATCGAATAAAAGAAGAGCATCATGGAGATTATCGAACCCGGATTTGCATTTCTCTAGCAGTAATTGCTTCAGAGAATCTCTGCCTCTAGGCTCATGATTAGGGTTTGTGAATTTGGGAGCAGTAGATGTATGAAATGGAGTATAATATTTATTACGGACTAAGGAAAATGGATTGAATAAGCAGAAATTGAGCAGAGATTTACCTGCTCCTGCTGATATGTTTTTGGAGATGAAAGTGAAAGCAACCCCCTGAATAAGGCTTCCCCTCCCCATATCCGATCTCTGATCTCCGACTGCGAGCCACGTGAGAAAAAATGGTGCTGTTAGCCTATGAGTACATTTTTTAAAATGATGTAATAAGTTTGGTTACTTGGTAGGATAATATATTACGATGATAAATTAAAAAACAAAATATTTCTCTTTTTGTGATTTTTAAAATATTATTAACTCGTCTAAATTTTAAAAAGTGAAGGCTGGTGTAATAATTAAATATTTTATTGCTATATGGCAAAATTTTCTTGAGAAAATTTATCTCGCGAATAGTAGAAGACCATAGTTCCATTCTCATTTCTCTCTCTCCCAAAAATATAACGAAAGTTGCTAAAATTACTATACTCCTTGTTTAAGAAGTTCTTTCAAAAGATTTTGTAAATTCAGTAAAACTTAGTTATTTTCTTAAAATATATAGTTTTTGCCTAAGTACCACATTACAATGTTAATTTAAAAGATAAGATCTAATATGAACAAACGCGAACATCAATTTTTTTTAAGTTTCATCGACCAAAAAAACTCAAAAAATCTTCTTATTCCAACTCTACATCATTAATTTCTGATCTCTTTTTAAAGTCAAATTGACTATTTTTAAAACTAATCTTTTTACTATTTTTACTAACATATATGTGAAGATATTATAACCAAAAGAAAGTATATACAATTTATTACTAATTTCAATTTTTATAATTTTAGAAATATATTTATATATGCTTAATTATTAATTTTAAAAATAGTCAATTTGACTTAAAAAAGTCCTAGAAAAGCAATTAATTTGGGACGGAGGGAGTATCTCTTTTTGTGATTTTTAAAATATTATTAACTCGTCTAAATTTTAAAAAGTAAAAGATGATGTAATAATTAAATATTTTATTGTTATATGGCAAAATCTTCGTGAAAAAATTTATCTCGCAAATAGTAGAAGACTATGTTTCCATTCTCATTTCTCCCTCTCCCAAAAATATAACGAGAATTGCTAAAATTACTATACTCCTAGTTTAAGGGTCTGTTCGGGAATGATTTTTTTTTTTTGACTTAAAGTTAAAATTTTAGTAGATTTATAAGTTAAAATTTTAGTAGATTTATAAGTAATAGTGTTCGGCATTATTTTTACTTATAAGTCAGGAATTATAAGTAATAATTGTGGATGTGTTCGGCTAATAATGACTTATAAGTTAAAATAAAATAAGAAGATTACTAAAATGTCCTTCAATAAGAAGAACATTAAAAATAAAAGAGGGCATTTTTGTCATTTCATAGTCGTTGACCAACTTTAAAAAAATGACTTATAAGTCATTTTTTTTTAAGTAACTAAATGTTACTTCTTTTTTTTTACTTTTTTTTCGACTTATAAGTAAAAAAAAAAGTTGTTCTCAAACACCTTTTTTACTTAACCTACTTATAAGTTGGTCAAACCAACTTATAAGTAGGTGCCGAACATGCCCTAAAAAGTCCTTTCAAAAGTTTTTGTAACTTCAATAAAACATAGTTATTTTCTTAAAAAATATAATTTTTGCCTAAGTACCACATTACAATGTTAATTTGAAAGAGTAGATCTAATATGAACAAACGCGAACATCATTTTTTTTTAAGTTTCATCGACCAAAAAAACTCAAAAAATCTTCTTATTCCAACTCTACATCATTAATTTCTGATATTTTAATTGTGATCTTAATGGATTAATTATTTCTCTGTTTCTTTATCATCTATCATACTAGTAAAGTAAACTCTGTTTCTTAAAGTATGCATCTCACTCACTATACACTTCATGCTTCTTACAGAGGCTGCCTGATATTTTGGAAAAGACTAAAAATGATTTCACATTATTTTTAATAAAACTTGACCTACAAATCGGCATGTATTTATTTATAGTCACACCACACATAAATTAAAAGTTTTAATATAATAAATAATAATTTGAGAAAATGCTCAAACATTCAGTAACAACAAAATGTTATGTGCTAATTCTACCTAGAAATTTAATAAAAAAAATATATTGATTAATTGTCATACTAAATTTCAACAAGTATTAGTATAAAACATTATGTTCATTAGTATAGTATATATAGTGTTAGTATCAAACAATTTTTATCATTTATAAAATATCAATGAAGATTAAGATTTCCATATAAAATATCAGTGAAGATCAGGATTTCCATATATTTTCACCCCATGATTATTGATGGAGCGAGGACTTGGTTAGTTTAATGTACTAACATAAACGTGTAATGAGTGTATTATTATGAATTGAATTGAATTGAAGTTGATTACATAAGAAGTCTCAAGAACCTATATTCATAGGTCTAGATACTTTCCTACCTCTATTATGAAAAGGATAATACAAAACTTTCCTAATCTACTTTGAAAAGGATAATAAAACTACTGATTAACTTTCTTAAGACAAGTCGGAAACTAATAAAATTAAAATAATACTAAATTCTAAAACTACTAGATTTCCTTAAATAAGAAATAAAAATACATCAAATAAACTAAAACTTTATAAATTATAAAATATATGGAAATCATCTTCATTGATATTTTCCATTCCATAGGATGTTATATAAAATTATCATATATACTGAATGTTTGAGCATTTTCTCAAATCATTATTTATTATATTAATTCAATTAGAGCAGAAAGCAAGTTGACACATTCACCTTGGAAGTTAACTCCACTATCTTCTAGGATTAGTGTATTAAATGCACAACGGTAATTCTCTAACGGAAAGTTCTCAAGAGGTCTATAAAAGAGCAAAGAGATTCAAGTCAATATAATCGAATCACCAATCAAAAAGCTGAATATCTGCCAAAGTCAAAAGAGTTCTACTCTACGATTTGCCAACTACTTGATCAGCTACTAAGTCTTCAGAAGTTAAGCTTTAACACAACTTAGTAGCACCTCAGACAACAACTTTCAATTGTGATTCATATGGTCTTGTGACCATTGTACTAAGTCTAAGTAACTTGAAGAGTTCGAAGTGAACTGGTCTAAGTGACCTCTGTCTTAGTGACATCTATCGAGTCTAAGTGACTTGAAGGAATCTTCGTGATTCATTATAATAGATCTTAGTAATCTGATCTAAGTGACCTCAAGCATCCTTAGTGGATTTCCTATTCGTAGAGCAAAAGAGTGGACTATGAGTTATTTGTACTCCGAACCACTTAAATATCTTATGTCATTTACTTACTGCATTTACATTTTGCTTATTATCTGCTGTGACTGAATTCCATAAGAACTAAATTCAAAGTTCTGATTTCATTATATTTTTAAGGGGATTTCAAACTAATATTATGTTGTGCTTACTTAAATTGATTTAATTAATTATATGATAATACATTCTTAAATAACTAAAAAGATTTTAAATGATCTATTCAACCCTCTTTCTAGATCTCTTTTGTGCATATGGGAAACAACATAACACTTTGAAATGACACTTCAAAAATAAAAATGCAATGACATCTTTGTAAAACAAATAAAAGTTATTTTGGAACGACTATGAATTACAAACTTTTTTTCAAAAGAGAATTGATATTTTCGTAAGTGAAAATGATATTTAAACAAAATTTAGTGAGTCCCACTCTCATGTGAGATAAGAATTTGTAAAAATATCAATTCTATTTTTAAATCTAGAAATCCAGAATAGTAGTCAAAAATAAAATGTTTTACTTTCTCAACTACTAATAGTAGGCAAAAATATTTTTTCTAAATACCAATTAGAGGAAAATAAGGTTAAAAAGAAACCAAGATAAAAGAAAGTCTGAACACTAATAAACTTCAAGACAAAAACTGAAAGCTAAACCAATTTTTGTTGATACTCAAATAGTAGAATTCTTCTTTTTTTAAACATGAGTACATAAAAGTATAGACAGTTGTGACTTGTGGCCAAAAATTAATTTGTCAACGGGTACTACGTATACTGCATCAGGTAGCACAAGGTCAATTCTTTTTCTTACCTTTTCTTAAACAACAAATTTGATATGAAGTTTCGCTTTTATAAAAAACTAAATACAAAAAAAAAGTGATTGATAATGCCTAAACAATAATTATAAGTCAAAGTAAATATGCATTTAATAACAATTTTATACTTGTTTATGCATTTAATAACAGTTTTATACTTATTTTAATGACACTATAATTTTTAGCAACACTTATTGCTTTGACATAATCAATAGCCTAAAAGAATATGAAATAAAACAATCTTAGAACAATAATAAATACTTGGATAATAGGCCCCAAATAGGCAAAGTTTAACAGAATCCAGTTGATTTTTACAAGCATAGTTCTAAAAACACATATCCTAGTAAGAGGCTCCCAAAAGGACAGTCTTAACAGCATCCAGTTGTGAATTTTTACAAAGCATGGTTTCTAGATACATATCTTAGTAATAGGCTCCCAAAAAACATATCTTACGAATGCCGATACCGTAAGAGGAAGATAAACAGCTAACTCTGACTAGCACTAGTTAGCCTTGAAGAACGTCGGGTAGTCCTTGTCTCAGGCATAAATGTAGAGGTTTGAGAAGAACCAAATCGACCAGTATCAACATCCACAGTTCTGCTGCTTCTCAGCTTCTTTCTCATGGCTGGTTCTGGGGGTGGCTGGTTTTGGGAGGAACCATTTGGAATGTCCTCTTCTTCTACTCTTTCGTTTTTGGGCACTGAATACTCCCATTTTGCGCCACAACCTGGACAGACTCTCTCGGCCTGCAAATAATGGGGTTAGCAAATTGACAAAGATCTTAAAGTTTCATTGTCGATTGGAGATTTGAAACTAGAGGAAATTTCAGATAAATACCTTTCTTTGGGCAAATTTCCTCGTTAGACAGTAGTTATGAATTCGAACAGTACAGCTTTCATTTGGACACAAATCTGCCTGATAACAATGATCAAAATTAAATATGTCAGATTCAACCAAATCAAATATACAAACTTTCACTCGTGTATCTTAAAAAGAAACGAGTAAATAAAGATAATGAAGTAATCACTTCAACAAAAGCTATTTAACCGTTTCCATATCAAGTAAACCGCCAAACATCTTACAGTTCATCATAATTATAAAGTGCGAGTGAAACATGACCAGAACATATACAGAACAATTTTGTTTCCAAGCTGAGCAAATCAACAGATCGAAATGAAAATCTGGGCAACTGGTAGATGGTAATTTTGTAAATATCATATCCATAAAAATTCTTACTACTATATTATTGTGAAGAATCTAATCTTCCAGTACTAATGGTATCTTAGATGTAAATTTAACATAGGAGCTTCTAAGAGCCCTTTGCCAAAAAAAACTTTGAATGTCGTATTGCTATAGCCTATAGGAGAAGAGGATAATAGAAAATAAACTACAGAAAAAACTTTACAACTTGCATAGATTGATTGGTATTGTTGCAGTATGGAAAAGAATATAGGAGGAAAGAATAACCTTCACCCCAGCCTCATTGCAGACATCACAGGCAGGAACATCGTTGTTACGGAACCAGCTCCGCAGGTCCATAAAGGATCTAACACCAAGTCCAACATTACCATCTAGGGTGGTACACAGCCATTTATCCTGTACAAGTTCTTCAAGAGTTCGTTCCTTTTGGGACAATGAAAAATTCCTGAATGCAGCAGGCACCTGAGATGAACCACCACAGGGCTGCGATTCACTTCCAATTGAAACCTGGATGCACCACAAGGATTGTTAAGAGAAACAACTAGCATCTTATTGTCAAAACTTGAGATACATATAACAAGGATATCTGAACTGTCTTATGATACATCGTGTTCCTATAAAACACACTTCTGGCACATCAAGAGATAATTGTGAAAAATGGGCAACTCTGTATCTTTTCAGTATGATTGGACATGGCCCGATATATTTATCCACTTGAGAGGGGAAAAAAGGGCATAGAAAATGAATTTTCAAGATTCTTGAGAGCCCCATTATCATAATTGACATCTCACTTGAAATTTAGATTTCAATTGGGAAAAGGTCTACGGTATCCCTTTGCTTAGTATTGAAAGAGGTTAATGACTTTACATCTAGAATTTAGATTAATCAGTGATAAAGTATTCCCAAAAGTAAATTTGGTTAAAATGATTCGAATAAGTAATTCATATTGATTAACTGCACAACCCGTAGAAGATCCCATTCAGCAGCAAAAGTGATATATTATGTAGTAAGATCTGATAGATTTAATTGCAGATATAAGATGGAAAGGAAAGATAGATTATGGAAGGTCATTGTATCCTCCATATAAAATTTATTTCACGATGTTTTCATCTTATCTCTGCTCCCAACCAACCAAAAATAATAGTAAAAAGGACAATTACAGCACTAGATCTTAATTGACAGAGATTGACAAATTCTTCTCTGCTAGTGAAATATTACTTATGAACAGATTTAATGGATGATCTCCTCATGGAAATTAGTTATTGATAAGCAAGAGCAGACATACCTGGTTTTCCAACCGTGTATTAAGAGCATCTATATTGGAAATGCTACCCTGGGCTGAGCCATCTTGGACAATGGCTTCAATCTGGTTTTTGACACCAAAAGGATATGAAAGATCAGAAAAGTTGAAGAAACTACTCACTTTTACAATACTACATGTGAGCACACTAGTGTAATGTTCCAATGTTCCATAAAATAGGCTCTTCAGCTCACAATAAAATTATATGAACTAGTACACTCAAACGACTTAGAACCTTATGTTAAATAATAAATATAAGCCGTTTACCTCTGATAATAATGCGTTAGCTCAAACACATCGCAAATATGTGACTTTCTTATTACCAATAATGAAACAACTGCTTCAACAGAAACATGTATATATTTATTTGCCATAGGTTACCATTTAATAACCAACTATCTAAATTTGGCAACCTAAAATATTGATAAAGTATAATTGTAAAATGGTTTACATCTATTCAGAATTTGATGTCTTGTGGTGGTAGCTTGCAAAGTTGCAATTAACAGAGGTATGATATTTTTCAACAAGCCCAACCCTCCCAATGAACAAGAATTCAAGCCCCCCGAAAACTTGAGAACTCCGGACAGCAGGGTATTTTTCACACTTACACTAACCTGATAATATTTCTTAAATCTCATTTTATGCGGCCATTTCACAGGGTACTTAATTTAAGGAGAGAAGAGTTGGATCATTGTGTTTCACAATTATTCCTTCCTTTAATATATGGTGGTGCCCACCAATTTTCTTCATCTTTTGCATAATGGAAATATAGACTCTTCCTAGCAAAAAGAATCTTTAGGCTTGAAAATCCTACCAAAAAATCTCAGCATCCAAATCTATTGTCCGCAAAACTCATTAGGTTCTACAGCATCAACAACAAAAGAAATAAGAACATAATACAAAAAGAAGAAAACACAATAAAAGCATTTGAAGTGTAATATAGACTCAAAAAACTTCACCAAGAAATGGGAGCAATTTAGACAAAGACAAATTGAAATAAAATGGCTACTCCTTTCAGTATCCCAAAAATCCTAGCTTTATAAGCTCACTCCTAAAGGTCGAACTTGGCACGACAGTCAAGTGCTAACTTGTTGAATAACTTGTTGAATGCTTGGTGACAGGTTTTAATAGCGGATACAATCTCTTTATAAATAGAAGTAAGGCTACATACATCTAGCTCTCCCCATACCTGGCAACTAGGAGCCTTGTGCACTGTGTACGACCTTTTTTATGATCTCTCGTCTAGACCTATTAAAAGAAAAAAACTCAACCACAGAAATTCAGATCACACAAAAACATTCAAAAGCTACTCTTCCAGTTACTCAAACCAAAGCCCACCATGTTAATCAGTTGTATTTAGAGCAAATTTTTCGGCTAGTTTCAGTCGGGTTTTGGTTTAAAGAGTGCTTTGAATCTAAAACCGTTATTTCAATTAATTAACTACTCAATTGGAGAGAACATTTCAACTAGAAGAATGACTTCAAAGTTGTCCCAAAAGTATCACAGCCCTCGGTCACGAAATGGAGGTTTTGGTCCTCAAATGCTTGCATATTTAGCCCAGCCAGCACGTGCAGATTGATGCAATTCGAGAATCCGATAACTACTTAGCACGCCTTACGAGCGAGTTTATAAACCAAGCAAAACAACAAAGACCGCCTACCTTATACTGCACTCTCCTTACAAAGTCATCAAATATATAAACTCTCACAACTAAAATTTCTCAAATTAGGCAGCGCTGATAAATATTTAACCAAATCTTTGATCTCTTTCTCTCATCTCCATCACCATTTGCTAATGAACCACAGAAGTTAAGGTTTTTCGAATTGAACAGAGGCATAGATTTGATGGAAATGAGTAGTAAATTTGCTGTAAAACAGTCATAGATATTCCTTAATCATTCCTAATAGATTTGTTGTAATCTTCTGCTAAACAAGTAGAGTTACTGAAGGAAACGAGAATATAAGATCAGGGGAGAAAGGAGAAAAGAGAAAACGTGATACAAAGAAGTAATATTTGGGAATGATGACTGACAAGAATTCAATTTTAACCATAGACATTTACTATATAATAATGATACAATTGGTCAGCCGCTTTACAGAATTTTTTCTGCGCAAACAGCCAACCGGCCAAATATACTCGGTTTTCTCCACCTAAAAACCGGTGCCGAATACTAGTTTTGAACCGACTATCAACCAGTTCAGCAGTTTTATCAGTCTGAGCAGTTCTTTGTACAGCCCTAGTTACTACTAAGGAAACCAAGAACTGCCCCTCAAGCCTCCTTACTACTTGTTTGATTAAACACAAATACTTATGAACTTTGCACCTCATTGGCCAATCATTAAAATCTAAATCTCTACCATAGTTATCAAATTGTACGATTCGCAATGCGTATCATATGACACAATACAATACAGAGACAATTTAATACGTATCACAAGTTAAATCGAAAATGACAACGTATCATACGATTCAGTGTCGAAATAATACGTATCTTATGAAACGATACAATACACAATGCTTTTTAAAGTTAGCAACCGACATGAAAAGTTTTTATGTAGATAGTAAAAGCAAAACTTTTAAGTCTTCTACTACCATTTCAAAAGAAGTGGTTTTTTAGCGTTAACATATTCTATACCGCTTGATATTTTGGCTACTATTTAACTTTAAATTCTATTTTTAGTCTATGATAATATTTGTTTGACTTCTTTTAAATATAATCAAGCTAATATGTTTGATTGTCTAATAAATTGTGTGTTTTATATATTTAAATATATATTACTAAATTTTTTATTTCGTTTCATTTCACGATACATGAAACACGATACGGGGGTTTTCAATACATAACCGATTTGACAACTATGATCTCTATTACATTTTAAGCACAATACTCAGCTATATTATTTTAAATATAATTTTACCACTTCCATACATCTACTTCCCTAGCTTTTAGAAGCATGGTCTCACAATTTCCCAACATCATCTTGGGATTTCCCTGTGTCGATACCTCAGTTTCAAAATTGTAGACACGTTTCTCTTAGAAGGCAACTTATTTTTAAAAGTTCTGATGAACATTCAAGTGAAAAATTTGCTTGATATGTTACTTTTTCAAGAAATTTGTTTTCCACTTAAGTTACAACCAATTATGCAAAATTTCTTTCAGACTTGTATGTTATACCCACCAAGAATCAGAACTTTGTTTCATGTGTTGTATAAGTTGACTTGACTCCATAGCTATTTCAATCGTTTATGTTAATGTCCATTACTTCAGAAAAATTATTGCCATTTTAGATGCTCCGAGACTGAAAGCATTTCACTTTCTTCTCCTTTTCTAATGCTAGAGAGTCCCATAAGACCATTACAAATCAATAAATATTGTACCTTGTAGATGCAGCTAATACCAAAGCTTCTAAGAACCAAAATTAAGATTGATGCAAAGCCATAAAGGTGCACCAACACTTACAATGCCCTTGTAGAAAGCAATTTGAGGAACCGTGTATTTTGTTCCGAGCTTGGACTGTTCATCTGCAATGTTGTTGACCACTCCGTAATATATGGTGCCATCATATTGATTTCTGAATGCCCGCAACTCAAATTGAACATAAGAGAGGTTTGCATTTATCTTTTTAAGAAAATGATGGAACAGCTGATGATCATCTGGAAAAAGATAAAATAACAATAACAGAGTGTTTGATGGATATAAATCAATAGTAAATGTAATTCCTTGTATCTTTGAGTTAACAACCACGCACAATAATATATAATCCATAATTTTTTACCCAAAAGACTAAAATGGAACGTGATCTTCTAGACCAAACCGACTCTATTAAATTGCACAACAAGGATACATACAAAGAAACTGTAAAAACATGAAAATCATGTCAAAGTACAACCATGCTTTCCTCTTCAATAATAAGGTGTACTAAACCCAAAAGCATCTGAATAAATTTTTTTAGTTTTTTTCTTCTTTTTTTGTTACAATGGCACAAATAAATTTAATAATGCTTATCGTGTTCTAGACTACTAGTCTCCAACTTAACTAATGAATCATTGATTCATTTATCCTTGTGTCTACTATAACATCAGTTAGTCCACTGAAAGCCTGCAAATTATAGGAAGGAAATGAAATTTCAAATATGAACCCACGCAATTTGCTTTTTTTAAAAATAAAAAATGAACTCTAGATTGAAACTATTTTTCCTAAAATCAATTACTAGCAATAGTAATACCATAGATACCGTAAACAAGAGCAAAGATCGTAAGATGATATTAACAAAACACAGAAAAATCATTAGACTGAAACAAAAGTAATTTTTTATTAAAACAATGCAAAACCTGAGCTTTTCCCTGTAATCTTCGTAAAAATGGAACGGAATTCCGATTCCTTGAGTGGACCTCGCGATATTAGGGCTTGAATGAGCGTATGGTGTCTCCAGCTCAACTCTGACATTCTTACAACAACAAAATGAAACCCTAGAAAATGAAAATTGGAGTTTGATATAGAGAAATAAATTAAAACAAATAAGGAAACAATTTTTTTGAGGATTTAGAGTTTGGAATTTGGGATCGAACTGAGAAAAAACTTAGAAGATGATATGGAGAGAAAATATGGATTTTATTTTCCCGGGAGATTTTGATGGAGTGGCGGGAAATGGAGGAAACTGAGGGCTACAGCTGTAAATAATTACCGTGAAAAATAAATTAAAATGTTTAAATTATAAGTACCAATAAATGGTGCTGACATAGTTTAATTTAGTTAAGTTAGTTGAAATAATTTTTATAATTTATATGATGACTAAATATATATGTTTGCGATTAATGTGAAAATAAATAAAATTAGGATAGTGAAAATTGATAAATTGATACTCAAAGGGCTAAAATTAAAATCTTGTGAAACTTGGAGCTCAATTTTGAAGTTAACCCAAAATAAAATGTGAAAAATTGTTATCTTTATGTACTACTCTTTCCGTCGTTAAAATGATGACTAAAGTGATAAAAAAATTTGTACTCAAAAGAATACGCAAAATAAATAAGTCAATTACATAAATTATTGTATGGACTAATTTATCATCGACTATACGTTACTCACATAAGAATGGTTCACATTAATATTCTCTTTCGAAACCCAAAACCCAAGGATAGATTGGAAAGAAAATTTATAATTTCTCCTAATTTTTTAACTATCTTAATTTATGTGAAAACTGTCACGTCTTTTTGTCATCTTTTTGGGAACGGAAGGAGTAAAAAATAATGTTTCATGCATTCCATGAAAGTAAAGTCATAACCAAGAAAAGGAATTATTTATTCCTCTGTTTTTTAAAATTTGTATATCAATATAACCTATAAATGCAAAAAATAAAATAAAAAATTATCCTTATTATAAAATGAGATTGTATATACTATCCAGTTATAAGGACAATTTGCCTTAATAAAATCTCAATTTTGCTATCGTTCATAATTTTCTATTTCCTTTCAAATTAAGGAGCACTTACCAATACTTAAGGCTGTAAACGGATATATACGGATCCGGATACTACTGTATCCGTATCCGTTTATTTGCGGATACCTTTAAACCGAATACGGATAATATTCACTTTTTTCTGAATACGAATAATATCCGCTTTTTCTCGAATACGGATGCGGACGAATACGAATTTTCCGGTTACCATTTACAGTCCTAACTGTAACTAGAATAAGAAAAAAAAATGAGTTTTAACGTATATTTTATTAATGAATGAAAGTTAATTTATTTATTTTTAATAAATAGTTAAATACAATAATCAATGTTTTAAATTACAATTCAAATAAATTTTTATCATTTTTGAAATCCTAAATTTCAAAATGAATGCTCTACTTATTAATATTTAGATGTCCATTAATAAGTAGATATCTATTTTATGTGTGTGGAGTAATACCGTAGTGTGTATGAATATTTATAATTAGATTCAAAAGTTTACATTGAATATTTAATGATTTTTTCTCAAATACTTGACTAAAACTTTAATAATATATTTATTGAGACTTTTATTTATAATTTATCCTCAATACATAGATTACAATTTACATAGATTAGCGTATGTGTGTGTGAATATTTATTTATTATATAAAGAATGCCACTTAAAAAAAATTATTTTGCTTATTATATAATAATTAATATATATATATATATATATATAAGTTATTTAGATACGAATTCCGGATACGGATTCGAATCCGGATATCCGCTATCTGCCGGATATATTTACGGTCGGATGCTAAACGAATACGAATATGCTTATATCCGTATTCGTATCCGTTTATTTGCGGATACCTTTAAACCGAATAAAGATATATCCGTTTTTTTTCGAATATGAATAATATCCGCTTTTTCCGAATACGAATGCGGACGAATACGAATTTTTCGGTTGCAATACTCTTCGGAATAGTTTCATTTAAATGAATCATTTCCTAAACCCAATTTTGTTATGCTCATGATTTGTTTGGATAGTAGCGTTTGCAACGTTTGGACCTCCAAACGCACTGTACCAATTTTGGTGCGTTGCATTTGAAGACTAAATACAGCGTTTGTGAGTTAAATAAGTTGCGTTTAAAATAAGATACGTTTAGACGAACAAAATTTTCAAATACATTTGAACTTCCTAACGCTCTAAACACACCAAAATATACACTTAATAATCTTCCAACACTCAAAACATTGAATTACTACCAAAATAAAGGTTTTGCAAATTTTTGAAAAATTGTCCATATTGATCAATTAAATAGCCAGAAGTTCGATTCCAATCTAATTTCAATGATTCCAACGCCCATTGGCAGGATTGTTTGATTTTTCTTTTCCATTTTTTCTTTCCGGTGATAATTATTGAAACAAGGAAGAGAAAATTGAACTAATATAGAATAATAATTATAAAAAAAAAATCAGGTGTACTTGCAGAAAGTCCAAAGTGAAATTCTTAAGCCAGAGCAGACTATCAATTTGAATGGATCCATGATCGCAAAATTTGAATAGATCCATGATCGCAATTATTCTCTCCGCTCTAAAATTATAGTTGCATTTTTATTTTTTAATTTGTTCTAAAATTAAAGATATATTTATTCTTCTACTCCAAAAACAAAGATAAATTTTACTTTCATAAAAAAAAATTAACACTCAGGCCATGTTTGTTTGTAAAAAACATATTTGAAATTAAATTATTTGTTTTAATTTAACACCACTTCGAACTATTTAATCCTATGACGATGAACTATTAGTCCCTTAATGTGGAACTATTAGTCCTCATAAAGTCATTTTATAACTTAAAATAGAGAAAGTATTAATCATGAGATTATATAATCCCTCATAAATAGTCTTAAAAATAACAAAAAATAGTCCATAGGACTATTTAAGAAACTATTAATGAATAAAATAGTCTGAAATAATCTTAAATTAAGACAAATAATCTAATCCCAAACATACTTTTTGCAAACAAACATGGTCTTAGAGCTGATTGAGTATTATTATAGCATCCTCATTACATTCCTAACTAAAGCTACAAAAATATTTGAAAATTTTGGTGCATCGTGCTTGACCCACCCAAACCCAAACGCTGCGTTTGGGAGTTATAAGAAGCTGTGTATAAATAAGTTGTCAGACAAACGCGTTTAGTCCGTTTAGAATTTACAAAAGCACCAAATGCTTCAAATAACGGTAGATGAACAAGCACCGTGTACGGTGCTTCACCTGCATCTTTCAAATTCCGCAATGATTCCCAACCAAGCTTATCTTACACAAGTTTCTAATATGAAATGAGCCAACATTGCTGCGTAAAAGAAAAATTACCAACTCCTCCTATGAACATTGAACATAAGCCGCCTCCGCTAGACAATCTGCAGCTGAATTGGCTATTACGCACATGTAGCTATAAGTGAAATCCTTAATGAAGATAGTACAATGCACAATAACCTCTTATAAATACCAAATACTAGCACATTAGTTCTGAAAAGAATGAACCCAAGATGGAGCATCACTCTCGATCATATTAAGCATAAATAAGCCCTAACAAAAGAGTTGAAGCTTTTGCAAGAATATCGCCCCCATTCCAGGCAAAAAACAAGAATAGTTCTAAAATCTCCACTATACATACCACCGCCAATGCAATTACTATTTTTAATAAAACCATCACAATTGAGTTTCAGTTGACTGATTGGGGCTAACAAATTTACCCACTTTCATTGGCTTTGACAGGGATGAGAGGAACATGATAATAATCCAATCAAATACTGTCATGAATATTATCTTGCTATATATGACCGACAAATTTATGTTGATAGTAAATACCGACATATGTGCATACGTGAGATAGGAAGGAATTAATAATAGCACCCTAATTTATTCTATCTTATTGCTTAGAGTTCCACGTTAGTCGCACTTCAACTTCATCATAGATTTGTCGACATATAAATCATCTCCCTTTAAGTTATGGAAGGATGAATGAGAAAACACAACTTCAACAACCATCAAAACATGAAGATAAGAACACACAGCATATCATTGTATCTGAAGATATTTCTGTTTGACCAAAATTCCCATAAAATGCAATAAGCTGTAATCAACTTAACAATGTCTAGCTGCAGTTTAATACCAAGAAAGAAAAGAACAAAAATAAAAGAAACTAAGATAACACCACTTCCATTTTAGAATTCATCGCAAAAAAAGGTGTTTCCTCTCATTCATCTACTTTTATAAAATACTGAAAGTAGAGGCCATTATTTTGAGATGAAGCAAAGCAAATAACTATTTGCAATCAACTTTAATATCCTCCCAGCTAGGAATTGTTCTTTTAATACCTGGGTTACTCTTTCAATCATCAAGTCTATTGGTCTTTATATAAATCCTGAAAAAGGATTTCCTTAAAATCTAGCAGAATTTTTTAGGGATAAGTTCACCGATTTTGTCATATAAGTGACAGAATGATTTCAAATATCCCGTAAAATAAGACAACGAACAAAATTGGAAGAAATAGAGTGAATAAGAAAATAACCCCTTTTATAAATCATCGGGATTGTTCATTCACCAACTTGTGAATAAGTCTCGATATACAAACCCAGAAAGTCTCTGGAATTTTATGACCCGAATGTAAAATTAAGGCAGAAATGATATCTAAAGTAAACTTATGCACCTCAAGTTTAAATGACATACGGATCAGCATAGCTGTCCACGCGTCTGGGGCCAACTTCATTGCCTGTTGCATATATCTGAATCCATTGACCACCCTTGTGAGCATTGTCTGCCCCTGCGGAGAAAGAGGGATAAATAAAAGAAAGACAAAGAAAAGAGCAAATATGGGTAACGATGATTAAACTATGATACAGACACAGACACACAGTAATGATGTCAAACTTCTAGGATTGGATAATTATGATAAAATATAAGATTGAAATACTGCCTTTGTTCTAAAAAAGATAAGATCACTTGCCTTTGTAAATACAGTTATTACATGTCCTTAATCAAGATGCTCATGGAAGAGAAATAATTTTCTAAATATCTATCCTAAGATGTGTGTGGAACTCATAAAGGAGAAATCAAGAAAAGGAAAAGAAAGGTAAACGGAGAAATATGTATACACCCTCTCCCTCTCTCCCTCTCCCTCTCTCTCTCTCTCACACACACACAATATATATACATATATGATGCTTCACATAAGCTTTAAAAACTTCTTACTTGGTGTTGCTTTATAAAAGAAATGCTTTAGTTGAGCTTCTGAACCATGACCTTATATCCCTATTTAGTTAGAGGTGCTTGCATGTGCAATAGATTATTAAAACAAAAAACAAAAAGCGGGAGATGAAATCATGAAATTCGAGTGAATACTGTACATAAATTCAAATGCTGACAAAAAAAATATACATGCAAATTTAGATAAAGGATATGAGATATGACATTCTATTCTTTTATTAATATTTGTCCTACTAATAGGCAGGTCAGCTCACCATCCTTGTAGGAGGTGTACTCCTCTTCATATATAGTATAGATAGACGTACTACACAAAGTGCTCGATTACTGAGACTAATACTACTAGGTTAGAATTTAAAGATATCATGAATTGGAAAGCTCTCAGATAGGCTTTACCACCTTGGCCTGTAGATGAGCCATTATGAGATTCTTTTTGAAACAAGCCATTATGAGATTCTGTAGAATGTGTAGAAAATCTATACACAATGTTATGATTTCATATTGCAAGAGTTTACAATTTATACAAGTTTGGTGCTCTATTCTAGGAGTAAAACAAGGAGCATAAAATAGGGAGAGGAAAACAAGGAACATGTTTTCCTCCTAGTGCCAGCACTTCTAACACTCCCCCGCAGGTTGGTGTATAGATAGTCTACGCAATACTCCAACTTGAAACACAGGGATGAAACATCTTACCACTAAGACCCTTAGTTCAGAATATCACTAGCCTGATGTTCTGTTTTTACAAAAGATAAGCCAATAAAATACCACTGACTAATTTTTCATTGATGAAGTGTCGTCAATCTCAATGTGCTTCGTTCTATCATGTTGTACCGGATCATTTGTAAAATTAATGGCTGCCTTGTTGTCACAAAACAACTGCATAGGCCCTTTTTAGTTGTAACACCCAAATCTCTACAAAGTTCGAAGCCACATATAGTTCACATATACCCAAGGCGATACGCTCGATATTCAGCCTCAGCACTAAGATCTTACCACCACAGACTTTTTTTTACAACGCCAAGTAACAAGATTACCTCCAACAAATGAACAGTACCTGAATGATAGACGACGATCCCTCTATAGAGCCAGCCCAATCTGAGTCGGAAAAAGCATTCAACTCTCATATGAACCATTTTGGGGCAAACAATAAACCTTTGCCAGAAGCAGACTTGCGATACCTCAAAAACAAAATCTGTACACGGTTTTCCATATGACTTTGTCGAGGAACATGCATATATTGACTGACTTACCAACAGCATAAAGATATATCAGGTCTATAAGAAAGGTATATCAATCGTCCACCAAACGTTATATCTTTCTCTATCAACCGTAGGTCCTGAGCCACCTACTAGATGACTATTAACTTCAATAGAGAATCAGCAGGCTACATCCAAAAAAAAAAAAAAAAAAAAAAAAAAAACATGCAAGTTTCTGTTAAAAATCAAGTACATACTTCCTTTGAGATAGAAAAATACCACAGGGAAGATCTTGCAACTTACAATACCAAGGAAATTTTTAAAAGGCCCAAGATCCTTGATCTCAATCTCTTTGGCTAGTCTTGCTTTGAGGTTACTATTCTTCTCTATTATCCCCTGTCCACCACAATGTCATAACATAAACAAATAAGAATGGTAGTCTTACCCTTTATTTGTTTGACAAATAGAGTATATCTGCTCAGGGGGGGGGGGGGGGGGGGGGGGGGGGGGGGGGGGGGTGGGGGGGGGGGGGGGGGGGTTCGGCTTGGACCCAAACCGTATCATTGCCTTGTGGAATTACCAAACCAGGCTCTAGGAATTGCTTCAAACCATACAGAGCATTTCGCAGCTTACAAACCTACCCGCAGTTGCCAGATGAAGCAAACCAGGGGTATTTCCATATATACCTCTTCTTCTAGTCAACCATGAAGAAATTGCATTTTTCGACATCAATTGCTGAATATCCCAGCAAAGTTGCTGCCACATGAGATTATCGTACGAACAGAGCATCTTTGCCACGGGAGCAAAAGTCTCCTGGTAATCATCCCCGTGATCTGAGTGTAACCCTTTTGCAACTAACCTGGCTTTTGAGTCTTCAACTGTCTCCATCTTGCCTTTTGTTCACTGATATACCCTTTGCAACCAACTGGTCTTTTCCCAAAGGAAGAGTAACTAGTTCCCAAGTATCATTTTTTTTTTCAAGGCAATTCATCTCTTCTATCATAGCATGTTTCCATTCTCGTTGCTAATTGCTTCTTTCCACCCCTGAGGAATAGAATAGAGGACAGAGAAAGAAACAAAGGAATGGTAGGATGGCAGATAATTTAATCAGAGAAAACTAAGTTCGAGATAGGATGTTTGTACAAGACCTACACCCTTTTCTAAGAGCAATAGGAATGCAGTATCATCAGGAGAACACATAGGATCAGGATTACATACCATTAGTATTACCAAGACTCGGTTCAGGCAAGGTTGGTGTAGTGGGTCACAATGGTGACCTTATTCTTCCCTTTTCGAGTATAGGTCCTCAACACAGGCTCGCTGTAACTGTAACTCCCCATAGTTGTAGCATTATCAGAAACAACACAGATGAGTAGAAGGAAGATGGCTCGAACTCCCCGCTGTGATAGTATTATCAGAAACAACAACTGGAATAGAAGAAGATGGTAAAATAATACCTGTACTTGTACATAGTTTCCAAAGAGCGTCTCCTCATCCATAACATGTTCCCTCCCCCTGAGGAGACGGTTGAAGAAGAATAAAACGGTTCAGACTCCCAAAAAGTTACATCCCGCGGTGACAAACACTTTGTGAGAAGGGGGTGATAACATTTAATAACCTTTTTGGTTGGAGAATAACCAATGAAAACACTCCGAAGACTTTGGGATCCTAATTTACCCGATGGGAAGATTTTCATGAACATAACACACACACCCAAAACTCGAGGTGAAGGAGAAGGACTTGTCATGTGTTGGAGGAAATAAATGGGACTTCTATTCCCAAGAATTCTAAAGGAAGCCGATTTAATAAGAAAATGTATTCAGTTAAAACGCATCTCCCCATAGAAATTAGGTGTGTTCATAGTGAACCTAAGAGTGCGTGCAACCATCTAGTACGTGTCCGATTTTTCCTTCTCCACCTCATTTTGTATGAGGGTTGTGACACAGGAGTTTGAAGTATAATGCCATCTGAGAGAGATAGGATGCAAAAGTATTAGTATTAATATATGCTCCGACCATTATCGCTATGGAGAATCTTGACTTTAGCTTCAAATTGGGTTTGATCAATCTTATGAAAATATTTGAAACCGTCAAACACCTCATTTTTGGATGATGGGAGAGAAAAAACAAAAAGAATAAGAGAACAAAAAAAGATCAGGGAAAGAAAAGAGGAAAAAAAAAAAAAACAAAAAAGAAAAAAAAACAAAGAAAAAAAAAAAAAGCAAAAAAAAAAAAAACGAAGACAAAGAAGAAAATAGGATCTGGGGAAACAAAAAAAAAAAAAAGATAAGAAAAATCCGGAAAAAACCAAAACAAAAAAAAAAAAAGAAAAAAGAGAATGAAGCCAACAAGACAGAGGGAAAACAGAACCAAAGAGATTTGTGAAAAAATACAAGAGGATGTGAAAAAACAAAAAAAAAGAAAAAAAGGCCACACCCCCGCGCCCCGCCCCCCCGCCGCCCACCCCCAACCCGGCTCACCCATCCGCTGGCTCGTGTGATCCCTAGCTCTTGCTGTCCGCCTCCTTGAGTCCGTCCCCGTTGCGCTCTCGCCCCACCCCCCCCATCCGCCCCCACGTCTCTCCCCCACGCTCCCCGCCCATCCGATCTCGCCCCCCCCGCGCGCCTCGTGCCCCCCACCCGCGTCTCCCTACCCCGCTCCCCCTCACCCACCTCCCCCCCTGCCCCTTTATCATAACCCCTCCTCATCCCTCTACTCGCTCGCTCTCTCCTATTCAGTCGGTCCTTCCGCCGCCTCTCACACCCCGCCCTCCTTTCCCCTGCCCCTGCCGCCTTCACCAGCTCCCTGTCCCCCGACCCCCCGCTGGCCCCGTTTTGTCCCCCCACCCCATTCTCCGGCCGGCCCCCTCGGCCACTCCGTGCTTCCCACCCTCCCCTCCCTCCGCCCGCCCCCCCCCCATGGCCCCCCCGTTACCCCGCCCTCCGTCCCCCCAGGCCACCTCTCCCCGTTAAGATGTCCCGTCATGTCCGCCAGCCCTCTCTCTCTCCCGCTCATCCATGCATCCTCACCCCACCCCGAGAGTGTACCTCTCCACGCCCAACCACCCCCACCCCACCCCACACATGCCCCGCCCGCTCTCCCCCCCGCTCGGGACCCCCCCCCCACCAGACTATACACCTCGCCACCGGAACCTCCTGACGACATAACACACTCCGTCCAACGTCGCTCCGAAAGTGTTGATTACCCTACCAACCCCCAGTGAAACCCTCACCCCCCCCTGCGAAAAGAGCCACATGCAACCCTCCCGACTGCATCCAGAACCCAGAGACCTATGTAAAACCATGGGGCGGCTGCATTCCAACCACTACGCATCAACATTTATGCCGCGCCATTCAGGATATATTCCCAAAGTCAGCATTGAAGAGCCAGAGTATCAGTTCATCTTTACTCAAAGGCATGTTCTATGTATGACACCATCCACAATCCACTATGACCACCAACTGCACTACCACTACCAATCTTTTGCCCTGTCCCCAAGTCCATAAAAATACATGAGTTGTAAACAAAATGACTGAGCCAATGAAGGAATCAGTAAGACGAATGGATAATAATAGGTTTGCGGGTAACACGAAGCATATGACGAACGGATGATAATGTTAATACAGGAGTACAAACCTACTGAACCTCACCCAGAGATAAGGAAAAGAACACCATCAGCTACTCGAACCATGTCTTTGCCAGAACACGGCTGTATGAGGTAAAGAGATTGGGAGGAATCCGTCATATGCTCGGAAGCACCTGTGTACAATGATCCAACTATGACCAGTAGATGATACATTAAAGAGCACAAGAGTGTATACCTGATTGATGCATACTGAGAAAATAGATTTGGAACCTTGTTGTCCCATGCTACTGTTATGACCCAACTGCTAGCACCACTTTGTTCCGCCATGTAAAAGATGAGTCCAATATATAATCCGAGGAGAAAAAACTTTCCAAAGGATATCAAAAATTTCGCACTACACTTAGAGACAGAATTCCCTAGGGAAAAACACGCCAGAAAAAGTTGCCGAAAAATTTGACGGAAAAAGCTGCCGGGGAAAAAGTCGCCGGAAAAGTCGACTGATAAATGATCAAACCACGCCGGTAAAAAATTGTCGGGGGGGGGGGGGGGGAAAAGTCCGCCAGAAAAACGCCGGAAAAAGGCGCCGGATAAGTTATCAGGGAGAAAAAGTTCGCCGGAAAAGTCGCCGGAAAAAGTCGCCTGAAAAAGGATCAGAGCTTTTGAATACCATGTAGAATGTGTAAAATCTATACACAGGTTATGATTTCATATTGCAAGAGTTTACAATTTATACAAGTTTGGTGCTCTATTCTAGGAGTAAAACAAGGAGCATAAAATAGGGAGAGGAAAACAAGGAACATGTTTTCCTCCTTAGTGCAGCACTTCTAACAGATTCTAAATAGGTTGTAAGCATCTAAAAAATCTTTTAGGCCACGGCCAGCAGTTAGTATGTCTCAAAGAACCTTTGTGTTCATTAAGAGATTATTTTTTTTCTTTTCCATATCTTTCCCTTTGCTTTTCTAAATTCCAAACACCACTGAGAGAAAGACCCAAAGCCAAATCAAACTAGAGGAACAGCTGAAATGAAATTTCAAAAAAAAATATTGGCACAGTTGGGGAAAAACTTTGTTAAAATATAGCAAGGGATGATTGGCAGGAAGGTATAAATCAACATTTACATATAGCTCGCCAAAATAAAAAAAGAAAAAAATCTAATCATCACACCTCATGCTCTAAGATTAAAAGGATCGGTTCAAGAAAAAATAAGTTCACGTATTCTTGTCAGCACTTTCTATAGCAGGTTCTAATGAGGTCCATTAGGAGATACTGTTGAAAAGAAGTATTATCTCTAAAGCATAGATAATTTGAGTACCTCATTTGGTTTACACAAAATTTGTGATAATTTGCACATGTTTTTTTTTAATAATTGTGAGATAAAAATTTGTATTAAAAGTCACCAAAGGGAATAAAAAGCCTCCCTTCCAAACCCAACGGCCTAAAGGCTGTACAAACAAATAAAACCAAAAGCACACAACACACAGTGCATTCCAAAAATGAATTCCTATTAAAAATCCATAAACGAGACTAGAGATACCGGAAGACCTCGTGAAACAAAAATCGGATAAAGGATGAACAATATTCCAAAGTATTGAATATGCTATTTAAGGGAATTTTGTAAGACCAAAATACTATAGAATTATAGCTGCATCTGTATTTTATGCTGTATTTTATATATTTAAGTTTGAAATATGTAGCTTTAAGTTCCAACACCTTTTCTTAAGGAAGTGATTGTTCCTTGAATAAGAGAGTGACTGTTCCTACATAACCAGAACACCAAGCTATAATAAATTAAAACCAACCTCAGATTCTGATGTCTCTCTTGCTTGAAAGTTTTCACCAAACATGGATGCAACAACTTCATCTTCAAGGAAAGTATCGGCTGCCTTAATTATGTCTCTTACAAGGAAAACACGTACTCTTAGACCCTTGTCACTCAGGATAAATTGGAATAGATCTTCAGTGGCAGATACAACTGCAGGCATGTCAAATGACTTCCATCCCAAAGGATTTGAAGATTTTTCTTGACGGTTAGAGGGTCCCTCAACAGTCTCAGCCTGTTGCGATATTGCTGCTATCTGACAAAAAATTAAAATGACATTCGAAATTCAAACATTATTCAAAATAGGAATTTTACTTTACATAGACAAAGGTATGAACACAAACCATTATAGACTGCAGCTGATATCAAGATTGAGTTTTCTATGGAGATATTACTAAAGTAAATAATAAAATCATTGGCAGGAGAAGAAAGTCACGCAATACATGTAATTTCCTGGATACAAGAGGTTTTTTTTTGATAAGCTGCCTGCAAACAAAAGTTGCAACGCACTCTACTAATCACTTGAAACGTATTTTAAACCCTACCAGAATAAGTTGTAAGAAATATGCATTATGATATATTGAAGCGAAAACAATTTCAGAGAAAGTAGTTACTCAAATTTGAAATTGAAACCTGAGAAATACCACTAATAAAATACTTAAGGTGCATCAATACTAATTAGAAGTCAACCTATAACAAAACTAGTTTATCAAATTACCGAAAGGAGAGCTAAATTGACCAGCAGATATACTGCTCTCTAATATATGACCCGCTCACGAAGCATACATGCAGAAGCATAAGCTCATATTGAGAATACCATTTATTCAGAATCATATATAGATGGAATTTTATATATAAGCAAGACATCATCATCCAAAGAGAAAACACCCTACCAGTCGTTCTAGCCGATTCCACCTGATAGAGCCATCATTACGGATAAGAAGTTCTCTCAGTATTTTCCTCATATCAGGATGTGGGTCTGCTAAAAGCCTCCCAACTACAAATGGATACGCACTCTCAACAACTTTGAAATCAGGATCCAATGTTTTTGCAGTCCCTTCAAGTGAACCAAGTGCTCTTATTACTAAGGCATAGTCTGGAGGAAGTGAAAAGTTGAACTCATACATAACATTATATAGTTGGTTCATTATGCCCTGCAATCCAACGCAACATAGAAGTTAATTTTTTAATACATTTATCAAAATATTTACCAGAGAAGCTTTCCACCAAAAATTAATCAGTGAGAGAAAAACACAAGTGATTCTGATAGGCATTATACTCGGACTGTTTATGGAACGAAAATTTGACTGAGCAACCACTCAATAGGGGACAAAGCATTAGTTGTATAAGTTAGAAATCAATATATTAGAAAGAATACTGACAAGGAATTTCTTTAGTGAAGTCAACTACTTTGGATGCACAACTATCAGAAAAAGTAACTTGCAAGTAGGACTTCCACTACATCCGTCAGAACTCTGTGCATCAATTGACACTTGACAGTAGCATTTTGAATTGTCTGATATTCCTAATAATAGAAAATCACCGCAACTAAACTGTGTCGAGATCCATGACATGCCAAAGACCAACAGGATACTGCAGATATCAATGACACTGGCCAAGTGGCCATAGTGCTCATCAGTTAAATTAAATATCCTTGGTTTGACAAATTCAGCAGAACTTATATGATCTTATGGAGATTGTTCAGTTATATTAGCCAAACAATTTGGTCCCTACTTTTACAAGATAATTTATATTTAGTTTAACGAAACAGACACACATCTATTTCCCGACAAAGACTTGAATCTTTCACTTATCCAAAACTAATAGCTAGGTGGTGCTACAAGATATTTAACATCACAACACTTCTAGTTAGAGCATTGCTCGAACTATAGTTGCATGTGCACATGCTTCCCAAAGAATTTCTAATAAATCAAATTATTGCCAACAAATTTCTTTATGTCCTCAATTAGAAAAATCCATTTCAAAAGATTAGATTACTTGAGTTTTTCCCCTTTGCCTTAAAAAGGGAAATATTTGAATATGTATTTATTTTTATTAGTGATGCGTACATAGACTAGTTTACTTCTATGACATAGAGGAATTACAATATTTCACCAAAACTGAAAAGATGATGATATTTTGTTTTACTATAAACTTGAAACTTCAACCCACGAAATAGACACATATACTACAAGTGAAAACAGGACAACATGAACACATGTTGTGCTTATCAAAGCTGACAGTTCCTAGTTTTAATATATATATATATTTATTTATTTATTTATATACATATTTGGAAAGCTAAGGTCCTTTGTAGAATACTAATGATCTCTATCAAAATTGCAGGCCTTACAAAGTTCTAAAATTCTATCTCCAGACATTTGTTTTATGCGCAGGCAGAGTAATGAGACTCATGCTCATTTATATTTGCATTGTCCTGTTGCTTGGAGCTTGTAGCTCTCTTTGGAGTGTTAGGAGAGGAGTGGGCGTGTCCTGGTTCAGTTAAAGATATGTTGGTAGTTCATTTTCCAAGGGTTTGGAAACAAGAGGGATGCCAAGATTTTATGGAAGTGTGCATTTTATAGGGAATTTGGAATGAGCGTAATGCTAGACTGTTTAGAGGAAGTTGTCCTTCTTTTAAGCTGTTAAATGATAGGATTATTTCATTGCTTCTCTATGGCTTCTTCTATGGGGCCTTTAGAGGTATCTTTGTGACTGATTTGTGTAGAGATTGGAGGGCTGCACTTTTTTAAGTGCTCTTTTTTATTTTTATTTTTTAGTCCGTTGAGGGTGGACTTCTTGTTCTCGCTTTTATTGTATCCTTTCTTTTCTATTAATAAAATTTCTTCTTTTATCAAATATATATATATATATGTTGACAACTCAAGAAACAAAACCACACACTTGGAGAGAAGAAAAAAGTTAAAGTGCGTTTTGTACCTTCTTTATCATGGTTTCAACAAAGGAAATGGAATGTACTCAAAAAATGCTATTGTTACTACGATGAATCAGTGATACAAGACAATAAATAAAATATAGTCATAGTAAAGCTAGAAAAATTAAAAAATGCGAACCTGGAAATCTTGAGATAGTCTAGTTCCATCGCCAAAGGATATTTGCAAGGCATCTGATACTGCCTGTATGTCAACCCCTTCAGGAAGAAATCCCAGAGAAAGAAAATCATTTGCTAAACCCAGAGAGTCACGATTAACAAAGTGCACAAGCTGAAAGCAACAAGAACTTATCAATAAATACAGAAATCCATATTTGAAAGCGCAAATGTCAGACATCAACTCACAGGAGACTGAGGGCTACCATGATATAACAGATACACTCGCAAGATAGCAGTAGAGGTGTATTTGCATGTGGGTGTGGTGTATTTTATAGAAACAAGAAAAAACACTGAATCACACAAAATGCTCCTTCCGCGGCCCAACAACAAAAACAAATTTAAAAAGAAAAATGCAGAGGTACACTTCCAAGGGGGAAAAAGTGAATGTAGTAGATGCCTAAATAACAATATGTTACACCTCAGCCCTATCAAGGATGACACCAGCTGAAACAGAAGATTTTTAAACATGGAAAAGATGGAATGAATTTAAGTATTACGTTTAAAGTACAATAAAGCTGACATCCTAAGCCTCAACAGGAATTCAAAGCCACTAGGTAGAAGAGTTTTGAACATAGGGTCAAAAGCAATAGTTCCTCAAGTCCGACTCTGATTTGGACATGGAGCAACAAGGAAATCTTAATTGTCTCGTAAGAACTAAAGCTATTAGCTATAACTTAGTTATAAGTACCTACACTTCTCAGATTTTTTTACATTTAAAAAATGATTGCAGGGGTAAAAAGAGGCGTGGGGGGAGATGATGACCGCCCACCCCAACGCTAGAATACCATTAATTAGACCTAGCAGTACTCGTACCTGTACGTTTTCTTCATTGATAATATGATTTTGGAAGAACAAGAAAAATTAAAATTCGTGCAAAAATTTGTTACCAGAGACCCTCAACATAATCCCTCACAAAACAGAGGTCAAACACACAATGAACAACTGATAAGAGAAGCTTATAGTTCATCAAAGTGCAGGCTGCATTAGTGATCACAGCCTTGTGCTAACAAGTCATGAAAAGTAACCACAGCAGGCATGAGGAAAGACCAATCCACACTTTATAAGCAAGCTTTTTTTTTGCCCATCCCATTTTATTTTGATAAGTAATATAAGCAACATTACATTATTATATAAGATACATTTTTAAAAAGAAGGTAATATAAGCAACATCTTTTTAATCCAAAGACTACACTATAATATATGTGATTGTCTAATCTTGTTCCCAATAGGAATATATATCGACATTGATATAATAATGACATTGATATAATAATGACAACAATAATAAAAAGAAATTACTTCTTCAGCAAAATAAAGACATCAAATAGGGTGAAAATTTTGATAAAGTCCAAGAATACAAATGAATTGCAATATCTTAAGAAGTTAGATCCAAGAGATTTACAACCAGTTCCCTTTTTACCCCTCTATGGGGAGTGATCAAGGTTTAAACGTCATATTTCAGCTATCTGTGACTTTAAACAGCATACAGCCTACCTGAATTCAACCATAGATTTTTAAGATTGACATATCCGATGCCTTTTCCCACTACATATGCACAATGAACTATGAGCAAAAGAACACTTATTACAACATTTCATAGTAACATGTCCATTGTAAAAGGCCGTCACAAATCAGCTAAAGTTTGACCTAGTAAGGATAGTACAATTAGCAGCACATATGTCATATCAGGATTTGTCTCCTCTACCAATAACATTTGAACAGTTCTTACCACTTGAATAAGTCCAACACGATAGTGGCGAGGAATATCCCCCATCATTCCAAAGTCAAAATAAGCAATGGATCCATCCTTAATAGCAACAAGATTTCCTGGATGAGGGTCAGCATGGAAAAACCCCACCTCAAGCAATTGCCTCAAAGAGCAGTACAACCCCTAATAAACCAAATAAATGATACCGAACTCAACGTACAAGTCATACAATACGAACTAATAACCAAGTTATATATAATTTATACACGCTTGCACACACACCACACAATTAAATATATGTTATAACAGCTGAGAAAGGAATAAGATAAAAAAAATTAGGGTAATAAACAATTGCCACACTGCAATGATTGCAGAATACCTGATCAATTAGTTCCTTTCGGTTTAAATAGGCCTTCTTTAGTGCAGCTTCATCTGTAAGCTTGATTCCGTCAATCCATTCCATTGTAAGCACAGCCTTACGGGTAAGATGCCAATATATTTTTGGAACTTTCACAATTTTTTCTTTCTGGCAGTTCACAGTGTAGCCAACTGTATTTTTCAAACTCTTTTGATCATTATCTATCAATCAAAAACAAAAACCATCAAAACTCTATGGAGAAATTAAAAGCAGAAATTACACAAACCAGCACATTGGTCGACACATTCACACAATAGTGTACACATATTCAGGGTGAGGGATCTAGAAATTCATACCACTCAGATCAAAATAAAAAAGCTAAAATAATTTGAAGTGCAAATTGCAAAAGATAACAATAATTTAAACAAATGCCCACCACTCAGTGTTACTTATTTTTATATGATTTGATGTCACGTCATAATAGTCCGCTACAACTAATTTGAGATTATCATCAAATAACATTCAGAATTATCCTGACGAACTAGGAATCGAAAAAGAATGAATATTTGATGAACCCTGAAAGAATATGAATATAATCTCCCACGATCACCTTGACAAACCTACTCAAAACCATGTCCATGCTCTATCAGCTAATTTTCTCCTAAGTCATCTGTAGATAACCTTTCCAGAATATGACCACCCAGCATTCCTACCACCCATCCTGGGGGAGAACTTCAGTTGTAAAATTTTGTAACAGTGAAACGAAAGCATACTTGCATAAAAGCTGAGACTTGTTGTACCTACTGAATCTAGCGCAGTATGGTTTGAGCCAAGGATAAATACATTTAGAGTTGTAAACCCCGCCGTAAGAATCAAGAGGGGGAGATTAATCCCAATCTATAATGAACTAGAAAATAATTAACTGACAAATAAGATAGAGTAGTGTTGCATGAAGAACAACTTACCAGATTTGTTACTATAAAGAGAAGCAAACCGCTCGGCATTTTGTCCCTCTAGGATGTAGTCAATCTCTTCAAACATGTGTCTAACCTATTCATTTAAGAAAAAGCTAAATATAAGGCTACATAAACAATCTAATTATAATAAACAACCTAGCTATAAGGAAAAAGTAGAATGAATTGCATGACCAAACTAAAGTGATGACATAAAGCAGCTAATTATATTCTTTTATTTTTAACCACCAAGTTTCTGAAAATCACTAAAACAAACCACTAAAAGTTTCAGTTTACAAAGTGATCCTTCTCACTACAGCGTATCTATAAACATGTACCACTACATCAAAAAAATGTGACCAAGTTAATTTCAATTTTTTTTTAATCAGACGCAGGATATGAATCCATACATAAATAAGGCTTATCCAGTGAGCGGGCACACTCTTGGAAAGTAGGCTATCCATGAGGATTTGATAAACATTGCTTTTATATCAGAACATTATGTGGGTGAGTAATCTAGCAATATTTGCATGAATGGATTAATAAAAGGGGTACATATCATCAATGCAAAGAAACTTATTATCACAGATGGAAGGCTCACCAGTTCATTGACTGCTACTAAAAGATCCTTCCTCGCGTTTGCAAAACGCTTTAATTGTCCCCCCATCATATTGAATAACAAGGCATCAAGGGTCAAAGAATGTGACATACCAGGTCTTTGTACTTTTACAGCTACTAGCTCCCCAGAATGCAGGTGGGCTGCAAAACTAGAAGTATTAAGAGAATCACTGAAATCTCATGAAACATAAACATCAGTCTGACATATATTAAGCTTTTAGGAAAGCTTCAAGGAAAATCAAAACTTGAAACAAGTGACGTATCCAAATTTGAATACTCATAAAACATACCAAACTATATGCCCAAATAGATGAGTCAGGAAAAGGTTGTAAACTCACAACAAAGTCATTAAAACTTTCTTATTGGACTCAAATAATCTAACCTTTATACACCTGTCCGAGCGATGCTGCAGCAATGGGCTCTGGGCTGATATCAGCGAATATTTGAGAAACAGGAACACCCAACTGATATTCAATAGATTGAATGGCAATCCGAGTTGGAAATGGGGGTATCTGATCCTGGCATAAAAAGGAACACCTTGTCTGTGACGATCTAAAGCATACAATTGCCAACACCCATTTGATGAAAATTATCATTGTTATATTGATGACAAAATGTGAATCTAACAATTAGAAGTGTCTAGGGCTCTCTACATAAGAGGAGATGGTATACCTGTAGCTTAGCAAGTTCTTGGCAATACACAGGGGGAAGTATATCCGGCCTTGTGCTCAGAGCTTGTCCAAGCTGTACATTAAAAAAAAATATTGGGGATTTAGACAATTTCCTCCTCGTGCAACCAAACATGTGAGTAATTTAGTAAAATGGCACTTGATCAATCATCTATTATATAAAGAGAGGGCATGGTTTTGTCTGTTTTGGTTTCTTTTTTTAAAAAATACCCTCTATAAAAATCATGGTTATGACAGTAAATCAGATAAAAAAATTGAATGTTTTGAAACGGTCACTCCACTTGACGTTATCTCCACTAAGTGGAAGTTATCCAAATGTTAATATTCAATAAATTATTGAACAACCGTTTACCACTCCTTTTCAATTTAAATAACTACTAGAAGCCCTAAGAAATTTAGAATTTTTCTCTCAATATCATGCATCAATATTTTAATGAACACATGTTGTGTGTGCTGTGTTGCGAGTATTCTCTTATTTGAGCAATTTAACAGATAACTGAACATAGATTACAAGTTTGGTGGTTTTCACTAATTTCTTTATACAAAAAATAAATGTATAAGATAAGGAAAGAGAATAGAAGAAGAGGATGAATCCAATAATGTAAAAAGAACATATAAACAAAGCCATCAACAAAGGGCTGATCGACAATCTCTATTAATATTGAATATAGAAACGCCCATAAAGCCTGAGCCAAGGAGAAGCTAAAAATGCAATTCTACATTGAGGAATGAAATGTTGGGAAACTGTTTTAAGAAAATTTCTCTCTCTAGTGTAATACTGAAAAATTATACATGGAAGTCTTACTCCTCAAGAAAGATTAGCAAACACAACGGCTATAACATAGACTAAACGTGATAGTTTGAAATTTGAAGTACAATAATTTTCCGCAAGGGTTGTAATTCATGTTTATGGAAATTTTAGGTATCCAGAGGATTTTTGGCAAGTGATATTATCTGTATATTTGGTACTTTATATTATTATTTTACTGCTAGTAGAATGAGATTTGATAATCGCCAAGAGTAAGTAGTAACTGAGGCAATCTCCTTCAACTGAGTAGAGTCAATTATCGTATGAACTGAGCTTGGATAAGCAGGACAGAGCATAAGGAAGATAAATTACTACCAGGATTGTCTTTTTTATATACCTAAAGAGCTCCAGGATATTATGTATGTCTGCTCCTCAGAGTCTTAGAGTTGCTTAGATAATAATAACAAGAGCAACCAGCAAGAAGCATTAATGATTAAACCCATAAGCATGATAAAAAATAAAAATAATAATAAAAGGTAAAGATTTGGGTACACGAATCTTAGAGCAACCCATCTTTAATTTGCTGATTACATCACTTTTTTTTTGGTCGAAGGGGTCAATAGATCCGAGGTGAATATTTCTAAGTTCAACATAATTTTTGTAAAATTAAGTTTGGCCCATATATGGGAATTGGGAAATAAAAAATATAAAAAAGGTAAAATATTTCTAACTTCAACATAGTGGGTATTGATATATAGCTCTCTTTTGATAGGTATGCTTTTTTGAAGGAAATGGACGAGGATATATACATATATATATATATATATATTACTTGAGAAGAGGAATATGATTTTGGAGAACACTCGAAAACACTTTCATTTCACTTGCTTCAAATGATCAAGTACAAGACTATTTATAGGCAACATGAGACCATCTATATGCTACCATGCATGAACTAGAACATGAACCTAATTTAATGAATGCATGTACATGAACACTAATATTCATGTACCAATACAAATGTATCTTCAACTACTAATGCATGTAGCAAGTAATATGAAAAGGTTGTCATGTATCTAGCTTAATTCCAACATTTTTGGATTAAGTTTGAGATGCAGTCACTTCCTTTGACCTATCTTGGGGTTACTTTAGGATTAATGTAATATCCAGATTAAAAAAAAAAGATAATAATAATACAATTAGATAATAGAAGTGTAACTAATAATTTTTTTTATACATATCTAAAACCTATAAAGATAAGATAAGTCATTTAAGTTGTAACAACCTTTTAATTTTAAAAGGATTCTTTTCCTTAGTAATGAATTCTGTAAAGGAATTTCATGTATTTAAATTATTATATAACAAGAGAAAGAAATATCAGAAGAGAGAGAGAAAAGAACGAAAAAATTATTTGACTTTGGGGTACTGCAGAACAGAGAAGAAGAAAAGAAGAAAACTCAAAAAAGTAAACTTAAACCCTTCTTTTCAATTATAAGTTGATTCATATGTATGATTAGATATTTTAAAACAATGATTATAATAATAAGTATTAGTGTGGGTAAGAGATGAAGTAAAAATACGTTTGAGGTAGGATATTTTATCCTAATGATTTCTATTTGTTCTAAATTTATATTTAGGATTTATTCGGCTAATATTTTCGTATTTTGCAATATCGAGGTAAGTGACATTCCGAACTATTTAGTGATTTTAAAATTATCGTTATTTTTATGTATGCCTTAGTAATTACTCAGATGCCTAAATGTACTGTTTCAAAATCTGTTATGTTTTATTTAAGGCTTCCATTTAAATGAAAATGTTATGTTCTTTTATTTCAAACTTCGGATCAAGTATTTATTTTTGAACTGTGAAAAAGTATCGTTTAGAACATCGATAATATTGAGAAAAGTTTTTGAAATCCTCAGTCCGACTATATATAAAACCCGTTAGTGTTTACGTTTAGTTCCGGAGCTAATATAGGACCTACTAAGGCGCACACCTTTTAGATGCCCTTCGGGGAGCGTGCATGTTAGATACCTTAGTAGGGTGCGTGAACATTGACATTTATCGAACTTTTGGGCCGTGTTACAAGGCTATTGTAACCTTAGTCGCTAGGGCTGTGGATTAAAAGATATATTGTATGTATTGAAATCATTTTTGAATGTGAATTTGTTTTGTTATTATCTGTTTAGTTTCGAAAACATATTTACTATTGTTATTGAACAAAAAAAAGCTATTTTGAAAAGGTGTATTACAAATTATACTTGATCCACCTAAATAGTAAGGATTGTCACTTGCTGAACTTTATCGCTCACTCTTTACATAAATTTTTACAGGTTTCGTCGTTGATAACTAAGCACTTAATTGATACGCTTTTGATAGTTGGAGTTTAGTTTACGATGTTATTTCTTTTGTTGATGAATTTTGATAAAACTCTTAGTTTCGGGGAGCTGCGTCTCCATTTTATGATTTAGGTATTTAGTAGTATTTCATTTGAATTGGATTGAAAGATGTTTGTTATTGGGTTTATTTTAGATTATTGCTGACTTGTTCTGTTTGGGCTGCGCGCGATTGATATTGTTGCCTTGCGGGTAGGACTGAGCAAAAATCGGTTATAACCGAACATAACCGAATTTTTTTAACCGAATTATTTCGGTTATTCGGTTATTTTCGTTAATTCGGTTATAACCGTTTTAATATTTCGGTATTCGGGTTTGGATACGGTTATTGAAATATTGGTATTCGGTTAACCGAGTAGATTTAAAAAAAAAAAAAACCTTAAGCAACTTAGTGGTTTACTCAAATGTAAATGCATTTCAAATGATAGGTATGAAAATCAGCAACTAAAAAAGGGTATGGAATCTAGCATCTACTTCCATTCAACAATGGAAAGTAATGATTTTTGACAACTTACAACACTTGTTTCTTGCAACTATTGGAAAAGATAATTCATAACAATGGAAACTGCAAGTCTACAAGTGCACAAGTGACAAGGCTTATGATATTCTCTCACATTACACACTTACACACACATAACATACTTAAGTTGCATGTTGATCTAGTATTGCCGATTTGAAATTAATTTTTTTATGTTTGATAAAATGGAGCATAAGTTCGGTTATTAACCGAAATACCCGAATTTACAATTCGGATATTCGGTATTCGGTAATTCGGTTATTACCAAATTCGGTTATTTGTTCGGATAATAGAATTAAGAATATTTCGGTATTCGGTTATATCCGAATAAGCTATTCGGTTCGGATATAACCGAATTGCTCACCCCTACTTGCGGGCCTTTGGGCTTGCGGCGTATAGCATTTCGGACCTGTAGCGGGTTCGGAGTGTTACAATTGTGGTCCGACTCATCTTGGCCTCTTGGGACCCAGTTATTGAACTTATCTAAGAGGTAAAATTGTTGAAGACATCTACTTATCTCTTGGCAATAAGATAACTCGGATCAAGGCTTGTTTAGCGAATATTATGTATATCCATTTATATTTTCCTTTTTTAAGCTCTTGGTTGAAATGACTACCGCTATAAAGATAATTTTCAACATTGAAATGAAATACAAGCCTCTGATACACTTATACTACCTCCGATACTAAAGTAAATATGCACCAAAGCTTAACCTACACCTAAACAACCATGCACATGGGTATGTGAGGTCATATAACAATAGATATTCTACTAAAAAGAAATTAACCAAATAAACCTACAGTTATTCTTAACATTGTGCATAGACCTCATACTTACAGAATTTTGGTTCTGAAAAACCTAATTCCTAAGAATCTGCCCTTCGTGAGGAGGATTTCTCATCCTCCCACTCACTGTATCTTATTTCTCTTCTAATTATTTCAGATGAAAATAAATAAATTATCAGATAAAAGGAGAAAGACGGAAAAGGATATCCAGGCATTCTAATAAATGTTCTTTTACAAGATTTATGATTAAGTAGGCTGCCACCAGAATCTTGTACGGAACCTCCACTTTTAGCTCGTCAGGGCAGTTTTTCCTCAATTGATCAGCAAGTAGATATATAGGTATCAGAAAAGCAGTAACATCGCACATAAAATCCATAATAATAAAAAACCAACAATTTTTGTAGCACGAAGAGAAACTTGCCTTGATATAGAAAGGCCCCAAGCGAATCAGAGTTTCTCGGAACTGCAAAAATTATTCAGGGCTACTTTAATTTCAAGATTACGTGTTTATTTCATTAGCGAGAAAACAATAATGCAAAATACAAATGAGTGTGTGTGTGTATATACATATGAATGAAACTCCAGTTTAATCTTACATAAGTATATTACCATTACGGAGCGCTTTTTAGTGTCATGAACAAAAAATTGCCAAATGGCTAACTTCAGCACATGGAATGAAATAATTGCGGCTCTATACAAAGCCAAGAATGGCCCAAAATTATAGAACATGGAAATACGTTTTGAGCTATAATTAAGTGCATGTCCAAATTCACTTTCCAGTGACTGCTTCCTCAACTTCGCATACTCCGCAGATGGCCGTTCTCCATGCACACTAGAAAAAACAGTCGAAAAGCTGCAGCAGAACCCAAAGTTAAAGACAATAACTATAGAAGGCATATTTCAGAATGAGTACCCAAATAAACATGGACACTCATTTCATGGTGAATATATATCACGTATAACATACTATGTTCAGCAAAGCAAAATGTCTATATATATCATTAAGACGGGCGCAACAAAACAGAGCCTTACCATCTCCCAATAACAACGTTCTTAGGGCCTCCAAATGACAAAATTTTCGGCAAGTTCTCGACCATAATTTCATTTTGTAAAGCTACAAATCACAACGTAAAGTAAATAACGTAATTGCATCAAAAGTAACAATTAATAATAAAAATACCAGACAATTTTTTCTTCTTAAGTTTTTATTTGGTAATATAATAAGAAGCAATAAATTCCATGCGATAAGAGACACTGTTCTAATTAAACGAGGAAAAATTCGATCTATCATATTTTAAAGAGTAAGAGAACTACTACAAAGAATTTAGATCATTGTCAACCCACTACCCTGGAAACCTTAAAGAGTCGCTTTGATGGCCATACAACAGAAATACCTATGTTTGAAATACTGACAACCTGTCAATTGGTTCAAATTAAAATATCGCAGACAGGTTGAAAGTTGAAACCATAGGGTAAGGAGTTCATCTCAGCCAATATGGAAAGTTGTCTGAGGAAATCTCAAAATACAATTGGTTACATTAGCTTGGCTAGAGTCTGGTTATTGAGCCAACCTATAATCAGCATGGTCAATGAAACTAAGAAAGCAACGGGCATTTGGTTGCAGGTAACATGCAAAAATGAAATTGTCCCATCACTTGTTCTCATGAGCAAGCGTGACTATTTAGTAAAGATAATGCAGCCAGATTAACGTTACTTCTTAGATAATAGTGTTACAATCTTTTTACTTTTTTGTTGCGACATAAATGAATATTCAATCATCACTGATTTCAAAAACTCAAATAGTTTATATTTACATAAAAACAAGTGAGCCAATATTTTGCAACCACTGTATCAACTTTTACCATGATCAATAATACACACCACATTGACCAAGCATACCTGAGACCAAGGCAGTTAAACAGCCAAACTCAGCAAAAATTAACTAGTAAATAAGCTTGACTAACATTAAATAAAATTTTAAAAAAAATATTTTTAAAAAAATGGAAGATTAAGCTCCAGCATCCAGAAGCAACTCCGCTTGAGATAAAGTGTGACTTAAATTTAAGGTATTGTGAAAACATAATTCAACCCCAAACTGCAAGAAAGGATGTTTAAATTAACCGACACAGACAAAAATATAATAATAATAATAATAATAAGTTTACATATAAATAATATATAAACCAATAAACGTGTCAAAAAAGCAGCTCAATTCATCTAAGAGCGCTCATTAGATTTTCCAACACTGCTGGTTCGTAGTGAAGGTGATGAAAGTTTTTTATAAGCTTTTTTGTATGACAGAGATTGGAGAATTCTAAAAAAGTAATAAAAATAAATAAATAACAAAGAGCTCCAATTTTACCTCTTCATTACCCCAAGTCATTGATTCCTTAGAGGGTTGGGGCGGATATATCAAAGACTTTAGGCCTATAAGCTTAATAGGGAGTTTGTATAAGTTGTTGGTTAAAGTCCTTTCATTTCAACTAAGAGTGGTGGGTTCCCTTGTGTCGGGGTTCCAAAATGCCTTTATATGGGCAACCGCTCTCATTGCTAACAAGTGCTTAGAAGATAGGCTCAATCAGGTGAGCTAGGAATGTTTTGCAAACTAGATATCAAAAAGGCATATTGCCGTTCTAAGAAGCAGGGGTGCGGCTATCCCCTGCCGCACAGCGCACCGGGTGCGTCGGGATGCGGGTGCGCGGGGGTGCGGCATGGGTGCATACAGGGTGTTGCATTAGCCGTGTCCCCGTATTCTACTTCGCGGGTGCATTGGGATGCGGCTAAGGGGGTGCGACGATGGCACACTTCGTAATTATGAGGGGAAAAAGGAAGATAAATCGACCTCTAAAAAACTTACCTTTTAGGGAGAACTGGAGAAGAAGCAGATACAGGGAGAACCGGAGATCGGCGGCTTTTTCGGCGACTTCGGCGACCCTCTGTATATCTTCTTCTCTCTTCCTCTTTCTTCGCTCCTCTCTCTCTCTCTTTCTTCGGCAACTTTTTTTTTCTCTCATTATGTTCTGTTTGGGTTAGGACTCTTTTTCTCTCCTTATCATTCTGTTTGGGTTATGAGTCCTGTGACTTATGTTCCAGTAATATTACTCTATTAGTAATTAGTATTCTTTTTTTTCTGTTTTGGTTATGTACCAGTACTATTAGTGATCAATATTTTTTAATTTTTTTTCTGTTTTTATTATACTGAATATGTGGCAAATGGCAATTAATGAATTAATGTTTTAAGTTTTTAACTATTATGTCTGAGAGTTTTGTGTGACTTGGTGACTTTATGGTTTCATGTTTGTTTTAATGTTTTAGTATTGTATAATGTCTTCACAATGATTAAATTATGTATTTTGTTGGATTTGCATGAAGTATTTAGTTTTGTGAATATTTTTTATCATATATATAATTTTATATATATATATATAAAATATGTGTGTATCCCCCCGCACCCGAATCCCCATATTTTCAAATTTGGCGCACTCCCATATCCCCGCACTGTGCACCCGTATCCCCGCACCCGAATCCTTACTTCTTAGCTGCCGTTAATAAGGAGTTTTTACTTCTGCATTTCAGAGAGGATGGGATTTGGGGGAAGGTGGATTAGAGCTTGCATTTCATCTATCAAATATGATGTCCTTTGAATGAATGGGTATTATGTGGATATCCTTGACAATTCTTGGCACATTCTTCAGGGGATCTCTTATATCCATTCATTTTGGGGATGGAGGCTCAGAGTAAATTGATTATTAAAGTAAAGGGGGAGGCCTACTGGATGGGTTTATTGTTGGAATGAAGGATTCTTCTGCTGTCTCAGTTTCTCATCTTCTATTTGCAGATGACTCAATTGTTTTTGTGGGAAAAAGGAGGAGCAATTGGAACACATTAGGTTGGTTCTCTTTAAGGCAAATTTGGGAAAGCCAACGTTCGAAAGAGTTCTTTTATTCCAATTGGTCGAGTTCAGGACATTGATAGCTGGCTTGATTGTGGAGTTGATGTTTTTCCTTCTACCTATTTTGGGGCTGCCATAGGTACAAGTCTATATATGCATGGGATCCTCTGGTATAAAGGTTTGACAAGTGGTTGCCTGGATAAAAGGGGATTTACCTTCCGAAGGAGGATAGTTCACATTGATTAAGAGTCCTTTGTCAGGCCCTTGTTGTAGCCTAACCAGAAAATGAGATAGAATCAAAGATAGAGATAGAGATATGAGAGAATTCAAAGAAAATAAGGGAGGGAGAAGAACAACTCAGTTATTTGTTACTGAATTCGTGAGACTGAGAGAGATATAGAGAGAGAAAGCTTAACAAGTTGTTCCCGTTCATTCAGAAATTGCATAATAATCAAAAGCTTGAAGATTACTCCACCATTACAACTATTTATAGAAAAGGAATGCTGAAAAGTAAAAACTCCTAACCTATACCTCACTCCTTATCCTACACACACATGCTAACTAACCACCAATGTGCTTACATGTGCATACAAAATATCTAACTCTAGAATATATTAACTATTATTTTCCTGCCCAAAATACCCTCTACCTGACATTCCCTCCTCCTTAATAGCATCCATGTCCTCATGGATATTGCTGATTTTCTGCTTTCCAATCTTGGTAGCTGACCTGTAATACTTTCTATTTGATATACAACTGCAAATGTCACATTTCCAAAATGATCCAACCCTTCTTGAATTGTGAAGTAGGACAAACAATTTGTCAGGCCCTTGTTAAGCTTAACCAGAAATTAAGAGAGAAACATAGATAGTGATAGAGATATGAGAGAATTCAGAGAGAATAAGGGAGGGAGAATGAGTTATTTGTTACTGAATTCGTGAGACTGAGAGAGAGATAGAGAGAGAAAGTTAAACAAGTTGTTCCCATTCATTCAGAAATTGCATAATAATCAAAAGCTTGAAAGTTACTCCACCCATTACAACTATTCATAGAAAAGGAATGTTGAAAGTAAAAACTCCTAACCTATACCTCACTCCTTATCCTACACATACATACTAACGAACCACCCATGTGCATTACATGTGCATACAAAATATCTAACTCTAGAATATACTAACTATTCTTTTGCTGCACAAAATACCCTCTGCCTGACATTCCCTCCTCCTTAATAGCATCCATGTCCTCATGGATATTGCTGATTTTCTGCTTTCCAGTCTTGGTAGCTGACTTGTAATACTTTCTGTTTGATATACAACTGCAAATGTCACATTTCCAAAATGATCCAACCCTTCTTGAATTGTGAAGTAGGACAAACAATTTGTCAGGCCCTTGTTGAAGCCTAACCATAAATTAAGAGAGAAACAGAGATAGAGATAGAGATATGAGAGAATTCAGAGAGAATAAGGGAGGGAGAAGGAGAAGAACTCAGTTATTTGTTACTGAATTCGTGAGACTGAGAGAGAGATAGAGAGAGAAAGCTTAACAAGTTGTTCCCGTTCATTCAGAAATTGCATAATAATCAAAAGCTTGAAGGTTACTCCAACTATTACAACTATTCATAGAAAAGGAATGCTGAAAAGTAAAAACTCCTAACCTACACCTCACGCCTTATCCTACACACACATACTAACTAACCACCCATGTGCTTACATGTGCATTACATGTGCATACAAAATATCTAACTCTAGAATATACTAACTATTCTTTTGCTGCACAAAATACCCTCTGCCTGACATTCCCTCCTCCTTAATAGCATCCATGTCCTCATGGATATTGCTGATTTTCTGCTTTCCAGTCTTGGTAGCTGACTTGTAATACTTTTTGTTTGATATAAAACTGCAAATGTCATATTTCCAAAATGATCCAACCCTTCTTGAATTGTGAAGTAAGACAACAATTTGTCAGGCCCTTGTTGAAACCTAACCAAAAATTAAGAGAAAAACAGAGAGATAAAGATATGAGAGAATAAGGGAGGGCGAAGGAGAAGAACTCATTTATTACTGAATTCGTGAGACTGAGAGAGATAGAGAGAGAAAGCTTAACAAGTTGTTCCCATTCATTCAGAAATTGCATAATAATCAAAAGCTTAAAGGTTACTCCACCCATTGCAACTATTTATAGAAAAGGAATGATGAAAAGTAAAAACTCCTAACCTACACCTCACTCCTTATCCTACACACACATGTTAACTAACCACTCATGTGTTTACATGTGCATTGCATGTGCATACAAAATATCTAACTCTAGAATATACTAACTACTCTACAACATACTAACTATTCTTTTGCTGCACAAAATACCCTTTGACATTCCCTCTTCCTCCTTAATAGCATCCATGTCATCATGGATGTTGCTGATTTTCTGCTTTCCAGTCTTGGTAGCTGACTTGTAATACTTTATGTTTGATATACAACTGCAAATGTCACATTTCCAAAATGATCCAACCCTTCTTGAATTGTGAAGTATGACAAACAACCCTTTATTATCTTTCTGTTGAGCATCAATGCACACCAATAAACAAATATTAATTCAAAAGAAAGATTAATGCTCTTGGCAACTACAGCCCAATCACAGATTGATCCGATGACCATTTTATAGAACAACTGAAACCTCATCCTTGTAGTTTCTTCATTCACCAAGGGATCTACTTCTGCTATAGGGCCTAGTTGCTTGAGTGCAATCAGATTATTCATTAGGATCCAAATCAATGGGGCTTAGAAATTTTACATAAAACAAGATTGTTGTCCCACTCCTCTAATTGGGTTTGTTAGCTTTAGAGAATATCCAGGGACGAAAGCTGAAATTGGCTTTTGTGCCACCACTTTATTTTTCATACACATTTCTCTTGTAACTAAACTCTCAAACTAAAAGTCCTCCAGGAATATTCCCATTTTGTCTCTCCAAGAACAGGCTTAACAAACCACTCTTCCTTGATGATAGATAACTTGCCTCCAACATCAATTGTTCAGTAGTGTATGATTACTGTTCTTGAAAATTAAACTGGCCTCAAGTCTAAGATTACCTTGAACCTTGATTGCCTTTTGCCATGTATCTTTTTTAGAAACTAGTACATTCAATGGCTGTAATTCTCCACTTGCTGCAGAAAATCTTTGCCTCCTTCCTTGAAGTTTCTGTGGAACAATCATTGGTAAAAGTTTATTGTCAAAACCATAATCAATAGCCTTATCTTGGTTAACACTAATGCAAACCTCTTCACCATTAAAGCAATCCTACTGAAGTAGCTGCCCATTTTCATCAGCCTCAAAACATTGAAGGTGGATACCCAATATAGGCTTTTTAAGGTCTACAAAGGTAAGATTTGGATTAGTTTTGGGGTAGGAAATGAGGGGTCTGTTGTGTAGATTGGTGAAAGTAATGTTGGTTGTGGAGAGGGAAATATTTGGGGTTTGTTTCCGAAGTAAACTTCAGGGTAGTGTGTTGGTGTATGGATTGAGGAATGGGTTGTTGATCTTGGGGTCAAGTTCATATGATTTTTCTTGCTTGTAGATTTGGAACAATGTCTTGGTTTTAAGTAGCTTTCTCCTCCTTTTGGTTGTCATTTTTAAGGCCCCCAATAAGTTGAGGAATCTCACAAATGATCAGCCCTCTCGGTTTCTCAAACTCATCAAAGATTGGGGTTCCTTTATATTGTGATGAATCATAGGTCGGTGGACCATCATACTATGGGGTCTCCTCATACTCAACATAATCATTAAACATAAGGGTTGTTCCCTCTTGTTGTGGCTCTTCATCATATATAGGAGTACAATAATGAAGGGTTGTTCTATCATTGTTTGCAAATGTTGCAGAGCATGGTTTCTTTGACATAAGCTTCTGGTATGCACCCCTTGGCCACTGTGTTTCCCTAGTTCTCTAAGCTTTGTTTACCTTACCTTTTTTGTTGAAAACAAGTTGCCCCTCAGCAATAGCATCCTGCCACTCATTACTTGGAACATCATCAATTATTGGAATCCCCTTATCTTCATCATACTCATCATATATAGGAGTTCCTTCACAATTTGTTTCTTCAATACGGTTGCTAGCATTATCACCTTAGTGAATGATGGGAACACAAGCTTGTGATGCTTGAGTTCCTTTCCCTCATTTCTTCAACAAAATTGTTCCTCCTCCTTTAGACATCATCTTCTTCATTAATTTTGGACCTTAACTTCTCAGCATGACTTGGATTTCTAAAAAGTCCCTTATCTTTTATATGGCCCATATGAACCGGCATCTTGCCCTTCCTTTTATCTCCAATAGGATTAACAAAACCCACCTCATAATCTGAGCCATTTTGCTTCAACAACTCATTCATACCAGCTATGAAGTAGTCCATTCTCTCGTTAATAAGCTGCAACTTCACTCTCTGTAACTCAGAAAGTCCTGTTGTAACATTTGTGATGGTCCAACCATGTTTCTCAGAGTTTTAGAATGAAATGAATCACAAGAGAATTGTGATATCGATTTTGAAAATTAATCTCAAGCAATAGCAATACTACTTGAGGGAGAGTAAATGAGCTTGAGTGGTTTTTAAGTAAAAAATGGATATCCTCAACGAAACAAACTGGATATCCCAAGCCAAGCAAGATTAAACTCAACTAGCTAGAGCTTAGTTGAATTTTAATGAGTAAATGAGCACACGAATGAAGCTATAGCACGAAGGATCAAAACTAATAATAAAACGAGTTAATAGAGTAATAACAAGCATTAACATTAGCACATAAGCAGAAATTGTTTAATATTGGAAGGCTCTACGATCGTAGACTAGACCAACTTATAAGACTCTACAATCGTAGACTGGAACAAATTATAACTCTACGATCATAGACTGAAACTTATAAGACTCTACGATCGTAGACTGGGACAACTTAGAAGACTACGATCGTAAACTGAAAAAACTTGTAAAACTCTACAATTGAAACAACTTGTAAAACTCTACGATTGGAACAACTTGTTAGACTACAACTGGAACAACTTGTAAGACTCTACGATTGAAACAACCTGTAAGACTCTACGACTGAAACAATTTGTAAGATTCTACGATTGAAACAATTTGTAAGACTCTACGATTGAAACAACTTGTAAGACTACGATTTAGACTGTACGACTAAAACAATCTGTAAGACTCTACGATTAAAACAATTTTGTAAGACTCTACAACTGAAACAACTTAATACGAATCACCAAACACAAACCAAAACAGATCAAACAAAACTAATTCATAGAATCTGAAAAAAAATTGCCGACAGAGAAGATCAAGCAAAATATAAATTAAAATATGTGGGGGTGATGTTGTAAATGAGTTTTATGGAATGGGCTTTTTGTATGTGACAGAAACGAGTGAGATGGAAGTGTTTAATACCTAAAACAAGTGAATTAACACTTGAATTTGCTAAGTTGCAGGTACGCTGGAAAAACAGAGCCTCCGAGATCTATTTTCTGTTGCTATGAGGTAGAAATCTGCAGCTGTTGTTGATGGTTTTATGCTGGTTTTGCGTAGTCTTTGAAGGATGGAAGAAGGTAGAAGCGATAGAATTCAGATAGAAGGGTATAGAACCAGAAATCAGAGGTTGAAGATCAAGAAGAACAGAGGACTATGAGGAAGAAGATGAGGAGTTCGGATAGAACTTGAGCTCTGATACCAATTTGTCAGGCCCTTGTTGTAGCCTAACCAGAAAATGAGATAATCAGAGATAGAGATAGATATGAGAGAATAAGGGAGGGAGAAGGAGAACTTAGTTATTTGTTACTGAATTCGTGAGACTGGGAGAAAGAGATAGAGAGAGAAAGCTTAACAAGATGTTCCCATTCATTCAGTAATTGCTAATAATCAAAAGCTTGAAGGTTACTCTACCCATTACAACGATTTTTACAAAAGGAATGTTCAAAAGTAAAAATTCCTAACCTACACCTCACTCTTTATCCTACACACACATGCTAACTAACCACCCATGTCCTTATATGTGCATTACATGTGCATACAAAATATTTAACTCTAGAATATACCAACTACTCTAGAATATACTAACTATTCCTTTGTTGCCCAAAATACCCTATGCCTGACATCCTTTGTCTAGTGTATCGACCTATTCTTTTATTGCTTCCGCTGCCAATTTCAATTCACATTTAACTAGAGAGGATTAAAATGAGCTTTTGTTTAGGGGAGCAGGAGAGAATTTGAATATCATTTTGAGAATGATGTTGGTGGTTGGTCTTTAGGGATTAGAAACCTCTGTTTGTGCAATCAAGCGTTGAGAGGGAAGTGGTCGTGGAGAATTATGGCAGAGCAAGGGATTTTCGAAAAGAGAGTGGTAGTGGTCGTTTTGGCGAGAATAAGTTTGATTGGAAGATGATGTCTCGAGGTTGCTTCATGGGGTTGGCCTGCGGAAATCTATTGCAAGAGGGGGAGTGGAATTCAAAAAGCATATTTGTTTGTTCATTAGTGATGGGGCTAGAGTGAGCTTTAGGCATGATCCTTGGTGTAGTGAGTGAGAGCCATTATGTGAGTTCATCCCAGGCTTATCCCAAATTATGTTGACAAAGGATGCAGAGTAGCAGATGCGGGCTTTGCAGTACGTAGAAATCAGGTTTGGACTCCCAATTTTACGCGTCATTTTCTAGATTGTGAGTTGAAGGTTGTGGAATCCTTTTTAAACTTATTTTGTGGACTGCACTTGCGGAAATTGAGAAAGGGCAGGGGGATTCATTGCAATGGAAAGGAAATGAAAACGGTATATTTTCAGTCAACGACTTCTATCAGAGTATTCAGATATCTCGTGGACCTAGCAAACCGTATATTGATACTTACATACCCAAATATGGTACTCTTACATAGTAGTACTCTAATATAGCGTGTAGAAATATTTCTTCGTCATCTACCTCTAATGCACAAATATCAATATTTTAACATAATATTGGATGTTCAAACATCACATTTCTACATTATTATTTCTAGAATAATCAACTTGTTATGTAACGAAAAATCTTCTATGAAATCCAGCTTTAGTACATTTAGATTCGAAGAGTATCCCTAACTAGAAAAACCCATTTAAAGCTACCCCTAGCGTACCACGTTTGAACCTATGTAACGTACCACATTCCAATACCGGCTTTAACCTATGTAACCTGCTTCTAAAAAGTTTTTTTTGGCAAAATAGTGCAACACCAAATTCAATGACGATGAGCAACATAACAACTAACACTCAGAGAATTGCATAACAGCTTCTATAAAGTTGTTAGCACCAGAGTATCATAACTAGACTTAGAGAAATTGCACAATTGGAAATTACCGATTAATGTTTCTGACAAATTCAACATTATAAGTAACTCAAACAATAGAATGAGTCAAGGAGACATTAAGAGTCCCATGTCTTAAACCGGGGTTCAATGCAATTCGGATTACCTATGACTCACACACTCGGTCCAAAAAATGGTAGTCAGTGAGGTGCCAATTGCATTTATTACCCAATCAATCCACTTCCTTTCGAAACCCAAATCAAAAACATACCCTATTTCTTATCAGGTTCAACCTTCAATCAAACCATTAGGAGATGATAACTTATTAAATTCTTTAGTTTTTAGGGGTGAGCATGTCAATAATTGTTTTCACTACCCAAATGCATGTAAAAGCGATCACAGACTAAAATTTATTTTCTCATGTCATGAAATCATTAAAAAAATATTTATTCATACATTGTTTTACATGGTAAATTATTTTAAAATCTTTTAACTGCAACCAAAAATCATGGTCCTAACAATTATCCAATCTGGAATGCTGAACTTACAATCTAAAAATTAACAAAATCACTAAATCCCACTGTTTGATGAAATGAACAGCAGAAACACTAAATTTTCTGACAGAACTTACAACAGAATTTGTATTATTGAACCAAATCACCTAACATAAAATTGACATAAAAGATAAATAATTGAAAAAACAACTATTTGCAATAAATTAAAGGATTTTTAAATTGATGGAGTTTACAAATGCAATGGGTGAAGACACCACCTGCTGAGAGCACTGCAGAACGGTGCTGTTTGACGCATGCAAACACATTCCTCATGGGGCAGTTCTGAATAGACGAATTGATTCAGAATTCATGAACCCATTATTGGGTATCGCATTTGACACTGTACACAGCTGTAAAAAGCGATCAATTTCAGTGCCCAGAAACTGTTTGAATAAATGCCCCAAAGAAAATTTATATGTATAGGAATATGTAGGTGTACAAAGGGCAGATAGAAGGAGAGAGGAATAGCGGGAGGAGTAAGAGGAAATATACGAAGGGGGAAAAAGCGGCTTGAGGGACTGCCACGTTCTTAACCGTTCGGGCGACAGCGCATTTGCTTATACTCGGCAAAATACAAGGTAAATACTTAATATAGTAGTTTTTCATTTTCTTTTTTTCTTTTTCTATCTATATACTATATGACTTGACAAAATATAAATAAAAGAAATAGATACAAAATGATATACAACAGATAATTTATACTCACTCCATCCTAAATTATGTACAGTTTTAACCATTTGCACACTTATTAAGAAATATAATTATTATGTTAATTTTATTATTAAAAGTACAATTATACACATACTTAAAATTACTCAGAACCTTTTAGAATTGTTGAAGAGTAAATTATCCCCATATATGCATCTCCTTTTTTTTATTGGTAAAAACAAGCTCAACATTTGCATGAAATAAAAATCTTAATCTTTTCCATGTTTGGAGATTATACGTTTATGAGAATGAAAAATAAATGAAAAAGGGTAAACTTGTAATAATACCACTTTAATAATCTAGAAAAGAGCAACATCAGTCATTTTGATACAATAAAAATTCTCTAAAACAGTAGATAATTTGAGAAGAATATCATTTATAGGTGGGTTTAATATTGTAAATTTCCATATCCTATCAATTGTTCAAATTTTATCATCATATACAGTATTATTAGAGATTCGATCCAGTAACTCTACTCGAGATTTCGAGAATTATAACAACTTTCATATGATTGTCTAAAAAGGTTCTTAAACCATTTTAATTCATTACATGCTCATTTAAAAATTATGATTGAATGTACTGTTAATAACAATGTGAAATTTTATTTATATATTAAATTAGACCACATATTTTAATGTGGAATTAGTGTGTTACATAAAATCATACGAATCATTTTGTGTTACACCTTTTCATATTGATAGTATAAAGAAAATGATTAATATGTCTACTATTTTCATAGTAAATTTAGACTATGATCATCGTGAAATCCTAACTATAAGAAAATATGAAGTTATCATCATAAGCATCTCCCAAAATTTCCCTTGCACTTTCAACTGCCACATTTGTCTTCTACCTAACGAGCTCGTATCTTTAATATTTATTGTTTGATCCACTAAAAAACTCTCTAAGAATAGTTAAGGATGTAAATGAACCGAGTCGAGCCGAGTACTGAGTTGCTCAGATTTAGTTCACAAAATTTATCGAGTATAAAATAAAGTTTGATTGAGACTCATTTAGCTACCGAGTCAAGTACAATCTTGAATCGAGCCCAAGTAATTTAAATTTTTCGAACGAATATGATCCGAGTATCAATACAAATTTACAATTTGAGGAGGTTTGATTAATTTATCGAACTTTAAAATTTGCTCATATTTTGAATCATTTATATTTCGAGTCAAGCTCGAATCGAATATTTAGTCGAACGAGTACGAATCGAACCCGAGCTTTTTATTCATTTTACAGTCTTAAGAATAGTACACCGCTAACTCAATAGAAATTTATGTTTTCCATCATGCGACGTTAACCATCTACCAAGATCCCTACCGTGACGCCCCAAAAATAGGTCCATGCAACCCATTTTGAGTCGCCAATAACATTCCACAAAATACAAATACGAATTTTTTCCATTTACAACTAATAAGTGTTGTGCAAAATACGACAACACAATACAAATACATCTTAAATTCTCAATACACTTATTGTCACCCTAATAGTAAGGTATTAAGATACTTCTACTATCTCGGACCATCACTCCATTATCCGACTAGTCCCTGTTACACTCTTTTTTTTAGGAGAACAATGGAACAAAAAAGAAAAGGGTGAGCACAAATAGCCCAGTAAGAAATATCATGACTAAGATAATGAAGAATAAAAATTATCTTTAGTCTTCAACAATAATAAATCAGAGATTTAAAGATATTATAATTGTTCAACACAACAACTGCAGCGGAACGAACAATCCATTAGAAGAGTCAAATAGATTATAATATATACCATCTTCTATAAGTTAAAGGATCACCACCAATATTTTATCCCTGTAACACCAATCAATAGTTCATGTTTATGAACATCCAAATCAACAGTTTATATTCAACAGCATCTCTTTGCACTATGTGCCAAAGATATTTATTTGTAACATCACCGGTCATGATCATGCCAAACGCCAGTTCATCTTTGCACTACGGGCTAAAGAGAACTTTCACTATATGCCTTTGTTTGTAACACTAAAAGTCATGATTATACCAATACACAGTTTTGTCAAAATCATGTCACATCAGTTCATCTTTGCACTACGGGTCAAAAGAGAACTATCACCACAATTTAAGTATGAGGATGAGGATGATGACAATGATACAGTGAGATTAAGGATAAAAAAAGATTTATAATTTAATCAGTATCGAAGATTGACCAAATTGGTAATACGATGACCAAATTGTGGAGTCAAATTCAAGAATGATATTCAAGAAATTATTTCATGATTCAACTTTAACGTATAAAACGAAATAGAAAGATTCAAGTGAAAAGATATTAGCTGAAACATAAACTATTAAGGATATTATACTAATTTTCAGGGATTTTCACCATTTAAAAATAAGGTTTTAGAAACAAACAAAGATTTCTTATCATAAATGGAGAAATGTGAAAGAAAAAGATATCCCTTAAAGAGTACAAAAGAAATGATACGTTATACGAGTATAACAGAATATATGAAACTGTAAATGGATTTTCACCCGTCATGCGATAATCCGCGTAGACAGATTATTTCCACAAAAGATTAATAAGTAATGAATAAAAAAGGATTATTCACTAGGCACGCGTCAATCCGCACGGACAGGTTATACCCACAGATTAATAAGGAATGAATACAAAGGGTTATTCACCAGGTACGACACTCCGTACATACAGGTTATTCCCACAGAATAATAAGAATTGAATACAGAAGGATATTCACCAGGCATGCGTCATACAGCACGGACATGTTATCCCCACAAAATAATATAGAATGAATAACAACCTTTATGAGTATAATATCACTTACGAACATGAAAGCAAATGATATTATATATGAGTATGAAATAAATGATATTCCTTACCTTAGTTAACAAGTTACTGGATGTTACTTTCTACGAAGTTTACTAACTTCGGATAATACTAGTATTCTCACAAATAATCACAATAGCCTAACACACTAAGAGAACTTAAGAAATTTAGGGAGAGAGAGAGGAAGTATAAGCAATGAAGGTGTGAAAAATTCTTAAGCAAACCCTATCTATTTATAGGAAAATCAATGTGAGGGCATTTTAGTCTTTTCCCTAAATTTTCTTAGTTTATTACTCTTATACCGTTGGCATAGTCTTTTAATATACTTTATACCATAGTATATTCTTAGAATATGCTTTCACTTAAGCTTTTAACCCTAAGGTAAAATAAAAACTGAAATAACTATTTACTGACGGTAATTACTATTGAATGACATGTGGGTCCCACGAAAAAATAAAATCTGAAGAAACTATTCTACGAAAATAATTTGTGGGTCCCCCCCGATCAAATAGTTATGGGTCCCACGGAATAAAGTGTGAGTCTCACATAAATATAAGTTAACTCACAACAAACGCTTCACGTATTTTTAATCAATACTATTTCAGACTTTCAACAATTATTCACCGTTAATATTATAGACTTATAATATTGACAACCAGATCATTCCCAGGAAAAAGGGGGCCTTCCGTATAAACGGCGCGCAATTAAATAACCTTTTTCCTTTACATAATTTATAGACATTGTCAATAATGCTAAATATCATATAAAATAATATGAGTTACAGTGTCATGACAAATAATAAAAAGTATTATGCAGATGCTATTGTAACAATTATTGAATCAAAATACTGTGCGATAGCTACTTTATCAATTATTAAATTAATAATATAAAATACTGTGCACCACCGTGTGCTTGTGAAATATCGCGTACTACTGTGGAATACCGCGTACTACAGTTGCAGATGATAATAATGTTGACAAATACTGTCGTTTTCAGTATCCGACAATGGGGCCCACTATTGTTGACAATATTGTCATTTCGGCGCCGTCGTACGGTACCGAGTATAATATTTCCCGACAAAAAGAATATTCCCCGACATACTGTTTATCAGATAATTTGCATATAACACCTTTAACTATCATTTATAACAATTAAGCACTTCACTATTTAGAAAAATAATCATAAAGAAAATAATAAACTTTTATTTCATAAAGTCGGGATCTTACAGCTACCATAAGAATACAACCCAAAAAGTTAATCCATTAATTTTATGGTCTACTAAATCAAGTATGTACTTAGTCTTTTAAATTTGTTATCATAATTTAATTATTATATTACATTACTATACAACTAATTATGTAAAAATTAGTTTTACACTTTGTGTGAGTTTGTTAATTGTTCTAACCCGCATTGTAGTCTCAATGTAGTATAATAATATTATCGTCTAAATCGAATGGTTGTCCACTCTTTTCATAAAGACCATATTCGTCTATTACTTTTGTTACACAAGATTACTGTGATTTAGAACTATTTTAAGACAAACTCATATATTGCTCACTCCTAAAAATTGTTATGTAAAAATAAAAATTAGTGCAAAACTATAAATGATATAAAAAAATAATAACAAAAAGAAATACTAAAACATTATTTTATTTTTTCCTTATACCTTGAGAGGTTTTTTGATTGAATTAAAATGAGTGACTTAGGGTAGATTTGTAGCCTATTTATAGGCTTTCAAACAACCATTTAAGGAGGTTAACATAGTTCAATCGTTACATTGTTTCGCTTGTTCAACCGATACTCAACTATAACGGTTCATAGGTGTCACGGATTTTAAAATTAAAATGCTAAGTTGCGAGTCTTTGAACCTCAATTCTTTATATAAAATTAAAATGCTAAGTTTGCGAGGAATTGAACCCCAATCATTAATGTTACAATTGAATCAACACGTCTAGTAGTTTCGAAGACAACATACAATATATTTATTATATACTTTTCAGATTTAAAAATATCCAACATTATCAGTTTAAGTTAACATGCGAAGTTGTAAAGCTCAACTTTAGATTTTGAAAGAAACATTTAAATATATATTAGTGGAAAGTTATGAAAATAAAATATTTTAAATTCATAAATACAATAAATAACAACAAGACAACTAGAGTCTAGAGAAGACTTTTCTCATAAAAATAATTTTGTCAGTAAATAGTTACAATTTACAAATGGAAACTTAATAGTAATAGAGTCTTGTCCAAATTTCAAAATAATATATCAAAAAGGCCAACAGAGGGGATGTAGCTCAGATGGTAGAGCGCTCGCTTAGCATGCGAGAGGTACGGGGATCGATACCCCGCATCTCCATTTTTACACATTTTTTGGGGTTTTCTTCATTATTGAGTTGTGCTTAAACTCACCCCCTTAACATCCATCAGCATGTGAATGGTCACTTTACACCTCACCACAGATAAGATTCCGCACTCCAAGGTCTCACCCTCCTTTTTTCTCTGTCTCTTAATTCCATGTGTTTCTCTTTCAACTTTTAGTCAATGATCATAGATTTCATATAGATTCATAAGCTAATAACAAGATCAAATCCCATATATAATAATCAAAGATTCTGGTTTTTTTTTTTTGGGTCTTTGATTTCTTTTTATTACAGGGTGGATTTTTTTTTTTTTAAACAGTCAATTGGTTCACAGACAAAATGAGGAAATTGGAAGTTGTTTCACCAGTTCCCGCAGATATAGATATTGCAAACTCTATTGAGCCTCTACATATCTCTGAGATTGCTAAAGAACTTAATCTCAACCCCAATCACTATGATCTCTATGGAAAATACAAAGCCAAGGTATATTTATGCAAATCTAGACGTCTATTTTTATTTTTGTTAATTGGGTGTTTGGGTTAATGGATTTTTAGCTGATTTATATGCATGTATATGTTTGTTTTGCTTTATTATGTACTTGAGCATTGGGTAAAATTTATACTTAAAGTATGTACATTTTTTATGTGGGATTGAAGGTGTTGTTGCCTGTGATTGATGAACTTAAAGGAAGGGAAGATGGGTATTATGTGGTGGTTGGAGGGATTACTCCGACCCCACTTGGAGAAGGCAAGTCTACTACCACTGTCGGTCTTTGTCAAGCCTTGGGAGCTTTTCTTGATAAAAAGGTAATCTTTTTCTTAATTTGCTACAATTTTTTAAGAGATGCAGTTTCTGTACTTTGTGTAAATTTGATGTTATTGGAAGTTGATTTTGTACGTTATTCCTTTCAGATATCATCATTAACTTTTTGATTTTGTCCTACCTATGTTTTTTTTTAATGTTTAAAGGCTCCTGAATTAGTTGGCACATTTTTTTAAGGTTGAAATAAAAAGTTACCTGATTTAAGGAATCAAAAGATGCTAAATGAATATCCAAGGAGATTAGCAAATAGAGAATATGCCAGAATCTGTTTTGTTATTTCATATAGAAAATCAATGAATCAACTCTATTGCATAAGCAGATCATTTTATTACTTTGATACTATGATCGTAGTCTTAGAGTAGGAGCATGAAACTCACTTCAATGGACTGGGCAAATGCGTCTTGCACGAGTAACAGCCATAATCGCCAACCTAGGTTACGTGCACTTGTCAGTTTGGGTGTATCTGTTTCGGCGAGGGATTTAATTCATCCTACAACATTGGCAAAATTCTGAAAAAAATACAGTTCTTAAAAAGTAAGCGTACATAAGGGTAAGTTTGACTGTTTAAGAGAACGTGTGATAGAGCAGGACAGCGGGTTCTCTTTTTATTTTTTCTTTTGTATTTCTCTACTCAAGTTGCCTAAACACGAACATATGGATTTTTTTAGTACTCGATTGGGCTTTCTCTCACATTGATATTAATCTCATTCCTTTATCCTTTTAAATTCTCAAATGTATCTTGGAAATCTCTTGCCGTCTCAGCCCTTTGATATTGGTTTAGCAGCACTTAAAATGCATAAGATCTTCGTGTTGCTGCTGATCTATTACTTTTGTTTGTCCATGATATTTTGGTTGTCTTACACAAGATCCTTGGAGATATAATCTGTGATCCTGTGGGTGCTAAAGACTGATTTAAGCAGGGCACCCTAATAATACTGTATTTCTCATGCCATAAGCTGGCTGAGGAATCACCTGAGATTAATAATCTTCATATCAGACTCACACTGAAGGAAAACGAAAAAATTGGTCTTTCACGAAGTTTGTAATTGTATACAATCCGATCAGTGTATAATATGATAGTTTTTTATATTTAGGACTGGGATTCTATCCTATAGAGTGAGTGAAGATCCTATTCCAAGAGGAGCTGGGGTTACGAAAATGCACTTGACTTCTCCTATTTTCATCTTGAAATCATCTCTAGTTCAAAGATTTAATAATACTTTTTCTCCAGACAGTGCACATGATAACTATACGCTTGAAAAGTATGGACCTTTTAAATGTTTCATTATAAGTTTGGTCAAATGATTACTAAACATTACATTTCCCTCTTGGCTTGCTATCACTAATGAAACAGGTACCATTACCGGTCTGTCCTTGATTTTACTGCTAAACATGTCTGACGGTTTTTGTGAATTTTGTTTTTGACACAACTGTCTTATGTAATTCTGTTGACATGATTTTTCTTCTTTTCCTTTTAGGTTGTCACCTGTCTTCGTCAACCATCTCAAGGGCCAACATTTGGAATCAAAGGGGGTGCAGCAGGTGGTGGTTATAGTCAAGTAATCCCGATGGACGAGTTCAATCTTCATTTAACAGGCGATATCCATGCGATAACAGCTGCAAACAACCTTTTAGCTGCCGCCATTGATACACGAATTTTCCATGAAGCGACACAAACTGATAAAGCCCTTTTCAACCGTTTATGTCCACCAGACAAAGAAGGTAAACGAAAATTTAGTGACATAATGTTTAGGCGTTTGAAAAAGCTTGGTATCACCAGCACCAAGCCCGAGAATCTTAACCCAGAAGAAGTCAAGAAATTTGCTAGGCTTGATATAGATCCTGATTCCATCACGTGGAGGAGAGTTATGGATGTCAATGACCGATTTTTAAGGAAAATTTCCGTTGGACAGGGTCCTGATGAGAAAGGAATGGTGAGAGAAACAGCATTTGATATATCAGTTGCTAGTGAGATAATGGCAGTGTTAGCCCTCACAACCTCTTTAGCTGATATGAGAGAGAGGCTTGGAAAAATGGTGATTGGAAATAGCAAGGCTGGTGACCCTGTTACTGCTGATGATCTTGGTCTTGGAGGTGCTTTAACAGTTCTGATGAAAGATGCCATTAATCCTACTTTGATGCAGACTCTTGAAGGAACACCTGTTCTCGTTCACGCTGGTCCTTTTGCAAATATAGCTCATGGAAATTCCTCTATCGTAGCTGATAAGATTGCACTAAAACTAGTGGGACCAGGTGGTTTTGTTGTCACTGAAGCAGGATTTGGTTCTGATATTGGAACTGAGAAGTTTATGAATATAAAGTGTCGGTATAGTGGTTTAACACCTCAGTGTGCTATTATTGTTGCAACAATAAGGGCCCTCAAAATGCATGGTGGAGGGCCACAAGTAGTTGCCGGAAAGCCTCTTGACCGCGCTTATGTAACTGAAAATGTGTCTCTTGTTGAAGCTGGTTGTGTGAATCTAGCCAGGCATATATCTAATACAAAGGCTTATGGAGTAAATGTTGTGGTAGCCGTGAACATGTTCGCAACTGATTCCGAGGCAGAAGTAAATGCGGTTAGGAATGCAGCATTAGCAGCTGGAGCATTTGATGCTGTGCTTTGTACTCATCATGCACATGGTGGGAAAGGAGCGGTTAGCAGCTTGCCCTTAATCCTTATATATTCAATTACCATTATTAATTTTTTATTTTTTTATTGTGTTGGTTTATAACCCATTAACGATTTAGAAAATGCAAGCTATATAAATAATGAATAGTAATAACCTCATGTATATGATTTCCTAGAAATTACTTTGAAACATAAAACTTAGTAAAACTAAGAGTAATACAAGACTGGTGGTATGATTGCATATATCTGCCTCAACACTTAGGGAGCCTGCATTGGCATAAATTAGCTCAAAGGTTCACCTGCTCTAATTGGAGTCCTAAGCTTTGTACTATTTCTTGCTTCTCTCTCTCTCTCTCTCTCTCACACACACACACACACACACACTCCTTTCCTTCAAGTTTCTGATGGAACCTCGTTCATAAAAAATGACATTGGAAGATAACGACTAAAGTTTCGCTGCAAAAATCAAAGAGGTAGAATTGATGGAAAGGCTAGTGAAGATCCCTTCTAAGTTTCATAAACTTATCCATATATTTCTTCTTTCTTTCATATTTATAAAACAATACGAAGCAAACCGGATAAATAAATACATGAAGACTTGTTCCCAATGCAAGGCAAAAAACTGAGGCACTTAAAAATAAGTTGTACCCATTTTCTCTCCCAACCCCAAGTTCAGCGAGAAATATCGGAGTTGTTCTGTTAATGCATAATATTATAGCAGTACCAAGTTTAACGAAATTTCTTTGTTGGGAGTACTTCTGCTTTAATATTCCCATTAGATAATTCAGAGCCTTGATGTTGTCTTTTTCTGGAATGTGACCTTGAGCACAGGCATTTGAAAACCAAACTTTGACTTCCTTGATCTCCTATGACATTGTCTTCCATTTTCTTCTTTGTTCTTGCAACGAGCAATTAAGCAATAGGAAGGAATTCCTCTTTCCGGATCAGCAGGTTGGTATTCTGGCTATTTATGAGAGGAGAGCATGATTTTCAACTAAATCATAGAAGTTCTAACGCTATGCTCCATTTACGTTGCTGCATATGGATTTCCCAACTCCGGTTCCAGTGGTCAAGATATAGACCCCATGCTGCGATTGTAGCTCATATTGATAACCACCTGCAGTAGCTGGCTCAATAGCATGACTAGGTCTATCAGTGAGTCATGTCATAACTTATACATTCGATACACCTGGACACGTTTTCCAGAGTCCAAAACTTCCTAACTAATCCATATTTGAGAATTGTCCATCACATTTGAATTCACATATGATACTTCTTGAATTCTTAGGACACGTTCTTAACGAGCTGAATATTGAGATACAGGGCACATTCTGTAGACAGTTGGAACTTACAAGTGTAATTGCTTTTAAATACTTGGACTGTTTATTTAGTGAGATAAAGTGAGGGTAAAATTTGCCAATTTTTGTTTTTGTGTGTTAGTACTTAAGTTGGGATCAGTAATAGACTAAATTCATAGAAATTATAGTTTACCAGTTGTGTGCGCGCTCACATGTATGTGTTCCTTGAGGCAAATCTGTGTATGTCCTGCCTTTTGTACTTCATCCCTTAAAATTTAATTTTTAGGAAAGAAAAATTATCCTACCACTCCAAATCTTTTACATCAGCATAATTCTAGAAAACCAAGCCAAAAGACTGCTATGTTTACATTTCAACTTAAGTTTTGCATTATGATTTCCAGGTAGACCTTGGTGTTGCAGTACAAAAAGCCTGCGAAAATGTGTCACAACCCCTGAAATTCTTGTATCCTTTGGATATTAGCATCAAAGACAAAATAGAAGCAATAGCGAAGTCATATGGTGCCAGTGGTGTTGAGTACTCAGAACAGGTAAGTTGCTCTATTGATTTAACATTTCATTTTCACATCAACTTGCATCAGTTTCTTCTAGATAATATACTTTATCTATTTAAGTTCTGAATGATATTTCAGGACCTGCATTTTGTGTTTCCTCATATTTGGGAAAGACTAAAATGTAATTGATTGTTCAAGACCGGTCAAGAATGATTACTTCAATATGACCATTTTTTAAAGAAATGTTAATTTTAATGGGAAATGTATACTTGATTCTTCTTCCGGTTTTCATATTTAATATTTGCTAGTAAATTCCACCTTTTTGTAGAATAAGCCTGCACCTGTCTAACTATCAGAAATAGTGTAGGAAACTACTTTTAATTATTTGAAGAATAACACTATTCTGAATAATGTACCTAATTCCCTATGTTAAACGTACTTTCGCATTGGCGACTTCCCATCATTTCTCTTGATTTTCGTTGCACTAAATGAATCATTTCTCTTGATTTCCATTGCACTAATGAATCAGTACGAAACTTTTCCAATAAACTTTCTATTGACAACATACCTTGTTTTTGGACAAATAGGCTGAAAAACAGATTGAGATGTACAGCAAGCAAGGATTCTCCGGTCTGCCAATCTGCATGGCGAAAACTCAATATTCATTTTCAGACAATGCTTCGGCAAAGGGTGCCCCGACAGGGTTTGTCTTACCAATCAGGGATGTAAGAGCGAGCATTGGAGCTGGATTCATTTATCCTTTAGTTGGGACAATGAGTACAATGCCAGGGCTTCCTACAAGACCGTGTTTTTATGACATTGATCTTGACACAGCCACCGGAAGAGTTATTGGTCTGTCTTAAAAATCTTGTTCATGGTTTTGAAAACCAGGTTTCCTAATGGTCAAGTTTGTTTTGAGCAAAGGTTGAGTTAGAGCTCCCTTCTCGCATATAGTTCCTCATGGTTACTACCTTGAGCCCATCTTGTACTTTGAAAATAATTGAACTCTAAAAATAAGATGTATTTTCATTCTAGTGCCATATTGTTTAGAAGATGCTCATCCATAATCATGGATGGTTTTTTTTTTTAATTATATATATATATATATTTATTTATTTTTCCTCCAATATCCGAGTTTTTTTGAGAATCAACCATTAGTATCTTGATGCACATTATGGCATGGTTATGAACAAGACTTTCCACAAAATATATGGAAAATTTAGGGATACAAATTTGATTAATTTTATTTTGTGTGATTGTGTACTTTAAACATTTTTTGAAAGACAATTTTTTTTTTTGTACTTTAGACATATTTTTAACTTATGTATTAAATTTTTGTCCGGGATCTAATTTTTAGCTCGATGTGAATTATCTTATCATGATTATCGAACTGTGATGGTAAATTTAAGAATATTTTATCAAATAGAAATGATGGTTTTATGTTGGGACATATTTTTTAAACTTTTTTTAAAATAAAACTCTTATCGTGAAAAGAAAATATTATCATTTTCATCTGGTCTTCTATTTTATGTGTTACTGGTTAAGTCCATTTTTTTAATTTTTTTTGTCAGGTAATATATTATTTCCCTCAATTTTTTGGTTTGCCCCTCACATGTGTAACTAAAAACAAACTGCTCTGCACTCTCTCTCTCCTCCCCCTTCGAGTTTCTCCCACCTTCTCACCAATTCTGCTTATCCGCCATGCTAGACTCTCCAGGAACATCAACAAGAGCAAGGCTCTTCTCTCCAGGAAGATCTAACAACAACAACAGTATTTTTGCCTCTGATACAAAAGGATTCTTCTCATTTCCTCCCATCTTCAAAACTCGAAGATCCAGGACCTTCGCTTTTGCCTTCACTTTCACAATCTTCTTCATTTTTTCCACTACATTCTTCGTTTTCAACAACCTTTCATCAAATCAATCCACAATTTGGCTCAAATATATCCGAAAGAGATCTCAGTTCTCTACCATTTTCTCCCATTTCTTCCCAAACACCACCAATGACGCCCAATTTTCCCGGAGTTCATATGGGTTTTCCAGGAAAATTAATGGGTCTACCCGGAAAACAAATGGGTTTTTTGGGAATAGTAATGGGTCTTTATCGGTTCCTTATAATGGGTCTTCTAGGAAATCAATTGGGTTTTCTGGGAATAATAATGGGTCTTTTTCAGTTCCTTATAATGAGTCTTCCAGCAAATCAAATGGGTTTGCTGGGAATAGTAATGGGTCTTTGTCGGTTCCTTATACTAAGCCTCCGAGTGATAGAGATTTGTTAAATGATATGGTTAATTCATCGGCAAAAGAACTAGAAATGCTGGGTAAATGTGACCTTCTTGATGGGAATTGGGTGAGGGATGATCAGCTTCCTATGTATGAACCTGGTTCATGTCCTCATATTGATGAGTCCTTCGATTGTTTTCTTAATGGAAGGCCTGATAATGGCTATGAGAGATATAGATGGCAACCTAAACACTGTAATATTCCCAGGTATGTTATATGACGTAGCATTACATTAAGAGTCTTGTTATGTATGATGACAAATTTATGTCGATATTAAATATGTATGTGATACATGGAATAGGAAGGAATCAGGAAGAGATCCACATATTATTATTCTATCTTACTGCTTAGAATTCAACTCTAGCCACAATCCAAATTCCCGGTTCATTTTAGTTCTTTATATTTATATAATTTTTTATTGTCAGAACAGTTAAGTTTGGTTCCAAGTGTTTGGCTTTTGGAACTAGCAACCTTAAGGTTACTCTTTCGAGGCCTATGGCATTTACCCACTCATTGGGATAGGTACATTTTATTTTTGTAGAGTACTAGAGTGTCAAACCCTGAGCTTGCCGCGTAGCAGCTCTCAAGTTAACCATTAAGACAGAGAAATTCACTGAACGCTTCGGAAATTTTGATTTGAAGAGATGATATCGAATTTCAACTTCCACCAAGTGGTACCCTTTAGCGGTCAAATTATCACTAGGCTCAACATAGCAATACTCTTGTTTGTGTATATTAAATTGTGGGCATTTTAATTTTTATGGTAAGAACTATTTTGTTTAAATTTTTTCCCATTCGGGTACAGGTGGAGTGGTAAGAATATGTTGGAAATATCGAGGGGAAAGAGAATAGTATATGTGGGTGATTCATTGAATAGGAATATGTGGGAATCAATGGTTTGTATGCTTCGAAATGCAGTAGAGGATAAGAACAACGTTTATGAAGCCTCTGGTAGAGTTGAATTTCGAACCAGCGGCTCATACTCTTTTCTTTTCACAGTAAGTTTCTCATATTCCAAATTTGGTGTTCTTTGCCATCAGCATTGTTGAAGTACGCTTTGGGACTTTTAACTGATATTGGATGAGAAGTAACAAAATAGCTCCTTAAGTCTTATAATCTGTTTTATTTTGTCAAATAGATTTTCTTGACTAATTTTGGGTTAAATGTACTGGTAGAATTATAATTTATCGGTGGAGTTCTATCGATCTCCATTTCTGGTTCAAGAATGGGAGATGCCTGACACTAATGGCTCAACGAAAGAAACACTTAGACTTGATCTTGTTGAGAGCTCATCTGACAAATATGATAAGGCAGATGTTCTTGTCTTCAACACTGGACATTGGTGGACTCATGAGAAAACATCTGCTGGGTATTTTTCTCCCCCTCAATTCCTCTCTGGTGATGAATTTAAATTATTCAGTTCAATACACTAAACTGGAACCAATTTTGAATTTGTAAAACTTGCAGGAAGGGTTATTATCAAGAAGGCAGCCACGTCTACGAAGAGCTGGATGTTTTTGAGGCATATCGGAGAGCATTGACAACATGGGCAAGATGGATAGATGCCAATATAAACTTCACAAAGAGCCTTGTATTCTTTAGAGGCTATTCACCCTCCCATTTTAGGTGAATTGGATTTCTATTATTATTTTTCTTATGTATTTGAAGTTTCTGCCAGAACTGAAGCTTACAGTTTAATAAACTGACTAGCATATTGTCGCTATATTATTTGTCTGCCCGCAGTGGTGGACAGTGGAATTCTGGCGGGCAATGTAATAACGAGACTGAGCCAATCAAAGATGAAAAATATATTGAACTTCAGGATTATATTCCCATGCTGGAAATGGTAGAGAGAGTGCTAAAGGGGATGCATGGGCCAGTCTTCTATTTGAACATAACGAGAATGTCCGATTTTCGAAAGGATGCACACCCATCCATTTACAGGAAGCAAAATTTAACTGAGGAGGAAAGACGGTCACCGTTGAGGTATCAGGACTGCAGCCACTGGTGCCTTCCCGGTGTCCCTGATACATGGAATGAGATTATATATGCTCAACTCCTGAAGAAGTATTATCTGGAGCAACATCAGTAGCAACAACAGCAGCAAATAGGAGATGGACCTAAAAGATGATAGGTATTTCTTTTTTTATATATATAGAGAGAGAGAGAGAGATAAAGATGATAGGTAATTAATAGAAATGTTCTTTTACTAGCATTAGATGAAAATTTGTTGTTTAGAAAGATACAGAGAGTAAAATGGCAGGTTGATTCGTGAAAATTAGCAATAATATTTGTACTAATCTCCGAGGGAGGGTTAAGAGGTTGAAATTTGGAATTTACTGATGAGGATTTTCGTCATCTGTCTAATTGCTTCGCCACTGCTAAAATAGCATCGTGGGTTGAAGATGTAAAGTATTCATAGGATTGCCTCACTAAATAATGTACTGATGTGAACCTTCAAATGACAAAAGTATAAATGAAAGTTCCTGTCTTTTTTTCCTTTCTTTGATTCGAAATTTCCATTGATTTATTAGTTGGCCTCTACATTGCTTCTTCATATGCTGCTGAATTTAATTGAAATCGATCTCGTTGGTGCTTGCTTGTATTGAAAGTAATATGCCCTCAAGCCAATTATATTTGATGTAATAAGCATTTACTTTGTAATCTTATTCAAATATTAATAATAGAATAAAAGGCATATTTTATCCATGTTAATTGGTTGAATTAATAAATGTGATGAACCCATAGTTTTTGAGCAATGCTTTTAGAATCATGATGAGATCATGCTAGTGAGATCTAAATTCAAGAAAGCTCAAAACTAAAATGTTCCTAATCGTTGGATCACTAATATTGGGATTACTGATCCGGATAGATTAGTACATACTATGCTTGATCTTTAGAAGATAATGATTGATCTCATAATCATTTGTGTGAAGACACTAAAGCAAGTATGTAGGTGCTTATTAGAGAATAAGTTCACTGAACGTGACTCGCTTAAAGAACCCTAATGGAGTTTTATTCACCTGTCAATAAGGAAGTTCTTAAGTGATAGTTGTACAAGTGATCCTTGGACTTGAGATCATCATAGTACCTTGTGTATGTTAAGTTATACTTTGTCATATTCCTTAATACCTTAGGGTATGTCATAGGGTATGTACGGGTATAATAAAGTATACACGGAGGTAGATGAATGATCGACAAAGGATCTACCACTTCTGATAAAGGGAGAGAATGTCCTATGCGATTTGATAAATGACAACTCAGAAATCCCTGGCCAGGGTTGAATGAAAATTAGAAAGGAGTTTCTAATTTACATTAATCGGAGTTGTGCATTTTTAAATCGAAATGCATATGATTAAATAAAATAAGACTTGTCAGTAATTCCATGTCTTATATTTAATCGGGACATTGTATGGTAGAAGGATTGAATTGTACGGTAACTACTACTGAATAGGTTCTATGTGATTAAACATTGATTTCATATTATTCGGATAGTCATGATACATTATCGTAAGGTGTCCCTCATGATGTAGAATAAATATTATTTATTTATGTTTGAATTAAAGGAGTTTAATTATTATAAATAATATTAGAATTGTTCTAATTTATTTATTCTACTACCGGCATAATATTGAACCTAAAGGGTCACACCGCAAAAAGAATAATATTATATTAGAAGAAATTGGCTTAATGATAATAAATTAAGTATTTAATTTATTAGTTGAATAAATTGAAATGCTTAATATTTATAATGATATATTTGGAGAAATATTGAATTATAAATTAATAAGAGAAATCTTATTATTATTATCATTTAATTCTTAATTAGATTAAGAATTAATTTAAATGAAATGTAAATATCATTTAAATTAAATTCAAAAGGTGGGCTAAGCTAATAACATGTGTTAGTTGCTTAAATGCAAAACATGTGGGTTAGGAGAATAATGTTACTTACATATTATGTAAGTATTATTCTTGGTAGTATACTAATTGAATTAGGGTTTTCCTAATTCATCTAACCTAGCATTTATTGCACTTAGAGAAGTGCTAGCCTCCATCTAATGAAAGAGTTCTTGATGAAGGGTTCTTATTATTCTTAAGAGTTAGGAATAAAAGATTTAATTGGATTAGCCATCCAAGATTTCTAGGAAATCAAATATTGTTTCTTGTATAATCATTCTTGGTGGATTACCTCTAGAGTGCTACATACACTTTGTAGCTAGTGTTTAATTCAAGGAACAAAGATTGGAGGAGCTTGAAGAAATCAACAAACAATTGTAGATTGGAGAAGCTTGAAGAAATCAAGAGAGGAGTAGATCTTGTAGCGGTTCAAGAGTTGAGTCATCAAAGGTATTTTCTCTTGTTATTCTTCTTCAATTAATAGCTATGCATAAGGTGATTCATGGTTAAGTTGCAAAAATTTTAATTTCCATTTTCCGTTGCGCATCTCAATTAGATTGTGATTTTGCAAACTTACATGTATACCTTAGATTGTGCATGCAGTTTCTAATGACAAAAGACAGTTGAATTTCATCGTACTTGAATTTCGTATTTCCCCTGTTGCTGAATTCTGGTACAGAAATTACTTCTTGAAATATCGCGGATAAATTTATCATAGGTGACCTTCTAAGAAACAAAGTAACACGGGAAAAATATGAACATTTCCCATTACACATAAGAGATCTGAAGAAATTATTGAATTCTTTATGCAGAAATACTAGATGTTTTTATTTGTTCTGGCTTTCTGTGCTGCTATAGCCCGAATTTTAGAGATTATTATCGTGCAGATTTGTGTAAAACACAGTCCTAAACTCCTAATCCAGTTAGAACTGGTATTGGTTAGAAATGGAGGGGTAGGATTGTACCTCATTTTCTGTTGTAGATGAACAGCTAGGATTCATTGAATGAAAACGGAATTTTTGTTTCTTCTCTTTATTTATCTTTCTTCTCATTCTCTGCATTTCTTCTCTCTGTTTTCCTGAAGTTGTGCTTAGACTTGTAAAATAGAAAGCCCCATATTTTTATAATTTGGTTAAAACTTCCTGGGATTTCAATAGTGACCACTGACGACCACCTCTTAATTTCCTGCTACATGATGCAGCAATAGAGTGGTATAACACTGTTTTTAGCAACACAAGGGGCTTGCTACAGCTGCATTGAGGGGATTCAAAAGTTCCAATGCCCTCTCAATGTTCAAAATTGCATCTTGTAGTTTATGCTTAAAATCGATTTTCACTCCTTATGTTTACTTTTCATTAAAAATGTATCATAGCTTTTGAGTGTCAAAACAATTTTTACCATCCACAGTAAATTTGAGGGTGAAATTGTTTTATTGTAGAGGGTGCAGATAGTGCAAATTGTTCAAGTGCTCAAAGTTTAGGATGGTTTTATTCGAAAGTAAAGTTTGGGGTGGAGATCGAATTTGGACTTAAACTATATGGTGCAATTTATGATTTTGTTGTCTATTCTACACAACTCAACGACTATTTGAATAGTTTATTTTTTTTGTCTCATCCCTTGTCCCAGCTCGCAACATAATATTAATAAACCATTCATTAAATATAAATTAATTGATGAAATTTTAAAAATCAAAATTGATATTAATTTATTTTATTTTGTTTACACAAATCAAATTATTATAAATTATTTAAACAGTAATACATTACAAATTTTATTGTTCTCAAAATTTTAAATAAAAATTATCAATATTAAATTATAATTTTTTTTTTTAATTTAAATTCAAAAAGTCATAATGTGTGAAAATTTTAAATTAATGAGTATATGGTATGGTAGAGACAGATCATAGATAGTACTACTATCTGTGTCTCTGTCTATTTAAGATGCCTAAAAATAAGGCCCAATTTTCATTCCTCTCGTTCAAACAAGGCCTCATAAAAACCGGGAAAAACTTGATAAACGTGGATCCCACAGATCATGACGTGTTTGACGCAGAAACATCCACGTGGCTAATAATATCAAAAATACATATCTACGTTAGTTCGCTCGTTCGTTGAGGTGCGGTCGTCATTTAACGGCTCAAACCAGAATCTTCTTCTTCTTCATAAAAAAAATGGCTGCTACATTTGAGCTAGCAAATCTAGGGTTCCGATTTAGACCTCTATCTACATTCAATCAAACAAAACTTTCTATTTTTAGCTGTCGGTGCGGATTCGTGAAAAAACCATTGCAAAATCGGAAGATTAATCGTATTCATCGCCCGATTTCGTGTTCATTAGTGGATCAACAGCAGCAATTGGATGTGTCGTTCAGTGGAGAGGAGAATTCGTTGATTGAAGCTCTGCTTGGAATCCAAGGACGTGGCCGTTCTGCTTCTCCACAGCAACTCCAAGTATAGCTTTTCCCCAAATTTCAAATTACTTGCTTTGTCCCACAAAAAGAGTCACATTTGTTAATTTTTTTTTTTTTTGAAAGTGAAAGATGATTTTATGTCCTCAACTTTTCTATAAAAATTTCAATATCATGCCTCTGCTGCTAAACTAACGATTTATTTATCACTCCATTCCAAAATTAAAGATACATTTATAAAATAAATTTTTTTTTGTCGTAAATATATCCTCAAGGTTTCCTAAAAATGTTGTAGCGGTGACATTATATTTAATTTACCTAAAATATACTAATGGTATGTTTGGAACATGTCACCTTATTATTTTATTGTGTAAAATAGGAATGTATCTCCAATTTTGTAAAAAGGAAAAGTATATCTGATTTTTGAACTGGGGGACTATTTTAAAGGGACATCATTAATATTTGTAAATTTTGCAAGCGAGACTCTTTTTGTGAAATTGAAGGAGTATTTATTTAATCAATATTCTGTGTGTGAATATATAGTGTAATTAGTGGCTCTGAGCTTGGGTTTCACAGAGTTTTTCTTTTTAGTGAAAAATATACTACTACTCCGTCCGTAATGCATTTAAACACTAGTTGTTCATTTTCAATTTAACCTAACTCAATTCAAATAACAACATAGTCAACATTGATATCTAAGCAAAAACTAGATTTAGACTTAAGTTTAGCCACTTTTCATTGATGTAAGTTTGAAATATTATGTTAATTTTTAGAAAGTGGACACTTATTTTATAACATATAAAAATAGATGGATTCTCATTTTGGTATAGTTGCACCCTGTTCTCTTTTGCATTATGATGAATTCTCATGTTTCTCTACTTGCACTATGTAAGTACAGCTGCACCCAGTTCTCTCTTCTGCATTGTGTTAGATTCTCATTTTTCTCTCCATACATGACTATGTTGAATGCTAGGGAAAGTGTTATGATATACATTGTTTACATAAAAACTTCATCTTCAATGGTAGTTGTTGACTTAACGTATACTCCATCCATCCACTAAAGAGTGTTACTTTTGTATTTTTGTTCATTGCATACGTCTAAAGGCACTTGTTACTTTAACAATTCAAAATTTAGATCTCTATTTCAAGTAATGCCCACATGTTATTTTTTAGTATTGTGATTTGTTTTAAAGAAAAAAAGAGATAATCAACAAACTATGATAATTATAAGCTTTGGCTTTAATGTAAGTGACGGTTATCTAAAACAAATATAAAAGGAAAAACTGACGCTCTTGTGTGGGTGTGGTGGTGGCGCCCGGGGGGGGGGGGGTATTAGCTATTGTTGATTGTTGTGATGAATGTATGATTTAAATTTTAGTGTAAGGAGGTTCCGTGTGTTTGATTGCATGATATTTCATGAGACGGAGGAAATATAAGAGATGTTTTAGTTGTCAAATAGACAACATGAAAGAAAAGGGTGGGGCATATAGTGAACGTTTTATTATGAATTATTACCTAACATCTAGGGATACTTTGTGATTTTCTAAGTTTAAGCATGATGCATGTGCAAGAAATTTTGCGCAGGAAGTTGAACGTGCAGTGCAAGTTTTAGAAGTTTCTGAAGGCGTCCTTAATCCGGTGGGTGATTGAAAATATCGGTTTAGTTCGATAGTTACATACTGTAAATTGCACAGTGCAAAGTTCTTTTGTTGAATGTTTCCATTGATCAGAATTTGTTTCATGCTACTGTCAATAAGAAAAAATTTCTATTACCTTGAGCTACTAACGAGGTTCGCTTGGGCACCTAGCGTACCTGGATTGATTTTTTTTATTTAAATCAAATAAATTATTCTAACTGGATTTTTCTATATTTGCAGACAAGCTCTAGTTTGATTGAGGGTCGTTGGCAATTAATGTTTACAACAAGACCAGGAACTGCATCTCCAATTCAGGTAATACTTCATCTTATTGGTTTGGATTTTATTCTTGTGAAATTTGAAGTGCTGGATCCTTGTAAAAATTCTGCTTGTTGTAGCAAATAAATTTGTATGATACTTCCTCCGTTCCGAATTATTAGATCAATATTGACTTTTGAAAAGTCAATTTCAAATTCAAAATTTAGATGAATCATTTAGTTTATGTCAATACAATTATGAATATCATAAACTATCTAAAAAGTTCAAAAATTAGTATTGATCTTATAATTCGGAACGGAGGGAGTACTATATCAACCCTCAATTTAATTTTATATTTTTAAAAAACTGATGAAGACTTGCTTATAAAGGCATAAACAATTTTGTAGTGTCTTAATCATGGTACATTGTATCTCACTGTCCTCCAAGACTAGCAGAACCTATAACCTTTTAGTATGTCTGCTTACCAGACGAATAACTCCGTACTTAAAACTTCTTGTACTGTATTATAATGCTTCTCGGGTAATGAGACTGGTGATCTTATGCGTCTTTTCCTTCTCACTTTCTTGGTTTATATGCTTGGTGGTGGAGCGAGGTTGGTCTTTTGGAGAGATGATATGAGTCTCATCTTCAAATTTTAAGAATGTTGATTATTTTTCCGATATGTGAGGAATTTTCTGGGTTGAATGTGAATTTGGGGAAAAGCAAGGGCAGATCCATCCTCGAAGTTCAGTGGGGTCAAATTTGAATTTTTTTATTATTAAGAATACAAATTTTATAAAATAAATCACAAAACTAAATAATGTTCAAATATTGTTTACAATAACATTTTTCGAGATTTTATTGCTTGAAATTGTTGCATGATAGCTTCATTTTTAATAGTTGTAAAAATATCACGCTCAATGTAAGTTACTAAACAATCATTCATCCATTCATCTCCCATTTGGTTACGGAATTACGATATTCATGGCTAAAAATGTCCTTTCAACAGTTGCAGTGGTGGGGTTGTAATAATGTCACATGTGAGGGTAGGATAAAAGGGTTGGGTTTTGCTCAAAAACTGGAGCAATATCCACCGTTATATATTATTAATAACTAATGTATAGCCAAATGAAAACAACAAATACAAAAATCAAAACAATATCAACATTAAACATTATACTATGCAGATTATAAGTTTATTTGGTTCTCTTTTTACTCCTTTTCGTTTTTAGTTTTTTTTTAAAAAAAAATTTATGTTTCCCCTTTTAATTTATTATGTTCTTTTTACTCAATTAAACCACTAACAAGTAACAAGTAACATTACAAAATAAATTACAAAATTTAAAGAAAATAAAAATAGAATATAACATATACTTGAAGAACTTTTATTTGATGGAGTTCTTTTCATTGTTACAGAAAAAGTCCTAATTTTATAAAAGTACAAAAAAGAAGAATCCATAAACAATTACAAAAATTTCTAAAGTAATTGTTAAATTTGTGAAATTAAAAAACTAAAATTAAAATATACCTGAATTAGTTACAGATCTTGATTGCCTATTTGCCTGATTTGAATTTGGAGACTTGGATTTTAGGATTTGCTCTGTTGCGATTCGCAAATTTGGAGACTTGGGGTTGTCCTTTTCCGTTGTTGTTGCTCTGTTAGCAACAGATTAGAGATGAAGTACCAAGACAGCAAGACTAGTAGACTACTAGTGGGAATGTGGGATTGGAATTTGGTCCTTAGACAACATTAAATAAATTTTAAGACCAAGATAGTGGCCTAGTAGGAATGCCGAAATTTTAAGATAACATTAAATAAAACTAGTGGGATTAATAGAATTAGTTTTTTAAGTCTTAAACATGAAACTGTCTCAGGCATGAATCCCCCGGTCATAGAATCCAGTGGGGGCAGGTGCCCCCCCGCCCCAGGCATAGATCCGCCCCTGGGGAAAAGTGATGTCGAGGGCATCAATTTGGAGGCAAAATCCCTTGCTGCTTATGTTTCTTAGGTTTTGCAGTGTCTAGGATTTTCCCATTACCTATCTTCGAGTGCCTCTGGGTGATAATCCCAAGTCCAAAGTGTTTTGGTGTCCGGCGGTTGAAAGAGTTGCTAAAAGTTGGATGTGTGGGAAGGGTCTTATTTTTTGCCTTAGGTCCAGAACGGATGAAACAAATCTCCACAAGCATAATCTATTGTTGTTTGCCACTATGAATAATTGGGCAGGGCCTGGGGGCAGTCTCCTGGCTCATTTTTTTGGGGTTAGTTTTGTACTTTCAGGATAAATTGGGTTCTTGTACTGTATTATATAAGGAGGGATCCTACATTGTATTATATATACAATTTTTTGAGATAGTGCATTGATTTAGTGCCGACCGTGGACACAACCCTATCTTGAGGCAAACTACATAAAACTTTGTCTTTTGTGATTGTTTTTCTTTCGATTTGTCTTTGCTATTGTTTTTGCCGTGTTATTATTTTCTAACAAAATCCCCGTCTCCATAGTAAATAACAACCGTTCATGACAAACCACATAATGATACAAATGAAGACACTTATACTTGAAGATAAACAAGTGGAGAATAATTTGAATAATGTTTGTGTATGAGCACAGAACCAATTGTATTTGGGGCTCTAAGCATTTTGAAATAGCTTTACCAACATGGACTATATAGTTGATACAGATACTAGTGTAGTACGTAGCTTCTTCTATTAGTAATTATTTGCAATTCAACAAATGGTTAATATATGTTATTTTCGCTGTTTCAGAGAACTTTTGTTGGGGTTGATTTCTTCAGTGTTTTTCAAGAGGTATACCTTCAAACAAATGACCCTCGTGTGTCCAACATTGTAAAATTCTCTGACGCAATTGGCGAGCTGAAAGTAGAGGTATTATTCTTCTTAGACTTGTAGTTGTTACTAGAAAACTTGTATGGTGTATTATATGTGTAAAACCCACACACTCCGACTTGATAATATTTGTCACTTGTCTGTGTTTCATTAATGGCTGCATATTGCATCTGCATACCTACATAACTGTCTTCCTATTTGCCGCACAAACTTTTATCATTAGAAGCAAGCTTATCATAACCATGCTACTGGACCCATTTCTAAATTATGTATCAGGTGGTCCTTGTGTTATCTCTAACCCACACGACTCCAATTCAACATATTTACACATCAAAAGAATTATCTTCGGAACAATCAAAATCGTCGTTGAAACATTTGAACGCTGTATTTTTTTTCTTTGTATCAGTCTTCGTTTCTTTTCTTAATGAAATTTGGGTTCTTAGCGAATATACGAATGACTGATGTTGACCATGACTAATTAACACTGAATTTATGCTTTTCTGTCTTATGTTAAATGCAGGCTGCAGCATCAGTCAAAGATGGAAAGCGCATCCTTTTCCAGTTTGACAAAGCAGCCTTTTCTTTTAAGTTCCTGCCTTTCAAGGTACCTTATCCGGTACCATTTAGACTTCTTGGAGATGAAGCCAAGGGTTGGTTAGACACTACATATTTGTCACAATCTGGAAATCTCCGTATATCAAAAGGAAACAAGGTAACTATTTACATAAATATATCCATCTACTCAGGTCACCCCCTCTTGCTTTTCCATTGTAGTAATATGAGCACTTAAATATATGCAATCAGTAAAAAATTACTCAAATTTCCTTTTAGTATGTGACCTGCTAAAGATTAAGGACCCCCAGCTACGTCGCTGTAGTGCAGGGCACCACATTTGTGCTGCAAAAGACCACTGAACCCAGGCAAAGATTGCTTTCAGCCATTTCCACTGATACAAAAGTGAGAAAAGTAAGTCCTTGCTCCTTTCTTGTTGGAATAAGTAAGCTTGGCCCCAAGTGTGGGGATTGAATCAAGAACCTTGAGGTTCTTCCTACAAGGATTCTTCCATTTCTCCCTCTTTTGGGGTTAAGAAATGTAAGTTCTTAAAACCTGCAATACGTCAAAAAGGATATCTCTGTCTTACATGTTTCTGCTATAGCCTCTGTTTACTGACTTTCACATGCTCAAATTTGTAGGCAATTGAAGACTTTATCTCGACAAATAAGAATGAAGCTAATGGTGAACAACAGCTTGTGGAGGGAGAATGGGATATGATATGGAGTTCACAGGTACGTTTTTGATAGGCGTAGATTCCATATTGTACAAACTAGAATTGTAGACATTACTATAATCAGAGTATAGAATATGGTTATCAGATTAGACATGCTTTATGGATACAAATTACAGTATGGTGAAATCATGAAACCTATCCATGGGTTTCTGTGGTACTGGCAAGACTAGATTTATGGAATCAGAATGAGTAGAAAAAGCAACCTTAAAAAGCTAGGTGTAGCACAACTGATTGGAAAGATAAAAGAAAGTTCAGTACGACAGTTCATTCATTTGCAATCAGAACTAGGGATCTAACTAGCAGTTTAAGAGGAGTCAGGGATATTTCGGAAGATTTGGTGTCTACTGAAGTGTCAGAGAAAGATAACATCAGTGTAGCTAAGATGAAGTGGGTTGATATGGTTCATTGCCTTAAGATGGGTAAAATACATAATCTACCCTCTTAACCCGATGTCAGTTTCACTCCAATGACTATCTAAATCTCGGCACCCCGAGGAGGATGGGGCCCCCGTTTGCTAACCCCTTGATCCCAGTTTCAACTTGAACAAACACATATAAAACTTGAAATTATAGTGCACCATGGTAAACCTGGCTGAAACGTTTGACATGCATGACCCAACATGACCGTTTAGTTAGCTATAAAAACAGATTGTAATATATGAGTTGTCAACCGAGGTTTAGAGAGTGAGAGAAAGAGGATGCTTTAATGAGTTCAAGAAGAAACCTCGGAAGGAGTTCACTCAGGAGGCAGAAAAGTAAAGTAACCAGGGAGAGACGAGAGAGAAGGCAGACTGGTTCTGTGAGCAACAACAGCGGCTGCGGAGAAAGAGAGGGAGCTCGTTCTTCAAGGGAGGTGAAGAACTTAGCTAGAATCAGGCAAAAATATTACAGAGATAATCAATGGATCAATCTTAGCTTCTGTTTGGTTATGGAACATATTAATATCTAGAGTTTAACTTGTACCTTGCATGAGCGAAGCGAAGATTGAATCTTCTAAACCACTAGCCACGTCACGTGTCCAATTTCTTAGATGTGAGTAATTTAGTGCACCTGAGTTCTGCTGTTATTTTGCCTGTTGTGCTTTTCCTGGGTGATCAATGATTTTCGTATAGGAATGCCCCCTCCTGGGGTCACCAGCATAGCTTAGCAGTGGTAGCAGCATTACTTAATGTTTTAGGTGTATTGATTGCTAGAGCGTGTATTGGTGATACTTGGTGAATTTTTATCCACGTGACCTATAAGCTACGCCCATAATACACAAATCTATCAATATTCTTTTCAATATCTGAGTAACGAACGAACTCATTAAGGTGCTTTTACTTCAAGAAATAAAACAAGATATGAATGGAATCTAGCAGCTTTTTTTCAAACAGTTAGAGAAGAAAAGCAGATCACTGTTGTGAGTTTTCTGATTTCAACATATAACTATACCCTTTTACTTGTCTCCTACCTATACAAACTATGTTAAAATAAAGGATTCTCAACAAGTAGATTAGAAAGTTTTATTAATGACCTCCTCTTCTCATCTAGTAAAATGCAATGTAGCAAATTCCATCAAAAGGAGTTAATCTTCACAACAATCTGTCTCTCTCTCTCTCTCTCTCTCACACACACACACGCACACACATCCTGCATGCATAGATACATACACTTGCACTACTATGAGAAAGTTATCCTTATTTTCAGGTATGGATATTGCAAGAGGAGCAACTTATGTTTCTTCTTTATTTAAAGTTGACCAATCAAATTTTATTTTTCTTTATTACTAGGGCCATGTTTGTTTGCAAGGATTATAATCCCGGGATTATAATCCCATGAATTATAATCCCAAGACTATTAATCCTAGGATTAAATAGTCCTAATCACATGTTTGTTTTTCATGGGATAACTTAAAATAATCGCATGTTATGTTTTAATCCTTCATGATGGGATTATAATACCTGGCTAGACATGATATTAAATAATCCCTCATCTTAAGCTATTTTATAATCCTTGGACTAATAGTCCCAAGCTCAAATTTAAAAACAAACAAGACACTTGGGATTAATAGTCCTATCCCAAGTGTAATCCTTGCAAACAAACATAGCCTAGATGTTTTACTTCACTTGAACTAAAATTGGCATCTTGTTGTTGCAGATGGAGACAGATAGTTGGATAGAGAACGCTGCTAATGGTCTTATGGGCACTCAGGTGCCATCTAAATAACAGTCATTGAAGTCGTACAAATTCATAATTCTTGGTTGCTAAGTAAAATGTCCTTTCTGAAGATATATCTTTTGTTGACTAACATATTCTATTGTGACCATGTTAGATTGTCAAAGCGAATGGACAATTGAAATTTCTTGTTGACATTTTGCTTGGGCTCAAATTCTCCATAAATGGCACATATTTGTAAGTTTTGTTTTTCCTTAGGCTATGTTACGGTTGTTACCTGGGTTGTGTGTACTGTAGGGGTAGATTTCTTTAGATCACTTAGTTGGTATGAAATACTTTTTATTTGAAACGTGGTACATGCTATAGCTTTCTTAAAGAGTGCAACAATATGTTGTGTTCGATGTTTCATGGCAAATTGTCTTCAACATTAAGAATGATCTATATTAACTCCCATAGGAAAAAGAAGAATAGGAAAAAGAAGAATTGAAAGAGGATTGAGAAGACCCTATAATTTTGATCCACAAAGTTAATTTTAAGGGGGAAAGTGCTGCGATGCTTTACACATCCTCGAACAGATTAACACTGCTCTCTTTGACTGGAGACTTGAACTCTTTCATCATAAAACGTTTGGTCTGTTGCTTGTTGCAGGAAATCTGGCACAAACCTGTATGATGTAACGATGGACGATGCAGCAATTATAGCTGGCCCATATGGACTTCCAGTAGAGATAGGGAGCAAGTTCAAGCTGGAATTATTGTATGTACTCTTCATTACATGACCTGTGTTATTTATTTATTCACTATTGTGATATACAAACTTTAACATTACATTAACATTTTCCAGATATAGTGATGATAAGCTCAGAATTATGAAAGGTTACAAAAACACTATGTTTGTCCATGTACGCGTAGATGGAGCCAAGTAATCTGGATTGAGATGAAGAAACATAGATCTATAATTATATCTTTCAACATTACTTGTGCAATTTTGTAAATGTAAATGTTGAAGGAAATGAAAATAGCAAAATTTGTATGTTATTCATATGATATTTCTGTCCAACAAACAGCTATGTAAATTATGTTATCAACAATTTGTTATATTTTTGGCTGCGCAATGGAATGAAGGGACTGATGCAAGTAAGCAGGGTAATGAACTTCCTTGTTTCTGATTTTCAATTGGTGTAAGTATGACATCTAGCCAATTTCAGTAATTTCTGATTTTTTAGAAGTATCTTGGTACACAAAATATATGTGGTTATTTCATGGGAAATGATATACATGTTGACAAATATGTGATGACGAAGTTGAATTGCGACCAACGTGGAAATATATGCGATAAGATAAAATAACTTATGGAACCATTCTTAACTTTTATCTATCTATGTATGCACATATATCGTAATTATAATTAAAAACTTTTATAATACATAACAACACTCTTGTTTCATTTCATGTTTGGTTATAAAAAACTCCTTAAGATCAATTGGTAATTGAGGATTATTCATAGTACATCTAAAATATACAATCATTTTGGTAAATACTTAAAAATTAAAGAAAATTTTATCCAATCAATACGTCTCAAGTAAATATGTCATTTAAAAAAAATAACATATTTCAAATCAAAAACCATGCCAATCATTAAGCATTTCCTTTCAACTCGAAAAACTAAATAACTAGTAGTCGTGATAACTCTATAAACAATTTTGGAAAACATTTATCATCATCAATCAACATAATGAAAAAAGTTCACACGAGTGAAAAAAAATCTCTCAAAGGGAGAGAACATTATCTCACATGAGATGATAATGAAACTTTCCAGCAACAAAAAAATAATAATTAAATAAATCAAAAACTTGCACAAAAAAAAAACAAGTTCTCATATAAAATACTATTTCTTTTGTCCCATAAAAAATATCTTAAGTACATTTTTTACATAATCTAATAAAAACACAAGTTAAGGAGAGAGTATATACATAAGTTATGATATGATGCGATACAGAGGCAATTCGATATGTATTGCAGGGTTTATTGAAAATAATACCGTATCATATGGTTCAATTACGATGCAATAAGATACCTTATAAAACGATACAATGCACGATAGTTTTTAAAATTAGCAAGAGCTAGACTTGAAAAAGTTATTTATGTAATAGAGTAAAACCAAAACTTCTAGGCCTTCTATCATTTTAAATGAAGAGGTTTTTTAGCGTTAACATATCCATTATGGCTTGATGAACTTTTAAACGCTTTTTAGAGTTTCACATCTTCTTCTATAAAATGTCGCTTTATTTTCTCAAGTCACTTTACACGAGCATAAAATTCTCATCATGTACATAATTTATTGAGATCTCTTGGTATTCATCTCTTATCCCTTTGGTGAGATTTTGTACCTCTTCTGGGGGTATTCCCACTTTTGGAATAAGTGCTACTTCTATAGCGGTATTACCTCTGGGTCTCTCTTATTTGCTTTTTGTTTTCGTGGTGCAGTGTCTTTTGCACCAACCGGTCTTCCACCTTTTAGCGTGGTTTAGATTTTTTCTGTTGTCTTATTTGTCAATTCTTTAGGAGTTGATTTTTCGATAGGTATTTTTATCTTTGTTGGAGTATTCACTACAGGTGTATGTGACTTTTTCATTTTTCTAACATCATTAAATGCATTTGACATTTGATTTGCAATATCTTGTAAATAAATAAATCTTTGAACTTCAATATCACATTGTCCTGTGCGAGGATCAAGTAATTTAATTCTGATGCATTCCATGATATTTTAGAGGGTTTCTTATTTAAAAATTTCCCTCCTCCTAACAGTGGAAATACAAAATTAATCAAAATGACAATCTGCATAACGTGCAGTAAAAACATCTCCAGTTAAAGGCTCAAGATATCTTATAATAAAAGGAAAATCAAAATCAACATAAATTCCAATTCTTCGTTGGGTTCCCATTTTAGTCCTTTGTGGATGTGCAATTGAAACATATCTTGCACTTCCAAAAACTCGAATGTGTGATATGTTTGGTATCTGACCAAGAACTAATTGTAGAGGAGAATATTTATGAAGAGTCGTTGGCCTCACTCAAATAATGGCTGCAATGTGAAGAATTGCATGATCCTAAACCGAGGTAGGTAAGTTGGCCCTTAATATTAATGGACGTGCAATTAGTTGAATTCTTTTTTTATTAAAGATTTAGCTAAATCATTTTGTGTATGTACATGAGGAACAGAATGCTCAATGGAGATTTCAATAGTCATACAAAAGTCATTAATAAAAATTTAGTTACGTTATCGAGTCGAATTGACTTAATTGGATGATCTGGGAACTGAGTCCGTGATTATATCGAAATGGGTCAGACAATGGATGAATGGGTCTACAAATGTCTCCTTGAATTCTCTCTAGGAATGCCGGTGATGATCCAACAATTAATTTTCCTCGAGAACATGCAATGCAAGGAAAATCACTACTAGGAAAAACCTTCTGATATTAGGTACAACCTTTCAAGGTCTCTTTCGGTATCTGGCAAATATTGGCCGATCTTGAATACCAACATTGCCGAGTTCCCAACAATCTGTGCCGGATCCACGTTGTCCACGTTCGCGATCTACGCCGGATTCATGTTGTTGACATTCTGGATCTGCGTTGAATTGACGTTCTCATTCTCGTTCTGTGCTGAATTGACGTTCTCGTTCCCTATTCTAAGAAAATAGAAGGAAGAAATGGATGAGCTCTATAAGGATAAATAGATGGTTTTCCAATTGTCTCGCAAAAGAGTCCTACTTGTAAAAAAGAAAAAATATTCACAAAAATAATCTTCTTTTCACAAAAAGAAAACACTATTTTCAAGTTTGTCATCATAATTTTGTTATCATATCATTACTTTTAACCTAACAACTTAATATTTTAGGGTGCGCATGGAACAAAAGTACATTCTTAATATTTACAAAATTTGCAAATGAGACTCCTTTTGCGGAACAGAGGAAGTATAATAAAGTATAACGTCTAAATTTTTGAATAGGATAATGATAGGGTCTCAATTTTTTTTTATCTCAAATGAAGTAGCATTGAATAGGACAAAGTGTACTCTCATAGACAATCATAAAAGATTTACCCGACTAATGTAATGATTACATATCAGTTGATACATAATTTGAGACAAAATTTTGAGACCCCAAACATTACCCTTGGTATAACCACCAACTAGGGGGACTAGGATCCTCTTCATTCTTTGTACATTCCCCATCATCATCTCTCTCTCTCTTCCATCATCATGATGTCACATTCCAACACATATTAAATCTGGACCATACTCTCCATTTCATTTGAAATGGAGAGGATCCTAATTCCAACCAGGGAATGTCTAATTGTAGAGGTGGTGATGAGATTGGAAACTCTCTAGCAGAAAAATTAGTGCTCAGTACAACTGTTCACTTGTGGAAGAAAATAATAAATACATACTAAACAATACCTAGTTTGAGATGTTCACCTCTATACAAGAGATCGAAGTCAAATATAGTAAATTTTGTTCAGTCATAGAACTGAATGAAGGGGGGAGTAGTATGGAAAATTTCAAATAGCTTGTTTAAACTTCTAACTACATTATACTAAACCCTTAGAGCCAGTTTGGTTTTCCCTAAATTTGAATTAACCAGATTTATTTTGTATAGTATTTTGATATAAACTCCTAATTACGAAATTACGAAATGCTATGTTTGTCCACGTACGTGTAGATGGAGCTGAGAAGAAGTGAAGTAATCTGGATTTTGATGAAGAAACATAAATCTATAATTTTATCTTTCAACATTACTTGAGCAAATTTGTAAATGTAAATGTTGAAGGAAATGAAAGTAGCAAAATGTTTATGTTATTCACATGATATTTCAGTCAAACTAATAGCTATGTGAACCATGTTATGATCAATTTGTAATATTTTTGGCTGTGCAATGGAATGAAGGGAGTGGTGCAAGTAAGTGGGGTTATGAACATGTACTTCCTTATTTCTGATTTTGAGTGGAGTTTAGCATTGAAAAGGGAAAGTATCTAGCTAATTTTAGTAATTTCTTATTTTATGAGAAGTATCTTGGTACACAAAATATATATGTGGTTATTTCATTTCATGTTTGGTTGTTTTAGATAAAGAGTACTCTTAGGAAGATTAAATGGCAATTGACGATTATTCATGCTGCATCTAAAATACACAATTACTTTCTAAAATACTTAAAAATGTTAGGAATATTCGGCCTATATATACTCATCTGAAACCACATCTTGACTCAAAAGTTTAACCTATTAGGTCTATGATCCATTAAGCATTATATGTCCTCAATCCCTTAAACTTTTAACCATACTTCTTTTGAGCATTAGCCCATCACCTTCTTCTAGTTGACGACTCTCTTTATTATCTCTTGTTTGATTCACCAAAAGCCTATGCCAAGCTTATCTTTCAATATCTCTTGTTTGATCCACTAAGTGCCTCTCCAACAAAAGCCTCTCCAACAAAAGCCTCTGTCAAGTTAATCTCTCGATATCTCTTGTTTGATCCACTAAGAGCACCATGCAAATTAAATGAGATAGTTTTATACTAATTAGATTCATGAATTAAAAAAGCTAATTGTCAAAATATATATTATAAAATATATCATTGGTAAGTTCAAAGTAAAAAAATTAAAATACAATGTATGTAGTAATATTAATGTATTGTTGCATTGCATGTTAATTGGGGCAAAAAAAATACATTGCGTGTTAGTAGGAAAGCTAATAGTCATGATATTTTAAATATCATTGGTAAGTTCAGAGTAAAAAGCAGAATACTATATATGTAGTAATATTAATGTATTATTACATTGTATATTAAAAGAGGCAAAAGATACATTACCAAGAAAAAAAAAATTGACCTCCTGAGTTGACAAAAAAAGTTACTTAGTCGATTCGGGACTAACGAAAACGACTCGCTTTTGTGTTATTTATTATATTGTTGTATTGATTTAAGAAAACCAAAAGCAAAGGAGGGAGTATATAAGTAAGTTATTATTTTATTCATACGTAAATACACTATAGATTTTATGTATATTTTTTTTAAAAGTAGACCATACTTAAGTACTTTTGAGGATAAAATAAATTTTATATAATTTTTTATATTTAAATTATGTACTTTAAACATTTTATTAGGACAATATTTTTGTACTTCGATAATTTTTTTGTGAGAAGAACAAGAAGAAATAATAGAAGGTTTCTCAAAAAAGAAAAAAAGAAAAAGAAAAAGAAAAAAACAGAGAAAGTCCCCCCATATCCCTTGCAAGTTGCACCAATGTTAGGGATTTTGACTTATAGAGAGGAATCAAAAGGAGGGAAACAGAAATTTCTCTCTCTCTCTTCTCCCAGTTCTCCGATCTTGGTCTGCCTCTCTTTCAGCAAATATCCTAACGTACCATACAAAGCGTCAAAGATAGGTTAAGACTTAACAAAGCACCGGCGCCGACGAATTTTGCCCTAAAAGGGACAACAAGTTTACATACCAGAAGATTCCCTCATCTTCCATTGCAATTGTTGGGGGAAAGATCACATTTATAGAATTGTAAGTCTTTGCTTAATGCTTACCTACCCATTTTATGTTAAGAACTGAATCCCCTCTATGTTTATGCTTTAGTGAAATTTGTTTAAATTCTATTCAGATTATTATTATGGATTATGGAAAATAATCCTAGCTAAAGTTAGCTTGGAGCAATTAGCATGCCAACCCATATCCTAACGTACACGGGACGATGGAACGGTGAAGATTAAACATGTCACTTAATAGTTCATCCATCTGTTGCACATGTTTGGATGTTCACATGAATCCACATCGGAATATGTAAAAATGTTGATGGGTTAATAAGTATGGTGGAGCTTCGACCCAATAGCTTAAGCTTTTTGGGTAAGGAGGTGATCCAACGTGCTTGTTGGCACATTCAAAGTTACACTTCCGAGAGATCTGAGTTGAATCATACAATTCCTCAACAGCACAGTTGGGCGGACTATTAAGTGACCTGTTTAATTTCCATTGCTCGATTTCCACTTGTACGCTAGGAGATGCCAGCGTTATCCTGGGATCATTCCCCATTATTACTATGCAGTTTAATTACTCTTTTACTGTAATGAAATGTATAGATAATAGTCAATTCACCAATTTTTTTATTGTATAGTCGAAAAGTGCTAGATTCATGAAGAGCAATAATGGATCATTGGAATTGAAATAAGAACAGTTGTATTAGTTCTGTTACTATATGTTTAGAAGGAAAACATCTAGCTTTTTTACTCATGATGTAAGAATTTTATAAGCAAGAAAGTGACGTTCAACATTTTTTTAGGATTTAATACATTGTATAAATATTAATTATATATTTATGATGTCATGGTTCACCCAACTGCTAAACTGCTGAACGGCATATATATACTTTTAGCTTGTGGGGAAAATTGTAGCTGATTTACTTCTGCGTTGTTCGTTTGTGTGTTTGCAGTTTGTAGAATCTGCTCCACGTGAATTGTTTTGAGACTTTGTCCTAGTTGGGACTTGGGACGTGTGTCAACTTCAAAAAATGGAGAACGGGAACATGGGTAACCAAACCGAGAGTTTAACAACTGTAACAGATGATATTGAAATCCCAGGTAATATAACAGAACTCCAGAAATTTGTTTTGCCTCAACTATATCAGCATGTTATTTATTTGTTTATTTATTTCTGGTAAGCTCGACTTTTTATGACGTATGAGATAATTTCATTTATTTTTAAGTGCCTCACACATATGACATTAAACCTTTCACAAATTTAGACTTGTTTTACTTGTTTGTTCTTTATTTCTTTGTCTTAATTCAGTTTAATTCATTATTAATGCGCAACACAATTTTAATTATCTAAAATCTTTTCTGGTTTTTGTGTTAGTTTTTGTTTGAGAATTGAATTATTATTTGTTATCTTTGTGGACCGAACCTCCTCCATGAACCATAATAGAGTGATGGTGTGCACCTACCAAATACTCAATATGACTAGAAAGTAGCTCTCTATTTTTCAATTAAGGCTCTAATCATTTTGAGAATCACTAAGAAACTCAAAATTAGCTCTTAATAGATTACTGAAAGAATAAGAAGTGGCACTAGTGTTTTTATCTTTCTGCAGTACACTTTCTGAGCTTTCTCAGTTTTTCCACTGCCAAAATAAAAAGGTTCTTCTTCCGTTTATCGTAGGAGAATACAAGAAGTTAACAATTTGAACTTGGACCAGTCGAGCAATTAGCATGATTTATTTGAATAAGTTTTTTACTCGTTTCAAACTTCAAAGTCATTGTAGGTAGTGGAAAACTTGAGCAACCTACTTGTAGCAATTTACTACAAGACAACATGCCATGTAAAAGTCGAGCTTATTTTTGACAAACACATGATCTATCATATGAACGTGTTGTAAAATATGCTTGTAATAAGTAAATTGAATACCAAGATTTACGTGGAAAACCCAATTAGAATAGACCATGATAGAAATACAACTTGTAATCACTTACTATCTCTATTGGGATATCTTTCTTGTTACTATCACTTTCTTTCTTCTAATTTGTTTCTTCATTAGGAGAAGATGAGTCTTATTTATATGACTTTTCACTACCTCTATGTGTATGTGAAAACGGACATAATAAAAATGATGCAATACGGAAGAAGAAATTCAAAAAGTTTATTATTAATTTTGTATTGTTATTCAGAGATAAATTTTAGATTATTAGCGTAATTATTTTAGTAGGATATTCTAGAAGTTTTAATTAGGAGAGTTTTAATTATAGAAGTAGATTTTAATTAGGAGATTGTTTCCCTTTTAAATTAGGGGTTTTACTTAGTCCCCAAGTATTGAGTTTTCTATTTAAGCATTGTAATACTTCATTATTTTAGAGATTATTGAATGAATTGATTTGAGATTAAAGCTGTGTGATTTTGTGTGTGTTTTATTGAATTGATTTGATTTGAGTTTTGTGTGATTTGTCGATTCTCTACGGAGACAGGTGCTCTTATTCCTTTTTCCTATCCCGTCCTACATCATAATGGTATTAGAGCCAAAATTCCTGATATGTTTTGATTTCACCCAATTCCTTCCTACCCTAATTTTTTGGCCTTTATCAATTGTCGAAATTCGCTAGAGAATCGACAACAATTTTCCGAGACGAAACCACGATCTGTAGCAGGAATATTCATCGCCGTAGTCTCCATTTATCCCAGGTAAAAAAAAGGTTCAGCGTTACTGTCCATCGCTACAGTGCGCGACACTGTTCAGCAAAGTTTTAGCGTTTCTGCCAAATTACAGTTTGGTACCCCCAAGTTTCTGAAATTTTCAATTCAGCCCCTCAAGTTTCTGAAATTTTCAATTCAGCACCCTACGTTTATGAAATTTTCAATTCAGCCCCTGAAGTTTCAGAAAAGTTCAAATCAGTCCCTGTTTCTTTATACTTTCTGCACCTAAGCCCCTAGATCCAAACAAAAGACCTGTTGGTCGGGCAAGAGAAAATAGATATCTATATCAGTTATGGTGACTTATAATTGGAAGGATCGTCTTAGAAGAATTGAAGAATCTGTTGCCGCACTTCTAACAAATCAGGCTAATATTTTAAAGTTCATCGCCACAATTCCAACATGTGGTCAAGGAATCAATGCAAAGGTTAAAAATGTAATGCCAGATCCTACAAGTAAAATACAAGGATACAAGGAGACAGTGTGACTCTTCAAGAACAAGAACTTCAACACGTCGAGACTCGTGAGGATCTTAAAGTGGCTGAAGTTGAGGATGTTGTATCCATTTAAGATTCCAAGGAGGTTTGCATTAAAGGAAGTGCAGTGCAAGAGGTGAACCATGTTGACCAAGAAGTTGAACACAAAAAAAAGACACAATTGAGATACAACATGCTGACTTTCTTATGCCAAATTCCATATTCGAGTCCAAGGCTGCATCTAGTTTCTTGCTTGTGTCAACGCTATTCCCGAAATTTATGCTTTAGAAACATCGGATGCACATGTTTTGTTGGCATGCATCTCCCGGACTATGGTTTATTCTTTGATATTTCAAAACTCGAGAACGAGTTTTTTTCAAAGGCGAGGAGAGATGCGATACAAAAGAAAAAATTCAAGAAGTTTATTATTAATTTTGTATTGTTATTTAGAGATAAATGTTGGATTATTAATATAATTATTTTGGTAGGATATTCTAGAAGTTTTAATTAAGGTAGTAGATTTTAATTAGGAGAGTTTTAATTATAGAAGTAGATTTTAATGAGGAGATTGTTTCCGTTTTAAATTAGGTTTTTTACTTAATCTCCAAGTATGAGCTTTCTATTTAAGCATTGTAATACTTCATTATTTTAGAGATTATTGAATGAATTGATTTGAGATTAAAGTTGTGTGCTCTTGTGTGTGTTTCTTTACCGATTCTCTGCGGAGATAAGAGTTCTTATTTCTTCTTCCTACCCCGTCCTACATCAAAAGGCTTCATTCCTTGATAATATAGATGTGGGCAATCACATACCCATTTTGTCCTTTTATAATACTCCCCCTTGATTGCCCACTACAAGGAAAAACATGTTACTCTTTTACATGTATCTGCGTTCTTTAATTCGACAGTCAACAAAAATCCAGTGAGATAAAAAACTGAATGAAAGAAAAAAAGTATAGTCTCCCCCTGAAATGAATCCATTGCTGTTTGATGCCTTGATGCAGTAAATCTTTAATTCGGCACATTCCAATCTTATTCTGCAATTTTTCAGAAGTTGCATTTGACAATTACTTTGTGAATAGTTCTGAATCCAAAGACATGAATATATGTTGATGACATATGCTCATAGGTAGGTCAAACAAGAGAATTATATCCACAGTAGTTTGCAAGTTCCTCTCAACCCGCTTTAGCATGAAAGCTCTTGGAGTTGCTGATACAATCTCAGGGATCAAGAATATTAGAACAGAATCTAACGTCGCTTTGTCTCAGTCACATTACATAGAGATTAAGTTGAACAAGTATGGATACTTTGAACTTCTTGAGTTGAGTATACCATATGATTATAATAAGAAGTTTCGATTGAATAATGGAGAAACTGTGAAACAGTACGAGTATTCCAGGACATGCTTATCAAATCGTCGCCTAGGCGACGACTAGGCGTCAAGTCGGTAAAGAATTCCAAGTCGTCCTGCCGCCTTGGTGGGAGATCAGATAGTCGAGCGCTCAGATGCTGACTCGGACGACTCAGACGATTACCGAGCGACTTGGACGACTATATTGGTAAGCGGTCGACTTGCCGGAGCGGGTTTGATCCGACCCAAAGCTTAACTGGGTAAAAAAACCTAAAGATCGATTGAACCTAATCGATCGCTCACTTCGGAACTTCAGTTCATCAATCATCAAAGAGGGAGAAACAAAAAGAGGAAAACATAGATTAAGATAGACCCAATCGATCGATCAATTACGTTGAGCAAACAGAGATTAAGACAAATTGGGTGAGTACTGAGTACCTTAAGTCCTCGACTGACTCCGGCGAGCGAGTTAGGCGACTTATAGGACACATATATGCTTCTCTTCTTCTTTTCTTCGCGTCTTCTTCTCTGCTCATGACTGTTCTTGACTGTTGCTGCTAATTTTTTTTAATATGATAAGGTTCTGCTTTGTTGACTCATGACTGTTGCTGTTTGGTTTTGTTTATTCATTGGGAATTATTTTTGTTACCCACTACGTAGACCCACCAGTTAAAGAGGACATGTGACCCATGTTAGGTTCTGCCTTGTTGACTCATGACTGCTGCTGTTTGGTTTTGTTTATTCATTGGGAATTATTTTTGTTACCCACTACGTAGACCCACTAGTTAAAGAGGACATGTGATCCATGTTATTCTATTCAGGTAAATGAGACATGTGTTCTGTTAGCAAACTAAGCACTCAACACAAAGAATAATGCAATATTGCTATATACATATACAGTAAACTACAACACAGTTTACATTAATATTATGTTATATGCATGATAAATAAAAATTAATATTATATATACAACACAATAAATTAGTATTATATTTGTTTGTTATGTATTGTACTAATATTGTATATCATAATATATATTTCTTACTTATATTATAATATATTTTATTTACTAATATTGTGATTTGATATGCTACAACTTGCATTATGAATTTATGAATATGGTAAATTATTAAAAATATAAATATATAAATATTCATATAAATGTTAAATATATATAATTTACGAATAAAATTTACATTGTTAACGACTTGTGGACTTGTGGACGACTAGTCGGGGGCTTTGACGACTAAGCGCTTGAGCTCCCGGCTGTCGCCTTGCTTCGACTTGGCGCCTTGATAACTATGTTCCAAGATAATAGGTATGGAGTGAGCTGTACAAGGCCGGACATTGGATTTGTTGTAGGAATGTTTAATAGTTTTTAAGCATCCAGGAAAAGAACATTGGGAGGCAATTCAGAGACTTATGAGGTACTTGAAAGGCACTCTCATATATGCTTTATTTGTTTTTGGATATCCTACAGTTGTCAAAGGCTTCTCAGATGCCAGTTGGTGTTCAGAGCCAAACGAATGTAGATCAATAGGCGGATATGGATTCACCTTAGGAGATACCGTTGTCACATGGAAGTTTAAGAAATATACTATAATAGCTTAGTAATCAATGGAAGCTAAGATTTTCGCTCTGGTTAGTGCAAAAGATGAGGCTAAATGGCTAAAAGATTCTCTGATGGATCATTCGTTTGGAAAATTGCAGCTGCCTGCAATTACTATTTATTGTGATAATCAAGAGCTACGACTAATGTGGCTAAGAGCTTGCTATTAAACGAAAGAAAGGAATGTTCTTCTTAAGCATGGTTATCTTAATGAGTTGATAAACTGAGGAGTCATTGCAATGAACATTGTGGATCCTATGATGAAAGTTCTAAAGCTGGAATTGATCTAGAAGACACAAGCAAGAATAGGGCTCAAGCCTATGTAAGGGTAGTAAATTGTATTTAAATCTACCATTGAATTACATTAAATGGATCAAAGACTTGTCTATCTATTGATGTGATTCTTGGTTTAAGGAATCAAATACAATTATACTATACTATAGTGTTGTACTTTAACTTCAAATGAGCATATTCTATATATAGTGCAATTTTCTATCATAAGTGAAGGATGTCTTTGAGCCTTCATGAATCCGAAGCATTACGGGTGTGGGGTGCCTGACAGGCACACTAAAGGATTTACCTATGTTGGGTTGAGATTTGACCGTCTCTTATGGAATCTAATAGGCAGATTCCTAGAGCTCTCGTAGAACAAGGATGAGCACAAGACCATTAATGTACAGTCTATGTGGCAACGATAAGGTGGTATGGTAGTTCAAGACGTGGTTCACTACACATACACATCATACACATCTATGACATAATATGACAAGGTTAAGATAGTATGGTAGCTCAAGACGTGGTTAATTACGTATACTCGTCTGGAATTAGTTTTTATGTTATCTTTAATGGATTGTGAAAAAATTACTTCAATAAGGCTAAATGCTCTCAATTAGTTTAAATTGAAATTTGTCAGGGATTGTTTGTTTATTTCAATATTTCATGTGATAGATCATATGTTTGTCAGAAATAAACTTAACTTTTACATGACAAAATGCTGTCTTGTAGTAAATTGCTACAAGTAGACTGCTTGGGTTTCCACTGCCAACAGTGACTTTGAAGTATGAAACAAGTAATTAACTGATTCAAATAAATCATGCTAATTGTCAGTTGAACTTTTCGACTAGTCTAAGTTCATATTGTTAACTTCTGTATTCTCCTACTATAAAAGGGAACATAACCGTTTAGTTTTGGACCTTTTGGTAGTGGAAAAATTGAGAGCTAATTTTGAGTTTCTTAGTGATTCTCAAAATTATTAGACCCTTATGTTGGAAAATAAAGAGTTGCTTTCTTGTCATATTGATTGTTTGGTAGGTGCACACCATCACTCTTTTGTTGTTTCTGGAAGCGTTTCAGTCGTCAAATCTATACACCGGAATAGGGTTGAATAACGTCTTAAGCAGTAGCGTTTTTTCTATACCAGCAAGAACTTTGTTTTAGAATAAATTTCGGTTTGATCTTTCCTTGTTATTAAATTTTGCAGTTATTCAATTAATTATTTTGCTCAATTGTTCCAACAATTCAAGTGGGAGTGTTATAAATAGGCAAAATGGGCATGTGATTGCCTACATCTATACTGTCAAAGACAGCGACTTTTACTATATCAGTTTTCACATGAGGATAGAGGCGGTAAAAAGTCCTATAAATAGTCCTCATCTTCTCCTAATGAAGATACACATATATGAAGAAAGAAACAAAGTTATAGTAACAAGAAAGATATCCCAATGGAGATTGTGAGTGATTACAAGTTGTATTCTCAAATAATTTCGTGGTTTTTTCTGTTGGGTTTTCCACGTAAATCCTCGTGTTCAATTGACTTATTACAAGAATATTTTACAACACGTTAACTATTTTTTATCAACCGATAGGGATCGTTCCTTTAGGTGTCGACGTGTATGATTTCTTATTTGTGCTATTTTATTTTTCCAGACTTATGATTAAAGTATTAGTAATTATTGTCTTATTGGGCTATTTTAGTCTTTATTTCTTTTCTTGAGTCCAACATCCAAACTAGGGTTTGTTCTCTATAAATATGAATGTAATTGCCAGACTCATTCCCCTATTGATTATTATTATTGATTGAGATCAATTTACTCTACTACGGTCGAGAATCCTAGGGGTAGTGGAGTGCTGATCTCCACCCTAGACCTTAGTTATAGTTTTTTCCTTTGTTTTCCAGCCATTGTTGTTTTACAAATATTGTCCTACATCATCTAAGAATTATTTTCTCATTTTGGAGTTCTAATTATTGTCTCCTTGCACGCATTCTGATTAAACACCATAATGGTGAGATGCTTGCAACTCATAATTGTTGAATTTGCCTTATAACATGCATAGAAATTTTTCATTCATTCAACTTGCATATTCTGATCCAGTGAAGGAGCGATATTGTGATCAAAGAGAAGCTCTGCCAGGAGAGCCTCAATGTGTTATATGTGGTCGTTATGGTGAATATATATGTGATGAGACTGATGATGACATTTGTAGCCTGGAATGTAAACATATTCTCCTCTCCAAGGTTTCCAAACCACAGTTGACCGGCATTGTCCCACCTCCTGTAAAATTACCCACAGCTGATGAATGTTATTATGTAAGAGATACTACTAATAATAAATCAGAGTCCCAATCTTTGGCAGCCAACCAGACTGAATCACTTAGGTTGAAACTTGATATTTCTGTTAGAGGAGACTGTGTTCCAGCACCCATCTTGTCTTTTGCTTCTTGTAATATACCTCAGAAGCTTCTGGAAAATATAGAAGCCGCAGGATATGAAATGCCAACGCCTGTCCAAATGCAAGCAATCCCAGCTGCTTTGATTGGCCAAAGCCTTCTCGTTTCAGCTGAGACTGGTTCAGGGAAAACCGCATCTTATTTGGTTCCTATTGTTTCTTATTGTGTGAACTTTAATCATCAGCAGCTTCCAAACAAAAAGCCACTCGCATTGGTTCTTGCCCCAACTAGGGAGCTCTGCATACAAGTAGAAGAACAAGCTAAGTTGCTGGGAAAGGGTTTGCCTTTTAAAACTGCTCTTGTGGTTGGTGGTGATGCCATGGCCAGACAACTCTATCGTATCCAGGAGGGTGTGGCTTTGATTGTAGGAACTCCTGGCAGGCTTATTGATCTTTTAACTAAGCATGATATCGAATTAGGTAGTGTTTCAAATTTAGTTTTGGATGAAGTGGACTGCATGCTTGAAAAGGGATTCCGTGAGCAGGTGATGCAGATTTTTATGGCTCTGTCACAACCGCAAGTGTTGATGTATTCCGCAACAGTCTCAAAAGAAGTTGAGAAGATGGCAAGCTTAATGACAAGAGATTTAATTATTGTATCTGTTGGAAGGGCCACCAAGCTAAATTCTGCTGTGAAGCAGCTGCCAATCTGGGTGGAGTCCAAGAAAAAGAAGCAAAAGCTTTTTGACATATTAACAAGCCAGCAGCATTTCATGCCGCCAGCTGTAGTATTTGTGGGCTCAAGACTTGGTGCCGATCTCCTTTCTGAAGCAATAGCAGTCACTACAGGGGTGAAAGCTCTATCAATCCATGGAGAGAAGTCCATGAAAGACCGAAGAGAAATTCTAAGGTCATTCCTGGTAGGAGAAGTTCCGGTGATTGTGGCTACTGGGGTTTTGGGCCGAGGAGTAAATCTCTTTGGTGTAAGACAGGTTATTGTGTTTGACATGCCAAATTCCATGAAGGAGTATGTGCACCAGATTGGAAGAGCATCCAGAATGGGGGAGGAGGGTACAGCAATTGTCTTTATAAATGAGGAGAACAAAAGGATGTTCCCAGAGTTGGTTGAAATCCTAAAATCTTCTGGGGCTGCTATTCCTAGGGAGCTTGCTAATTCTCGGTACATGCTGAGCTCTTTGTCTACCAATCGGGGCTATAAGAAAAGAAAGCATGGTTCCTGAGCTTTTTCATGCTCTGGCTGTTTAGTGATGTCAATACTGATTCACAGAAAATTAAAAGGAAGACATGATAACGTATTTTTTAGTCACTGCTCCAAGTCTCATGCAAGGTAACATACTTTTCCATTTTGATCCCCATTATGTTGTTTTAAGTTGCTTTATAGTAAATTGTGGAATTCTAGACTTGGTAGTATTCATTTTAATAAATTCTGTCCCTTGTGGAATTTGTCACATTTGATATCTTGCCAACCTGAATTTTTGTCGATACCTTTGTCATCTGCTTTTGATGCCTATGTGGTTGTTGCCACCTATTATTAGATGAACTTCCCCAGAAATTACTTCTGTATTCAGTTTCATATAATTATTGCTAGATTTACTGGTTACTGTCATAATAAATAATGATCTGGGATCATTGAGGTTATGATATAAATGTGCTAACTAGGTCTCATATTGGTGACATGAAGAACTGTATTAACTTTTATTTGTTTAGTTGGTTCTTATAATAGTTGTAAATGGACAAAAAGTTCTGCCAATTTGTGCCAAGAATGAAGCATTAAGCTTAAGAACATTTATTCTATTCAAAACATTGGCTGGGGAGCAATCTGAAATGCCTGAAACTTTTGAGTTAGTTCATTATTTCTGTTGCCATTTTCATTTTAAACCGAATTTCTTTGCTTGTAGACATCTTCATTTGTATCTTTTCCAGAATTGAATCTGAGTCGCAATTTATATCAATCCCATTACTTTCTGTTTTTACCTTTAAATATTGTAAAGGTTTGTTACTTTTTGCAACATGATAATTGGACAGAAACAAATGAGAAATGCCTTTACATCTAAATCTTCTCAAGTATCTTGCTATTGTTAAACCTTTTAATAGTGCCAAAAAGATCTCATTTCAGGTCAAGTCTGCAGATGCATATGTTCAGCAGTGCCAAGAGTTAATGGTGGCGGCTGACTAGCGTACAGTACTTCTGATGGCACAATATAAGAAATTTGTGCAGTTCATGTGGAGGGTGGGCTATCTCCAAGCGTCTTTTCGCCTGCTCTTTGCAGTACTCCGTGTAAAAAATGTTTGAAGCTTTTTGTAGTGAAAATTTCTTTTAAAAAACTGAGAGGACCCAGGAAAAAGATGCATATATTCACTATGAAATGCAGCTGAAATGCGGAGTTGATCAGTGACTTTAGATTTGAAGCTGCTGGACTCTGAGTCGCATGGTTTGCACTGGGCTGGCAAAATGGGATTTCGATCCATTTTCACAAGCAACAAGAATTTTGAAGGGCGGTGTCGTGGTTGACTACGGTTGAACAAAAATTTGAGTTTTGATGAACTGCTTAAGCGGTGTTCACTGATAGTGAGAAAAAATTCTTCTTGCCTATTTAAAGACTAATAAAGACAACTTGTTAGAATTGTTTTCAACTTTTCTTGTATTTTGGGACATGTGGAATCATAATAATATGGCTTTATGGCTTCAAGGGGAATGGAGACTTCCCATGTTTATATATTTATCAACTTATCACAGTTGCATTGTGTACCTTTGTTGTGTGCATTTTTATCATGTTGCTTATGTTACATGGATTCTAAATCATTTGCACTTCCAAAAAAAAATAAAAAATAAAAATAAAGGGTAAATGAAGCCTTTAACCAGTCTTGCTATTCTCATTTTACCTTTAGATATAATAGATGGATTTCATCAGGAAAAAAAGAAAAGAAAAGGGAAGCAGCCAACACTGAACAAGACTGCCTCAGCCAGTTGAAATATTTGTTTAGTCTTCTATTCTATATTCAGTACGCAGAGGCAATAAAACACAAATGAGCCATAGAACTACTGATCGACAGAAACAGACTAAATTTGTGCTTATAAACAACAACAAATTACAGAAAGGAGCAGAAAATTCAATCTATTTTTTGTCAAAAGAAAGAAAATCACAGAACACTGGAAAAATGAAAATCAAAATGCAAGTACAATCGATAAGCCTATCAAACCATGACACAAAAGATTGAACAGTTAAAACAACAACGAATTGCATTTGCACCAAAAGCACAAGAATAAATCATCTCAGAATTAGACTGTTTCCCATTCAACAAATTCAAAGCTTTGGTCATGTATATAAATCATGGAGCAATCATACAAGCTTCAAAGACTTAAAAGAGCAGGGTGACTGAGCTAATCCCAGGTTAATTGCAAAGAATAGTAGAATCTAATCAGTTTTATAGGCGTGAATTACAATGCCAAAAGAAATCATAACAAAAGGTTCCAGACTAGTCATTTTAATGCCTATAAACTGATTCACATTGCTAAATAAGGTGCCTTCAGCAGTCGCACACAGAGACACACCGACAGGTGTCCCCTGCATATATACCACCAAACCAGCTAGTAGTTCTCAAATTCAAACTCCTTCCTAGCCAGTTAGAAGGGCATGGCTGACCAAGTCAACATACCTGACTTGTCAACCAATATTGGCACAGCCCAGCAGCATGTAGTCTCCTTTGAAAAACATCTATGATGATCCAAATGAATAATAATAATAATAATTGTCCACATCATTAAGACGCAGGAAATACATTGAAAAGCCAATATTTCATGCAGCCAAATGAACCGGCAACAGTAGAACAGAGTCTAAGTCAAAATCTACCAGATAAATATTGACCACCTCATTAGGGTGTAAATATTCATATGATGCATATTAAAAAAAATATGCAACTGCAATTAACTAAAGAAGCATAAAAAGAAGAAGTATCCTCTCTGGATTGAATAAATCATGATACTACTAGAAACATAAAGCATTAAATAAGGTGAAACTTATTAATGATGACAAGAAAACATCACATACAATTAGAAGAAGCTCTATAACATCATTAATTCACAAGGCACAAATTCAAATTCATACATCAATTCACCGCTTCCCATAGAGATTTCTTAATTTATTTTGATTGTTTTAGACACTCCACGAAATGCGGTTATGAATGCAATACATGTAGCACTAATCCACTTTCAAATGCAAACTCATTCCCTAGTAAGGTAAGCAAGTGCATGCTGAAACATTGATACTTCATTAGACGGCAAAGATCATAATCAGCTTATGAGAAGAAGAGCCATAGAAACCATTAAAGGCTCCTTCAGTGTTGCATAAATCATGACAGTGACAAAGACCATAAGGATTAAGGAAACGTAATCACATATATATATATATATATATATATATATATATATAATAAGAAGAAAACATGAACTAAAATCAGATGAAGCATTAGTCAAATTCATATATTCATTCCATACTTAAAGAAATAAGCGAAACTACAAACTTATGTCACTTAACAAATGATACTCCACCACCCACCCCCGCTTGGCCGCTTATCTGAAATCAAAGAAACACAACGAAAATAAAATAAAATCTAAAAACCTAGGTCCTGCAAGAAGTTGCCATTAATGAACAAAAACAGCTCTTCCTTCCCATGCCCATTAGACAGACAAAAATAAATGAAGGATGTTTACTTAGAATGTATAGATCCAGGATTTCCAAAAATTGGCTTAGACTATGGGGTATATTGACGAAGGGTCTATTCACTGTCCAGAGAAGAAACCTATAATATCACTAGACAACCAGAGTCATTGTCCCTCATAGCATTCATTTCCTGCTCCCAAATCTCTAGCGTTCTCTGCAATCACTTCATCTTGCTTATTTGCAAGCTCTTCCATGCGAACATCTCCAACAATTGCATCATTCAGTGTCTTAAAGTTACTGGCTTCTTTCAGTTTGACATCCCCATCGTTATTCAATTCCATTGTCTCCACATTATTTGCTTCAACATCACCATTATTGTTCTGGAGAAAATTAGCTTCCTTAACTTCTACATTCCCATTGTTATTGCCTTCCATTGCCTCCACATTATTAGCATCCTTGACTTCAACATCACCATTATTATTCTCTTCCTTAGCCTCAAGATCCTTCACTATGACATTCCCATTGTTATTATCTTCTTTTGCCTCCACAAACTGGTCTCCTCTTTCATTATTCTCTTCAATCACCTCCTCATTGTTCTCCTCCAGGGAGTGAGAATACCCTCCTCTACTCCCACTATCATTTTCAGACTCATTTTCGAGTACCTCCTCATTAATATCCTCCGCTGCCTGACGCTGCCTCTCAAGACTTAACAACCTCCTCCTTAAATCACCCAACTCCCTCTCCATCAAGAAAAGCCTCTCCTTCAAAATCAAGTTCTCTTCTTCCACTTGTGCAATATGCGTATCTTGATCATCCACCCGATTCTCTAGCACATTGTTATACTCAACACCATAATTCGGATAAATCATTTCGAAACGGCTCAAATCATGATCCAATCTTCTCTCCACCTCCAAATGCTCTTCCACATCACTCTCACTCGACCCTCCTCCTTCCTCTTCCTCCTCATCCTCAGCTGCATCTGCCTCATTCCCGGGAGACCTCAGCCTAATTAACCCCTTCATTGAACCATAGCCATCAACCCCCCACTCCTCCTTCGCCATGTCCACCAAAACCTCTCTAGAAGGTGAAAACATTGGCGTTGGAAGCACTGCAGGGGTCACAGGACATGGAGAGACCAATGAAGCAATGCCACCGGACTTTTTAGCACGAATAATGAATGAACTAGTGTTCCTAGGAGCAAATGGAGCAGATCTATTGTTAAATTTGTCAAATTTCTTCTTCTGAAAGTATTTTCGAGCCTTCAAACGATTCTCATGCTGCAATTCCTTCAGAGTAGGAGGCTTATAACCACCTCCACTACCACCTGCACCAGTGGCGCCGCTGCCGCCACCACCACTACCAGCAATCGAAGGCTTCCCTTTCCTCTTAAAATCCTTCCTCTTATTATCAACAATTCCTTTTTTCCCCTTCCAGTTATTTCGTCCCAAAGGCTTAGAAGACACAAAACCACTCTGAAAATTCATAGGATTGAAGTTCATTTGCTCCTGTAGAGGAGGCCACATTCCATAACCTACCCCTCCTCGATTCATCATCATCTGCTGAGCCTGTGCCTGGTTCATCAACTGAGGAGGCTTCTGCTGTTGCTGTTGATTCAACATCTGCTGCGGTGGATTCATACTCATCATCTGAGACTGACTCATCATCGAAATATGCGATTGATTTATCATTTGCGATTGATTCATCATTTTAACTTGATCATTCATCGTTAAACAAAATCAAATCAAATTACAGAACGGGACCCCAGAAATGAAAATTTGGGTGAAAGACGATGCAAATTCTGTGACTAAAAATTGAAATACTGATGATTCAAACGTTAGATTCAAACGTTAGATTCAAATTCAAATCCAAAAAAATAAAAACAAAAAATTGAATTTAACGGCTAATTAAACTGAAAACCCTCAGAATTCTAATAAATTCTGAAAAAATTAGATCTGGTGTCCCGATTATCAATTGTAATCTAACGCCAATAACACGAGAACTACAAATTTTCGATCACTATAAATTTGAAATTCTCTCTCTAGAAGTTTATATTTCTCTCTAGAATTTTCGAGATTTTGTCTCGTTAGGTTTTCGTTTGCCTTGAGATTATGAAAAGGGTTTCGTATTTTGTGGTGGCGATTTGTGCCGTCAGGGGTTTATATAGGCAAGGGAAAATGGATGGACGGTCTAGATTTTGAGTTGATACATTGGACGGTTGAGATTAGATAACAAATGACGTACATGCGTCATTGAGTTCGGAATACGATTAGGATCGGATATTGAATCCGAATCGCGTACAGGTAACGAGGTTAGGTAATTTACCTATTTGGAAAATATTTGTATTTTGATTAAAAAATGTCTATTTTTATTGCGAGTGTGTATATTAATTAATTATGTAATATTTGTATTAATTTATTGTAATATATAGAAAAATTCTTATTTATAGTATATTACGATAAAGATATGTTGATTATTATTCCGAATAAGTACGTTAATATAATTTGTAAATTAATATAAATATATATGAATAATTAATTGATACGTGTATGTCAAAAAATAAAAATAACATATTATTATCGTAATATATATCATTTTCACTCTATACGGTACATAAAAAAGAGAAGAAGGGGAGATTTAGTTTACATCCCATGTAATTTTGTTTTGATTTCATTAAATATGAGTAATGCTATGGTGAAAAAATATGATTACAAAAATAGTAGATACAAAATGATGTTTTAGTATTATTAGTTTTATTATACGTCCAATAATTATAGTTAACCATTATCATACACATAATTTTGTATCTCATTTTTGTAATTATTTTTTAGTCATGAAAGCATTATTGATATAATACATTACATATTTAATTTTTGGTAATAATTGAAATTAATATCTATCATTTAATATATAATATTTAGTTTTTTTTATTGTTCTAAAAATAAAAACAATCTAACATTTTGTTATGATGACACATGAGCATGTTTCATTATAATTCTATTGATTAACTATTTTTCTTTACTAATTTTAACGATAAAAATACATTTAATGGTTTCAACTTTTATTAGAATAATCTCATTATCGTGAAGTATTTATTAACATATTCAAATCATTAGTAAATAAGATATTTAGATAAAAATTCGACGTATTGTATTAATTTTGAGGATATGTAATATAGGCGAGCATAATCTCTCATTTTTTATTTTAGTATTTTATTAATTTTTTTTAATGATAGTATAAAATAACACAATGTTGTCAAAATTTTCAATAGATTTTATTATATATCTACCCATCAAAACTAACAACTTAATATTTTGCGCTAAATATAATACAAAAATAGATACTTTTGTAAATGAGACCTTTTGTTTTTTTTAAGAAACGGAGGAAGTAATACCAAATTATTGGGATAAAAATACTAAATTAATTCAGACTTAATTCATATGAAATCATGTTCCCTCGGTCCCTCCACCCCAAAATTAGAGTTGAATTTGGACTTTTTTGAAATCTTGAAATTCAAAATCAAGCTCAATTTATTTGATTTTATGCACAATTATAATTATTGCAAATTAATTTAAAATTATTAAACTATATTTGTCGCAATTAAAAATTAAATAATTCATACTCCCCCCTCTCCCCAATAATGTCAAAAGTACATATTTCACACGAGTAAAGAAAACTAAAATAGAGAGAAAAAAAAGTATAAATAAAATTAGTTATATCCATAGTGTACCTGTGTAAATACACAAATGAAACTCTCTTTTTTAATGCTACTCCGCATAAAATAATTACAATAGTAAAGATAATGTGCTACACGCTCAAAAGGTTTGTACTATTCCAAATTCATTATAATAGGAAAATCATGGCCTAGCTAGTGGAAAAATTAGTGCTCCTATTTTGAGTTTTGAATTGACTGCAATAATTATGATGTTGAGACTTGAGTTGCACACTAAGAAAAGGAATATACCAACACCAATATATTCTAATTCTTGAGATATATTCTAAATCTTGAGATGAAATTTTTTAGAAATTATCTTACATGGCTCTGCTCGAAAGAGAGCTTGTCCCCTTGTTTCTTATTTTTCCTTTATTGATTAACAATTCACACAATTTCACCCAAAAGAAAAAAGAAAAAGAAAAAAGAAAAACCAAAAAAAAGGAGTTTCCAGCCAATATTCAAACTTCCAGTTGATCTTATAGCCAATGCAAGTGATACTACCATACAACTCCAAATCAAAGATAGATCTAAACAACAAAAATTAATTGCATTTTAATCTCAGCTGCTGTGAGAAAATAACCAAGCAGGAATTTGAATACAATACCTGCAATGTTTCCCTCTTTATCTATCACAAAAAATAATACCATAAATGGAAAAGGAAAAATCGAGGCTGCAGCGATTGGGTTTCATCATCTTCATAGTACATCGACTGCATATCCTGATTCGGACTTACGCTTCAATAGCAACCTCTTCGGCTCTCAATTTCTCTTCTTCCAACTCCTTAACTGCTCTGATGAGTCCCTTTGTGATCCCATTGAGATGCAAATCATTGTCTTCCATCTCCCTCATAAGCTTCTCTGCTGTTTCCCAATCCAAAGCCTTTAAACAAAGAGATTGGATCAGCTTGTTGTACTCATCCGCATTAGGTTGTACCCCATATTGCTTCATCTCACTCAACAATTCCAAAGCCTTGTCAAAATTTTCTAGATTGCAATACCCCCGAATGAGTGTATGATAAGTCACAGGGCTCAGTTTGGGGTGCTTCTTTTTGGCTTCAGCCAACACTTTACAAGCCTCCTCCATCTCACCACCCTTCGCGTAACCACTCATGATCACACTGTAAGTGTACACATCGGGTCTCAAACCCCTACTCTCCATCACTTTCATGATCTTCAGTGCTTCTCCCATTTCTCCAGCCTTGGAAAGGCTGTTGATAATTGAATTGAAGACGGCATTACCAGGAGGAGGACCTGCCTCAATCATGTTAAATAGCAAAACTTTCGCCTTCTCAACATCCTTAATCCTGCAGAGTCCCCGAATGACTGATGAAAACAGCTTGATTGCATATTTCCTTTCTTCTTTAGAAATATCCTCCAACATTTCTAGAGCCAAGTGAACATTTGCATCCTCACGAGAAAGCGAGCAGATTAAAAAGTTAACAGAAGACCGAGGTGGGTATCTATCCATTTTCTTAGCTGACAAATAAACAGAATGAGCATCTTTAGCTTTCTGACCTTTGCACATATAAGAAATAATTTTACCAATTTTTTGAGAGTCGGGCAATTTTCCTGCATTGACCATATTCTCACAAACAGAGCCAGCCCAGTGAAAGATCAATCGCCTACAAAGAGCTTCAATAGTAAAATAAAAAGAGTCTTCATTTGGGACACACCCGAATTCCCCAAATTTGTTAAACACTTCAAAACCAGCCTCCCCTTCACCCAACTTTGAAAGCAGTGATAACAAATCATTGAGAATCTCTGTGGTCAACAGGCCGTCCTCGCCCAACTCCTTTAACAAATCCCACAAAGCATAAGCATTGTTCTTCTTAACTTCATTACAAATTGCCCGAACAAGTGACTCCACGACCCGGGTAGTTACCAAAGGCTCGTGTATGTTCAAAACCCATTTCAAAAACTCAATCAATTTCTCACCAGGAACAAGTGGGGTTTCAATTACCCTCAAAACAAACTCTTCACTTAAAGATATATCCATACTATCAAGGCTCAATTCTAAAGACCCATCAATAATACTACTCTGAAGCAAAGACAACACCTTTTCCAATTTCTCCAAATCAACCTCATGATGTTCATTTCCTTCATTCGATTCATGCTCATCAGAATCAAGACCATCAACTGTTACATTTTCACTCATCTCACCAAAAATCGATGATGAAGAAGTTGAGCTAGGCATTTTATCAAACGCATTGCTGGTATCACTGAAATCATAAGTTTCACTACTTTCTTCAAAGACTGTTGATTCAATTTGTGATGTTTCAACATCATTACTAACAGGGTTTGATGACTCTTGACAGAAGAATAAAGGGGTTTGATGAAAATGGATCTTGGGAGAGAAATGAGCAGGAAACACACTTTCAACAAAAGTTGGGGTTTTACAGTGCAGTACCTGAGGTTGAAGAAGAGGAAGATTAGGTCCTCTAGTAAGCCTGCTGAGTGAAGCTCTTCTTGCTACTGCTACTGATCTCCACATCCTCTCTCTCTCTCTCTCTCTCTCTCTCTCTCTCTAAGTTTCACAAAGATTTTCAACTTGGTATTTCAGGGTGAAGGACTCCGAAGGTTTTCAGGGTAATTGCAAATTAGGATAGGCTAGGCTGGGCTGGGCTGGGGTTTTATTTGAATGATAATAATTGGATATTTTCCGACACTAGTTCAGGCCCATTACCCATATATGTTGGTTTTATGATTATTTACAAATGAAGCACACGGCCCGGCCCGTATAAAATTTCTTTCCGAATATAAGATTTCTTTCTAAATAATATTATATATTGACAAAATATAAATATAAAAAAGTAAATATAAAATGATACTTAAAAGTATAATTGCTTGATATTTCACTATTATAGGTATAGATGAATCCAACTGTTATAATCAAATCACAATCATATAACTCGTTTTACATCTTATTTTGTATCCATTCGATTGTCACCAAATTACTATTATTTCTTTTTGATCTAAAACAGAATCTCCAATCAAATAAGTAAACATAATTCTTCTTGATAAACTTTTCGTTTCGAAATTTAAGGTAATTTTAAATTGAATACTTCTAAGTAAATGTCAAAAATATTAATCCCTTTGTTCTACATAAGTATTTTTTTTCATAAAAAATATTATGAATATTAGTACGAGAGAGAAACAAAAATGAGAGACTTAGTATGTGGGAGTTGTTTATTTCAAGAATAGGCTATATCTAACCGGCTAGTACTAAGTCCTTACAAATGCTCTAATGAGATGAGAAAATGGCATGAATAGCTTAATGAATGAATAATTTTTTATAAACTTAATATGTTTAAGTCCCTCACCTTCTTAGTATAAAATAACACAATTTCTCCGAGTTTTCCATCATAATTTCAAAGTCACGTAACCATTATACTAAACTGACAAAAATGCATCTATTCAAAATAAAAGATCATTTACACTCGCAAAAGATAAACAATCTTATATTTTTGAAAAGGAAAGAGTAGCAAATGCTCCCTTGTCCAAACTGCAACCCATCAAATCATTATGCAAAAGTTTAGTTAAGTTTGGCTAAATAATCTATTTCAACATTTCATAGTTTAGATTCGTTAGAATAATCAACCAAGTGTGTGTTTAAAATGCCAAGATAACGTCAATAAATTGAAAAAATAAATAAAAATTAAAAGAAGAAGAACCATAATCTGGAATACATTGAATTTCACAAAATCTAATAATCAACCACCCTCACTTAAAAGATATTCTTGAAGAAATTAATAAGAGTTCTACTTGTTTTATTCAATCATGACATAAAGGCAGTTCAAGATCAAATTAATATAGGGAAGACAACACTGCAGTGAAAATGCATAATCTCTCATTTCGGTCCTATGTCAATGTCCGGGTTCATGTCACAACCCTTTCCTCAAATAAGTAAACAAGCGTCCTCTATGTTACAAAAATAATAAATCTCGTGAGAAACATTTTTACCAAGTAAAAACTAGAATATTCACTGCATAATTATCAACTGTTTCATGCCTCACAACCAACATACAAGAAAAGATGCCTGTGGAATCAAAGCTAGTGTCTCCTCACAATTGATAAATACCTTCACAAAAGGTGGTATTGTCACAACAGACTGGAACTAATAAAGTATAAACCATGGCACCCGCTAGTTAAAGAGTAATACGTTCGCAAAAGGTGGTATCGTCCCAACTACTCGTGATATTAAAATTTAAATGAATCAAAATTCTCATAATGTTTACACAAAACTAGAAAAGTAGCCTAGCACTCGGCCTATGTACAAGATATACCTACAAAGTGGTAAATTGTTATCATAAGCCAGTATTGGGGTTGTTTCCAGCAAGGATGAGAGAGATCTCCAGTCCTCTGCTGAACGCTTGGTTGAACATAAGTCGGGTTTGGAATGTTGATATAAATGGGAACCACGAACATAGTGCAATGGGGATGAAGACGAGCATCCCCATCCCAGCATCATATAGGCGAGCGAGTGAACGAATTGACTTCCATAATCCCACCTTCTTCATCAAAGGCTTCCACGCCACAGCAATCTGAGAAGTATTAGACAATTTCACATTGAGATATTATAAAGAATTAAGGAGGTGCCTTTATACAAACAAGAAAGGTACATTGTAGAACAGTGGAGACAAACTCCAAACAAAATTGATAGCACTATCAGACAAATAAATAAAAGCATGAATAGAAATACCTATATAATACCATAGATTTTATTGGAGGTTCATTGATTGTTGGAAAATATAAAAAACATTATCAGTAATCCTCCTCTTTTGGGAAAACTTCACCATTGATAATATTATGAGAGTCGGCATGTGACACAAATGTCATTGTTGCACTTTTTTACTATTATCTTATGTTTACTGTCTTTTGTAAAAGCTAACCTAAAAGATGGATTTGAACATTCAGTTAACAGGTTACATACTGAACAATTTCTCAGGAATACTGTTTGGGTTACATTTAGCATTCCGCTACTAGAAAACTGTTTGGGTGAGCCGTGAGATCATCTAAAGGAAAGAGGTAAACAAAAACAAAACATAAGTATATCTACATAGTACATACGCAACCGTGTCAGGACCACAAGTTAAATCAATAGTCACTCAACGGTCACATACAAACTCAATAAGACTGGCTGAGAGAGAGGACTTCGAGGAATGCTAAAATCTTTGATCCTGAGCACTCAGAATTGCCTGCTAGAAGCACTGGTAAAAGAAATCCTAAAAACTTGGTCAAAGGAAGACTGCATAGTTCCTTGATCAAAGGAAGACTCTCTTCCAAAAGGCCTCCCAGCATACAGATTTTTCTTCTTGGTTCATTTAGGAAGTGCATGTTCATGTTAGTATAGTCTGATTGATGTTAGCAGTCACATCTTGGGTTTGTCCATTTGATGTTTATGCTATTTGTTCTGGGGAATGGCCCTATCCACTGAAATTGTCTTTCCTTTTAACATAAATTTTGCTTAATAAATTTTTTTTTTTAAAAAAAAACTCATTAAGGTGCAAACACACAAGCACTTGGATAAATTTTTCTTCGTGGCTAGGAGAAGCATCGTGTATTAGTGAACCAATTATTAGCACTTGTTAACTGAAAAATTGACCAGCTCCAATTTTTGTTCATTATGTTTTTGAAACAAATAAAGTGTAGTGATTCTGCTAGTGAGCTGGACTACCGAGTCTCAATACAGGTACACTGTTAAAGTTAGACTAGTACAACTTTTTGATAGGAGACTAGCATATATATAAAAAGAGGCAGGGTCAAAGAGAGACTAATAGGGGTGCACTACTCCCTTAAGTTTCCATGACACTTCTACTTTATTATGCTACGATGGCTTCAACAAGATCATAGAGATTGGATGCTAATATGTATTCCTCATTGTTAGATTAATCCAGAATCCTCCAGGATTCTATGATTGATTTGATTAGGAGTGATTAGTGGTAGGATTATTCTAGAAGCATGATTAGTGGTAATCATTGATCACTATGATTTATTTTCCATATTTAGCATTGATTAGTGGTAGCATGATTAGTGGTAATCATTGATCACTATGATTTACTTTCCATAGTTAGCCTATATAAAGTCTCTCTATTGTACACATTATGAATTATGATATGGAATAATATTGTCTTCTAGCAATCACATGGTATCAAGAGTCATGGTTTCCTAAATTTGTTTTCCTCTCTTCTTTCTCCGCCCCAAAAGCAAGCAAAAATACTGTTCACAGTGAACAGTAACATTAATGTTCATCGTGAACAGTATCCGTCACTGTTCATCTCGTTTACTGTTCATCAATGCAAGTGCAAGTTCTAAGTTCTTGCACTCTTCCGAAATATATGTTCAACTTGTTTTTTTATTTTGAGGAGGCGGAAAATGATTATTTCGTTGCTCACTTAGGGTTTAGATTTGTTGGGTCTGTGAGGGGTTTTGCATGTGGTTGTTACCATCGTTTTGTCGTTCTTTTCAGCCGTGACTGTATTTTTATTGTGTGAAAAAGTTTAGACAGATTTAATATGAGCAAGATGTTTACTGTATCCGATATTGTCACGAGCCAAACATCAAATGTGTCCGATTCTAGGCAGTCCATGGGTGTTACAGAGGTGTTGTCTTCCTCGAATCGTCTTACTGATAAGAAATTGGAGGGAGTCCATAACTATCAGCAGTGGCGAAAGATTGTGCGCTTGACCCTACTTAGTAGAAGCAGGGCGATCATTTAACAAAAGCAAATACTTCCGACGAGGCTTGGAAGCTAGTTGATGCTAGGATTTTATATCAAATGCTTAATTCCATGGACAGTAAGATTGTTGATTTAGTCACTCATCTTGATAGAGTAAAAGAATTGTGGGAATACTTAGAGGTTTTGTACTCGGGCCAAAATAATCTCACTCGTATGTTTGAGGTTTTTCAGGATTTTTACAGGATTAATCGTGATGGGCATCTACTTACTCAATTTTTTGCAGACTATAAAAAGATGTACGAGGAGTTGAATTCATTGCTCCCTATTACTGTCAATATCAAAAAAAATGCAAAAACAAAGAGCGCAATTAGTTGTGATTGGGTTTCTTGGTGCTCTTGGTTCGGAATTTGAGACTGTCCGCGCACAGGTTCTTAGTAGCTTGACAATGCCATCTCTTACTGATACTTTTGCTCGTGTTTTACGTGTCTCCCGTGAAACTCATAATATAGTTGATTCATCGGACAAATTTGCACTTATGGTTTCACATGGGCGAGGTGTTGCCCGTAGTAGTTATGAGGGTATGCCGTGGAGGTGGCCGACGTCGCGGAGGTAATTTCTGAGGTAGGGGGAGTAGCTAGATTAGTGGTCCAGGTCAAATTTTTGATGATACCGATCCTAGTAGAATTTGTTATTATTGTGGAAAGTCTGGACACATTCAACGATTTTGTCAGCATCTTCGTAATCAGGGGCAACCACGATTTGCAAATGTAGTTGCTAGTTCGAATACGGGAGTATCATCCTCTATACCCACATCTTCGGGGGAGAAGACAATTATTATGACTCCAGAAGAGTATGCTGCCTTCACTCAATATTAGGTTTCTCAACACTCAACAGTCATCATCTAATTCTACTACTACTTTGGTTCAAATAGGTAATGCAAGTGCTTGCTTCACCACATCCCATCCTGGGGTAATTGATTCTGGGGCATCTGATCATATGAGAGGAATATCTAGTAATCTTTCTCTTTTTCGTCCTAGTTCCTCTATACCTAGTTTTACATTAGCAGATAGCTCAACGGTCATTGTAAAGGATACTGGTACTGCTAATCTTAGCCCCTCTCTCTTTAGTATCTACATTATATTTACCAAAATTTTCATATAACCTTCTTTCTATTAGTAAATTGACAAAAGCTTATAATTCTTCCGTGACGTTTTATCTTTATTCTTGTGTTTTTCAAGATCTTACGACGAAGAAGATGATTGGTAGAGCTCGTGTATCGGGAGATTTATATCTGTTTGATGGGTTAGTTTATGTTCCTCGAGCCATTGCTTGTTCCAGTGTCGCCTCACCTCTTCAAGTCCATTGTCGATTGGGACACCCGACTTTGTCCAACTTGAAAAGATTGATGTATTGTTTTAGTTCTTTATCTAGTTTAGAATGTGAGTCTTGTCAGTTTGGGAAACACCATCGTGTGTCATATCCCCCTAGGGTCAATAAATGGTCTACGAAACCATTTGAGTTAGTACATTCTGATGTCTAGGGACCTTGTCCTATAGTGTCACAACTGGAATTTTGATATTTTGTTACATTTGTTGATGACTACTCACAGATAACTTGGCTTTACTTAATGAAAAATCGTTCTAAATTGTTCTCAATTTTCTCTAATTTTGTGAATGAAATTCAAACTCAATTTGGTCTCACAATCCGTGTATTACGCAGTGATAATGCTCTTGAATATTTTTCATCTCCATTTTCTACATTCATGGCTAGTCATGGCATCGTCCATCAATCCTCATGTACTGATACACCACAACAAAATAGTGTTACGCAAAGAAAAAATCGTCATCTTATGGAAGTTACTCGTACTTTACTTTTTGATATGAAAGTACCAAAACCATTTTGGGCAGATGCTGTTTTAACCGCATATTATTTGATTAATCGCATGCATTCTTCTGTTTTAGGCAAAGAAATTCCTCACTCTGTCTTGTCTCCTTCTAAGGTTTTGTTTTCTTTGTCCCCACGTGTTTTTGGGTGCGTCTGTTTTGTTCGAGATCACCGTCCTGCGGTGTCAACTTGCGGATGTGTTTACTAAAACTTTAGGGGCTACTAGAATCCGTTATATTTGTAACAAGCTGGGCATGATTGATATATATGCTCCAACTTGAAAAGGAGTGCATAGTTGTCACGGCGTCGCCATCGCCTAGGCTTCCTGGCGCAACAAGTAGCATGGCGACGCTCGCCTTGGGGGAGGCTGCCAAGGCGCTCGCTTTGGAAGCTAGACGTCCACAAGTCGTCGCCAAGGCGACACCGTGGACCAAGGACTTCACCCATGACCATAGTTGATAAGTCATCACTTAATCAATGACGTCCAGTCGCTGTAGAAGCTACAAGTCGAGGGATCGACTTGGGTGCTGCATATTCTTCCTTCGGCGACTTGTTTTCTTGATCGGTGTGGAGTTGGGTTTCTTGGTCGACGAGCTGGCCGGCAATTGGGTCGGCGTGGGTAAGCGACTCACTTGTTGGGTCGACGAGGTAGGGGCGACCATTGATTACGACAAAGAACGACCACAACCCTTTCTTCTTTCTTAATTCTTACTTTAATTATTTTGTGTATGTAAATATCTAATGATGATGGAGTATATAATATGTATACTATTATTTTATTAGTGACATGTGACAATGTGAGGGTCAAGCTTAGGATAATGGGTTGGATATACTAGCTGGTCAGTTAGTACATCAACACTTGTCCCACTATGGTGATGAGTGGAAGGATAAAAATAATGTTATTTATTCATCTACATGTGCATATCTAAACTTGCTTTGGTACTATCACTATTAGTTACATGACATGCAGTTAATATTAAATACTTTGTATAGTATAATATTTATTTGTTACTTATATTATATTTATTATTCATAAAAATTAAATATTATTTAAGATAGTCAATAATAATTTAACTTTTAATTTTGATATTTCTACTAAATTATTATATTTATTATTCATAAAAAATAAATCTTATTATAATATTATCAATAAAAAATAAATATTATTGTTAGTAAATATGTTTTGAGTTTTAATGTACACTGTAAGGACTTGTCGCCATACGGACGACACAGTGTGCGCCTTATCGCCTAGGCGTCCTGGCGGTCAGCTACCACCGTGCCTCACCGAGGCGCCGTGACAACTATGGGGGAGTGTTAAGATTAATCTAGAGGATTCTAGGATTCTACGATCAATTTGATTAGGAGTGATTAGTGGTAGGATTATTCTAGAAGCATGATTAGTGGTAATATTGTACATATTATGATATAGAATAATATTGTCTTCTAGCATTCACTCATGAATCGGGTAAAATCCGGGATCTTACTGCTTTAGAAACTGCTGCCGAGCAAATACAGAATGGAAACTATGGCAGCACTTCCCGGAGAGTCCAAAAGAGGAAGGAAGAAGATGTCTCCCTCATCCTACAAGGGTCGTCCAGTAAAGCAGAAAGCCATCTTCCGGTACAGGCACAGAGGGGAGGGCCACCCCGACAGCCCAATTTCTCAGATCAAAGAGCAGAGGGGCGAAGAAGATATGAGGCCTCGCAAAACCGAGTATTCACCCCGCTCGGGAGATATATTCAAATTACAAGAAGAAACCAAGATGATAATAAATAGAGATGAACTCGAAAAACTTACAGAAAGAATTCCCCACCCAGTGGGTACAAATGCTAAGATACAGGCAAAAATATCTGTAATAGTCAAATTGGTAAGTGCAACTGCAACAGCCACACCAGCCAGTGCAAGCAAGAAAGCGATGCCTTGAATGAAGCGCAATAGCAGTTGAAAATTAACAGATATCTTCTGGCTGAAGGTAAAAACCTGCAGAGCCAAAAAATGCAAGGGATTCAAGGTAATTATCAAAGACTCATTAAGGTTTAGGGCTATGATTTCTAACGTTCAAAGTCATGCTGCAGACCTTGAACAGAATTATAAGCCCCACCAGCACAATCCATGAGAACCCGTAGACCTACAAAATGTACAATGCAACATAAGACAGCAATAAGTTCCTTTTCAGTAGCAGCATTTTAAAGGCTTAACCCCCCAAAAAAAGCTCCTAACCCCAACATGCACAAAAAGACGCACAAGACGGAATAAAAACATAGGTGAGGATCGAGAGACAGGAAGAAGTATTTACAGAAAAAAGAACAAATAACATAATATCAGAAGGACGAATTGTAGAGTGGTGGTTCAGTTGCAGCCATAGCAATATCATGTCAGACTAGAATTCAAAGAAGGCATATTTCTTGGGTTCAATTAAATGTCAAACTTACATCCAAATCTTCTGTAAGATCTCAATGCTTATCATTGTGTGTTCTTTTTACTGGTAAGCACAATTTATTTAAAAATAGTTGCCTCAGGGCTGGAAACCCTTACAAAGAAAACATGTAAGGATTATAGATACACATACTATAGACAATCCTGTTCTAAAGCCTAGGCCGACTTGTATTCTTGTTTTTCTCAAACCATTCTGCATCACAAACACCCCCCCCCCTCAAGACAGGGAGAAATTAACACACTATACATCCTAAAAACCCTGCCAAACGGGGAACAACTCCTATCACAAAGCCTATCATTATCCTAGATTTTACAGTACTAACAGTATAATTGTATAACCTTTCTCCTTTGGCTTCCAGATTATAGTAAAAAACTAAGAAGCCAATACTTCTTATCCAAAATAAAGAGCATATTTGGTAAGAACAAAAATACTGCTGTTTAAACTGGTATATGAGAAGAATCTGAAATAAAAAATCTTACTGTCAGTGATGTATCTGATCCTTGCACATTTAACTTGTAGACAATACCAAACTGGAAGATAAAAAATCTTAGGCTCAGAATGGTCTCCATCAGCCTCGATCCAAAGCTTCGAATATGAGCCTGTAAAAACATTTCTGTGTCAATGGGGTAGCCTACTAGGAATAAAACATCTGAATGAAATGTGGTGAAATTAGAAAGGGAAGCCAAAAGTTTGCCACTAAACTGGAGAAAAGAATGTCTGCAAAATAATATTTTTCCAATGGAAGTGTCGAAAAAATTGACATAGGAAAATCAGAAAGGCATGCACAAAGTTAAGCACTCCTCAAATTTGATTTAAACAAACTTGTGAATCCTAGATTCATGTGGTAGGAGAAAGATGCAACACATCATACAATCAATGGCAGGAAGTTACTATAATGCTTCCATGGCTATTGATACGATATGCAGCACCAAATCAGAACTAAGACTAGACTGTTGAATCAGAAATTCTTATACAGATATTAGGTTGCCAGTCTTGCAGAAGAAGAAATCTTAGGAAACAAATTTCGAATGTTTTTATTGGCCAGCAGATGTTGAAATGGATATCAGTAAGATAAACTTCTTGTAAATGCAAAGTTTGGAGGCTCAAGGATCGCTGAACTATCTTATTTTTATTGAACGATCCTTGAGGATAAGGTGTGAGGCAACAAGCACAATTCTTATTGTATCGCGCCATGTGACTGTAGGGGGGCGGGAAATCGGGTACCGAAAAAGACATACATATTTTGAGTCAATAGAGTTTGTCTAAATATGGCCTCTTTGAGGGGTAAGGATACTTGATAATTTTCATTTATTCATTCCACCCATATACATACATACATACATACATATATATATATATATATATATATATTCTGAACTAAGACCCCCAGTGCCATATTTACAGATGCACATTTTAAATTTTGTATGTAATTGGTGTCGATGTATTTTTGTCTTTAATAGATGAATATCAATTAGATAGCGGTATGGAATCCCTTGCATTAGAACCAATTATCAGTCAGAAATCATATTAAAGGTATATTCATGGTGAGCCTAACGTGCCCGTGTATTCATATCCAAATTTTAGGTAGTCCTCAAATCTTAAAATATGGAGTTCAGCCAAGCCGCACAAATAGATAACCATACCCCACAACCCAAGTGAATGTAGCATAAGCCAAGCAATATTACCACTACAAGATCAACCCAATTCCATAAGATGAGCACAATTACATTCTTCAACAATAAAGCATGCTATAGCCACTACATATAAAGCTAATTATCTTGACGATCAACATTATTATCTTGAAGTAGAAATAATACCAGTTCTTCATCCCACCAAGCTTCCCAGCTTTCTTCTCCTTTGACCCCAATTCCACCCCTATACAGAAGCCAGTTTGTCCAATCTCTGAAGTCCTCCACCGTCCTTAACAGGACAACAAAAAACAAGTGAATAACTAAATCAAACAAAATCAAGGTTTAAGTGGAATAAGAAATAGCGTAGTCTTACTTTTGCCACTCAAATCCAGACGGATTGAACAAATATGGAGCGAAAAGCCATGAAAGAGCCATGAACCAACTACTAACAGTTAGAAGAATGTAGGCTAGGGCACCGCCGTCCTCATTTCCATATGCAAGATATACTACCAACAGAAGCACAACTTCCAATCTGAAGATATAAAAGAACTAAGATAAATAACTGCTCAACTTCAAGATCATGCACATTATGGGGATGTGTCACAGAGAGGTAGAGTGAGAGTTAGAGACAGAGAGAGAAAGAGAGATAGACCCTTTGACAAAGTGACTCCGGGAATAAAGCCTGTAATTCTCTGAAAATTTGATATGGCGGACCACAAATCCCCTTCCTGTTGCATGGTACTGTTGAAGAAGTGATAGATGTATAAGATATATCAAACTACAATAAATTTAGCAGGAGATGATTGGTACGGAACAAACCTTTGCACCACCATGCAGAATCGTTCGACCAAAATAATGCGTTCTTGTGCCAAGGGAGAATGTGAAGAATACAGTACAAAGCTGAAACTGCATAGTAACAAAACTAACAACAGCCTGCAGCAGCAATCAAAGGGAAATAAAAAATTAGTTTCAAAAGCAGTGTTCCAAAGACATTTTAAGAGCATAAAACTCAAAATAAATCAAAAAATATGACCCAAGCAAGAGATGTGGCATTTAAATTGCAGATATTAATGGACGGAGTATCAGGAACGATTTTTTGAGAGAAAATTTCAACTCGCGTCACCTTTCTAAACCACCCCTTCCTCGTATTAAGGAAATTAGTATGCATGCGCAAACATATGAATGACCGTAGGTGGGGAACACAAGCTAAGGATAATTGTACTGTATTAAGAACAATGTTGAAACCATATCTAGACATTCTTTTTACTGTGTTGTTTACATGTATTCAACATACATATGTTTCTTATGTTTAAACTATATATGGATCCTCAATGATTGCTCATGAGCACAATTTTCTGAAGAAGAATAGAACACTGGCACTCAAGACATTGGCTTTTATGAGATTCAAGCATGCAGTTTCAAGAAGAACTGTCAACAGCATGTTGCTAACAACATTTGCTCTACGCAAATATTGTTCAACTGGGATTTGCCCCAATATAACGAGCTTCTGTCATTTTCGTCACCTGCAGCTCCATAACTTTCTATTATTTGTTAAAAAGCTTGATTAAGCTATTTAACTACCTACTGATTCCTAACCTTCATCTCTTCAGTTTTCAGAGGGTGATAGGACGATGTTGTGTTAATCCGAGAGATACAGTTCCAAAGACTAGAAAAAAAAAGAAAATGTCAGTTATTTTGGTTTTCTTTTATATTAGCATTCGCCAATAAGAAAATCTCAGTTACTTAAAATTCCTACTCATCTAGACCCTTTATGATCAGTTCACAAACAAGAAAGCATTCACAGTTATCACAAATTATAATATCTAGTTGACAATGTCACCTATAAGTATGATACTGTACCAGGCAAAGAAAAAAAGAATAGCAGAACTCGAAACAAGGTCAGAGATCTATAAGTGCCACAAAAATTGACATAATTATCAGATTGATATCCTCAAGCAACCCAAAAGTAGATCACTCACAATCATTCATCCATTACTTTGTCTGATCATTACTCAAAATTTACACTCAAATAACATACAGGTGGGATATTCTAAGTGGAGGCAAACATAACACTCAAGAATTTTTAAAACGGATATAGATATGAATAGAGATGCAACATCAGTTAAACTCACACCCAGATACAAATTACAACGCTTCATCCATATTACTGTACATTACAGTCTCTTATGATAGATAGAAAATGTATAATGCTTTCCCAATCAAACAATATGAACTTCTGCATCATAATTAATATTGTTGAAAACACGCATACACACTTGTACACCAGACAACTCACCCGTAGAAAACCTTGTTCCAAGATAAAACCAAGAATCATTGGCACAGCAGTAAATACACCGATTTGAAAGAGAAACTGTGTATTTAGAGCAGCATTTAAAGCAGAATTATTTGTTACTGATGCAACTCCTTGAAAAAATGCACCAACACCAGATAGAGCCTGAAACAAAAGAATGTCACTATATATGAGATATATACTAGAGAGAGACAGGCAGACAAGGGGAATCACAATGTCATAATGGTAGATGTATGTCATATAAAACAAATTTCCAGATAAAGTATTATATAGTATATTTGGGAAATTTCTGTTAAGGTCAAAGTACAGTAAAAATTTCAAAAAATACTATTGAAGGTCAAATTATTAACTGAAACAATTAGAACAGTGAAAATTCCAAAAGCAGGTAAGAACTGACTTCCTGCTACTAGAGGAACACCTTATAGCTTATTAGATGGAAATTCATATCTTACCAGGTACGCCTTCCCATAAAGAAAGACGTATACCGTCAACACAGTTAACTGCACAGGTCACAAGATTTGTTAGATATAAAATCCAGTAGCTATAATTATGAGAATTAAAACATACATCATCTCAGTGGCGGAATCATGGCATGTCGAGGGTGGGCCATGGGCACACCCGGTCTTTCGAAAATTTTAAATAGGCCCCAAAGGTTTATCTTTTTTTTTAAAAAAATAACTAAATTTACTTTATACCCTCCAAAATTTTTTCTACATTTTATATGAAAATTTAGAGCATAAATATATATGTTATACAAGTAGATAAAAGATAGCAGTTGACCCACACAAAAATATAATACTTTTACTAATATTTTAACTGTTCATCCTTTAAAAAGTACAAGTTGCTATATTTTTGTAATTTTTCAATCTATTAATATTGATATGAATTTAGTTATTATTAGCTATTTAGGTATTAGAACAAGCTCATTGATTTTGTCCTTTAAGAAATGAATCATCAAAAACTTCACTGATTCAATTATAGATGCATTTCCTGAGCCAAAAGAAGACCGAGTGACACTTTGGGAGAGAGATAATTCTCACTAGAATATCTTACAGTAATTTATAAGTATTTATTTTACTTAAATAAATATAATTAATTATTATATCAATATCTCTAGATTGAATTCCAAGTTCAGCCACTGCAGCCTCTAATAATTTATTTAATCGACTCTGTTTGGACAACAACAAAATATGTTGTCCACAAAATTAATATTTCCCCTAAGGTCCATTGATAAATAGAACGGGAAGAATGTAGCTTAGTAGTTTGTTTCTTTTTTTGATAATTCCTTTTTGACATACCTTCAAATTATAACCTGCGCAACACAAATCTATTAGTCAGAAGTACTAATCATGGCAGAAACACCAATTTGTTACAAGAATAGCATACCATAGTACAAAAATAGTAGCCAACAGTGGTAAAGTAGAATGACATCATTCGGTAAAAATCAAGGAGCTGCCCAAGTCTGTAAACATCCCTACTAAGAACTTGTTCACCGTTACCACCAGCAACTTTGCCTTCAAATAAAGCAATCTGATTGAGCCCAACATCTCGGCCCTTTCCAACCTGTTCAACATTTAATTTAAAGAGTAGTGACCCTGTACAAAAGGAAAAAAAAAAACATAGAAGACAAAAGGAAGAGACAGCCCAGCCTTTACCTGAATGTATTCATGGTGAGTAATATTTCCTTGGCGCAACGTGGAATTGAACCCTGCATTTTTACCCAAAACTTATTAACCTGATCCAAAAAAGAGCACTTAGCTTTTGACACCAAAAAAGACACAGCCTCCATTAAACACAATAACTGTTGGTTGATTATTAAGGGTGATGGAGTGGAGCACAATGGTAGAATTGTAACACAGTACAGACCAATGATCGAAGATCTGTGTGGAAAGCAAATGGAGAAAACCAAACTTTGTTTATTTTGGACAGGGCATCAAATAGTATACCAAAACATTAATAACTCCTCAAGGAGAGGGCCTGCACTACCAACCATAACAACTACTCCAACATATTCAGCTTACTAGTTAAGTAGATCTTTTATATTCACTAGTATAAGAATGTACTGCACAGGAAGAAGATTTAACACACAAAAGAGTAAGACTCAGATGGTACCTTGGTAGGAATACATCCATACCTGCATAAATATCTTCACTGATATTAATCACACGAGAGGCCTTACTGATACCACCACGTGTTATATGAAAAACTCTATCAAAGACATCTGGATGACCGTAGTGCATTCGGACCCTGAACATTACTTGAGATCTCAACCAAGTGAAACCTAAAAAAATCTACGTAGAAGGCAAAAATTACATTATCATCAAACTTGGACTTACTTCAAAGGATTTGCCAGGACACGTTGACCAAGAGTCACAAAACTAGTTTCCTGATTTGACATGAAAGATGCTAACGAAGAGACACTGCATAAATTGAGTAAAAAATTAATCACGCGTCAACCAGCGGGTAGATCAAAGTGTAGAAATATAATATAGAAAAGTACCTTCCTGTAAATACATGCTCCCTGACACCTAGAATGGTAGGAGGACGAATACCATGATCACGATAGAATTCCTCAAGAAGATTCCTCATCTTCAGAGCTTCCTCAAAATAATTGTCCTGAAGCAAAAAAGGTGTAGAATTAAAATAGATTCAAAATTTAAACAAAGAAAAACAATGAAGGTTGCCCCTAACACAACTACAAATCAAGCTACGGAGAAATATGGAGCATATACTATTAAAAGTCTTGCATGGAGAAATTTAAGAAAGAAATCATATATATCTACAAGCTATATGAGTGTTTCTCTACAATTACATGCAAACTACAATACTACATACACTCTTCACAATAGATGATACCAATATAAAGTTAAAACACAGAACCCCAGGGTACTCTTCACGGAGTACATCAGGTACAAAACCCCATCCTCCCGAGAGGGAACTACCTGTCAGTGTAAGTAAAAACATCCGAATGTAAAGTTTATGTATCACCCTGCACGGCCTGACCGCAACCTATCTTTCAAACACATTATAGCAACGAACCTGACGTCAAATATCCATCTACCTTCAACAAATGCATGCTGAAAATCGAAAACAGCAATCACCACAGCCCTTATATATGAGCAAAATCCAAAGATCCTTAACAAGAATTTTATATCGTTCCAATCTAACTGTTGGACTACAAGTCCCATATACTCCAGTCTCCTTTTCTTTCAAACCAATTAAATGAAAGAATTATAGAAACTTCTCTCAAATCCCCCAAAACTATAAATAAAATAAATAAATTAAAATCCCGCATCAGTTTCATAAAGTCACGCCGCACAACATTCCAACAATGTTGATAAGTGTTAGAATATGTTAGGTGGGAAAACATGTTTCCATGTTTTCCTCCCCATGTTATCCTCTCCATGTTTTCCTATATTGTGTGCTATCCTAATTCCTATATAAACCAATGTAATGCTATGTAAATACAACATGAATTAGAGTAATATTAGATAATGTAACTTATTTGTTCTATTACATGAACACTCTTAGACTCTCACTTTCTACATGGTATCAGAGTTTGATCCTTTATCAGTCGACTTTTTCCGACGACTTTTTCTGACGACTTTTCAGGTGACTTTTTCCGACAAGTTTTTCTAGCGTGCCTTTTCTCTCTTTCCATCTGCGTGGTCGACTTTTCCGGCGACCTTTTCCCGGCGGTGATCCATTGATTTTTAGCCGCTTCTCGAGTGTCGAGTATCTCCCCATGTTGGTTTTCTTGCTGGTCCTTGGCTGTTTTCCAGCTTTCTTCTTTGATGCACCATATTTGCTATGCTTTCTTCCTATATGTTACCCATTGTTGATGTCTCTTCCAACATGGAATCCATTGTTGATGTCTCTTCCAACATGGTCCCGGGTCTGAATTGGTTAGAATCTGCAACTATGTTGTTTGCATCTTTCTGATTTTTTTTCCTTTCTTTTTTTTGTCCTTTTTTGTCAAATGCACTTTATTTTGTCCTTTTTATATAAAGCTGTATTTGAGGGGGAGATATGAGATATGAGGTATGAGATATGATATGGTCTAGGTTGCATGAGGGGTTGTTCATGCTACGTCATGCTCATTTGCAGCCGTATGGTTTTTCGCTTCGCTTCGGTTTGTTCTTTGTTGGCTTGTGCAATTTGGGTCTCACATGGGGGCAACATTGGTTCTCGGCGTTGCCTGCTTTTTGGTGATTCCAGCTCACTTTCCATGGCGCTTTCCTCATGTTCTTCAGCTGCTTGCTAGTCATGATGGCTCCTTTATGTTGTTGGAATTTTTTCTTCAGATTTTTGTCAAATGCACTTTAGTTTGTCCCTTCTATGTAAAGTTGCATTTGAGGGGGAGTGTTAGAATATGTTAGGTGGGAAAACATGTTTCCATGTTTTCCTCCCCATGTTATCCTCTCCATGTTTTCCTATATTGTGTGCTATCCTATTTCCTATATAAACCAATGTAATGCCATGTAAATACAACATGAATCAGAGTAATATAAGATATTGGAATTATTCCTATTCCTTATACTTATTTGTTCTATTACATGAACACTCTTAGACTCTCACTTTCTACAATAAGTGATAATGAAAACCCATCAGGCCCCAAAGCTTAGGCCTTAACCATCCAGGTACTAAACATCAAAAGCACAATTCAGCCCGACATTAATCAGGCTGTCAGCTAAAACTCTTATAACCTCATTCCCACAATATAATGGGCCACTACATGACCCATTCACAATAGTTAAATTAATAACCCAAAGGAGTTCTCTGATGACTTCTGGAGCTAATGTACAACCCAATCATGCTTCTAACACGATTTGTGCCTCTGCCCACCAGCTCAATCCACATCCTTAGGCTTTGGTTCTGATAAGCTAAAACTCTCCTCTAACAACATTATTTGCCGCAGGGTTCAAAGTATTGTCCAGTACTATACGTATTTGTATTGGCAGTGACCGATCCAGATATCACGCTACAAATTAAACATGAATTGACATGAAACAATATCAATGCTACATCCCCTAATCGGCAAGATATCGGCGAGAGTAATACCATGCTGTGATGATTATTATTTACTGCTATACAAGTGAGTGCTATATAAGCCTTGCGCCATCAGAGTAAGACTACTTAATCCTCTTGTTTTGAATTATACTTACATAAAATAATGGATAGTAGTACTTAATGCTCAGCAAATAATTTAATTCTTTGTAAATAACAATGCTGAGAAAATGACAATCATATCGGCTAGTACAATAGTAATATCAATTTTCTTAATGCTCTTCTTTTGAATAATAGTTATCTACTAGTCAATTCAAATCATCCTTGTCTTTTTTTTTCATAAAATTTTCTTTAAATTTTTTAGGCAAACTGTGAAACGCCCGACACTGATATTGATATCCAATACCGATATCCAATACCGCATAAAGAATTGAATGTCCAATAAGTTCCCTGATACCAAGAACAAGAATGTCACAGAAGATTCCTGCTAAAATATACTAATTTAAAGGACTAGAGTAATTACTATTATCAAGCCAATAATGAATTTATTTCTAAAATTGTTCTTAGTTGCATATACAAGCATAATTCAGCATAAAATGCATTAACAAAGAATAAGTTAAACAATATATTGCACAATTCATGTGAAACCAATCGATTCGTCTTTCAATCTGGAGCACAAAATCACCTATATTATGTCAATTGCCTGCATCGCATTCCCACTTTCGCAATTTTTTTTTATAATTATTTTTAAGGAATATATAGTTGTAACTTGCCTGATTCATGTCAATTGCCTGCATTGCATTCCCACGAGTAAATACAATCGCATGGTTCTGATTTTCAGGTTTCCCTTCACCTAACTTAGGATTTCCGGGCAATTTTATCGAGTAGATTTCCTGCACAATTTTTTTTTGATAAACAAATTAATCACAAAAGACAGAGAAATAGAAATACTTCAAAAGCATTCTTGATAGTTTTAAAAATGAAGGGATACCTGCACACTAGGAACTCGAAAGTGGGGACCTACTCCACTCATGTCTAATTAATTTATGATTTTCAGTTGGCTAATTCAACAAGTTAACAAAGTATGCAATTTCATTCACGTGCAAGGTCGAACGGCCTAGGTGCTCCACGCCACCCTATATATTGGGGCGTATTGAAAATACATAGAACCACAATGGGAAAAAAAAACCCTTTAGAGTTGACATATAATTCTTGGGGCTACTCCACTCATTACCAATTGGTTTAAGTTGTATCACATTCTGCAAATTAAATTTTTTGTAGTTAATCCTGTGAGTTGAATTGCAAATTTGCATCAAACCTTAAGATTAGGTACAAGTTGCGACAAACTGATATTGTGTGTGAAAACGTGTATTTTGGGCTTTGGTGCGTTATGATTTGATTTGGACTCGGAATTTAACACAGATTGTTACACTTTAGGTTAGCTAACCAATCAGTTCAACAAATCCTACACAGTAAAAAGATACCCAAGGAGTAAAGGAAGAGAATGTTAGTGCCAATTTATAAGAACAAGGGGCATAATCAGAATTGCTCTAATTACAAAGGGATTAAGCTTATATTCCATACAATGAAGGTTGACGCAAAATAACTGAAAATAGGGATTAAGCTCATGAGCCATACAATAAATTTTGACGGAGAATAGCAAAATTTTGGTCTATGCTAGACGAAAGCCTATTTTCTTGATTAGACAGTTGACAGAATGGTAAGGGGAACAAAGAAGAACTTCCATATGATGTTCCTAGATTTCTGAAAGGCATATGAGATGTTTCCAAGGAGGGAATTTTGATGGGTTCTTGAGAAAAAAAAAGTGCCTACATAGTATGACAGTGTGATTAAGGACATATATGACATAGCAACTACTTGTGCAAAAACTTGTCCAATAACAATAAGATTAACTCAAGGGTCGACTTCAAGCAATTTTCCTTTTGTCCAACTATTGGATGAGTTAAGCAACGACATTCACGATGAGGAGGTGCGTGATGTATATTATTTACTGATTTTTATTGTGTTACTTAATGAAACTAGTGCAATTGTTGATGCTCAGTTCAAGATTTAGAGAAGTATGGCACTGAAAGGTTTTAAATCAAGTCCGAATAAGATAGAATATATGAAGTGCAAGTTCAATGATGTAAGATATTTCATAAAGGACATAATTAGAGAAGGACATAAGAAATGCCAAGGTGCATTGGGAGTATTGTACGATCGCAAATCCAACTTTCACGAAAATTTCAGATGCTTGGGGGTGAGGTCAAGTAATGCTATGTGAAACTGAATGTCGACCAACTTAGAAATAACATACACAAGGTAGAAGAGTGTTAGAAACGAGGCATTCAAAAGAATGATCACGTTGCATCAAGCGCTGAAAAGGAGAGGAAACATAACATATTAACTCCAGATTTTTTGAGTTTCAGTTCTACAAATTTTGCTTAGATCTGCTTTTATAACAATTGCTGTGAAGTGTTGATTCGGATGGATTCACTTTATTCAGACTAGTACCTGCCCTCCAATTCAATTCACAACCCATTCCGAATTTTTAGAGGTCTAAATCAAACACAATTCTGATTGCAGTTAATATACATGCTACCACAAACTCCACTTGCAAATACTACAAACATCACTGTAAGAAGCTAAGTTAACAACTAAAAGTTACAAATGGATACACCCATCAGTTCGAAAGATCATCCTTCAAACATGCACTTTTTTCTTTCCTTTAACCGCAAATATACAATATTTATTCTATGATTGACACCGGGGTATCCCTTCGTGCAATGGCTGTCCAAATTGGGCAGAATTAGAATTTAGCGTAACTTGCAGGGCAAATTTGTAATTGCACAGAATTTTCAATCTAGTATGGCCAATATGGTTGCAAAGCTCTTCAAGTCTAGTTTTCAACGGATTAAAGCGTGTCATTTTGAATTTTCTGCAGAAGTTATTAGCACTTTACCACAAGTTATGCACACGGACATATTCATACAAATTTGGTTATGTATCAATTGATTACAAATCTTTTGGTATTTTGTTGGCATTCTGTAAATATACAAGTTTGGTTATATATCAATTGATTACAAGTTTTAGTAGTTTTATATACCCCAATCATGTATTAGCAAATCATTCTTAAGTTTATTATCAGGTAAAGTTAAGCTTTGTGCTTTCCTTTTTGAAAGTTTTGACTCTCTATGGTCATTTAATTGAGTGGTGACTTCTATCCAATACCATAGTTGCCTAGTTGGTACGAGGACTCCTGTGGGTGGCAAATTCTTTGGGGTGGTGAACATTCAATCTTTTTCCCATAGTTTGCAATAGCAAGTAAAATTCAGATAAACTATTTTATAAGAAAATATAATATACACACAGACACACATATTTTTCGCAGTATGATTGACAAACTGAAAATAAATTCCACAATTATATTAATTTATAGATACATATCTAGAGTAGAAAATTCAATTTACTATCTTCAACTATTATGAGATAATACACAAAACTATGTTAATATATGAACATTACTTACATTGGGATATAAATTCATATTTAACAAAAATTATGTTGAATAAAAAACTCTCCACCAACAAATAGTTCTTGTAGATTTGCAACTATATCAAAATCGTTGTACAATTTGATGTCCTCACATCATTAAATTTAGCACATCCAATCAACACCAATCTCAAATTTTAGTTAAAAAAAACTTATGCTTATGCACATTGTTTTTCAGAAAAAATTAAGTTACGACAGTAATATCACAAACTAACAAAACAAGTTATACGGAGAGGCAAATATAAAATAAGTTGTATTTACAATTATTAGAGTATATTATTATTATTACTTGGTCACCAAGTATGCTCGAGTTTTTTATTAGGCAAGGAGTCCTTCGTAGTTGTTTTTGAGTCTTTTATTTTGTTATGTAACAAGTTCTAAGTCGTGATATAAGACTTCCAACTTGAGGGGGAATATTAGAGTATATTATAATTATTATTACTTGGTCACCAAGTATGCTTGTTGCCCACACATACTTGGCCACTACTCAACTAGTAGCCTATATATAAGACTTTAGTACTCTCTGTAATAAATAAAAATTAATATCCAATAAATCTATTTTATCTCTAACAACAATTAAAGAAAAGATAAAAGTTATATAATATATTTAGTAATTTATCCAAAATAATTAAATTAAACTTGTATTTTCTAATACATATAAATTTAATCAAAAAAATAATAGGAAAAATGAATGAGAAGAGAGACAATAATTCTATTGAAGACAGAGAGATAACACTTGGTCACTCTTCAGAAAACGAGTTACATTTTCAAATCAAGGAATTTTCCACTAACCAAAAAATGACTTACAGTTTTACCATGGCACATCAAAAAACATAAGATATAGAAATGTTTTCCTTGTATCAAATGGAGCATAAGTTTCCTCTCCTTGTTGTTCTGACATCATTATAACCCTCTCCCAGTCTTCTAATATTTAAAACGGGTATACAAAATAAGTTGTTGTATTTACAATTAAAGAAAAGATAAAAGTTATATAATATATTAATTAACATCCAAAAGAATTAAATTAAACTTGTATTTTGTAATATATATATATATATATATATATAGTAAAAGAATAATAGGAAAAAGGAATGAGAAGAGAGACAATAATTCTATTGAAGAAAGAGAGGTAACACTTGGTCACTCTCTAGAAAACGAATTACATTTTCAAATCAAGGAATTTTCCACTAACCGGAAAATGACTTACAGTTGACTCATTTACCATGGCACATCAAAAAGAATAAGCTAGAGAAATGATTTCCTTGTATCAAATGGGCGTAAGTTTCCTCTCCTTGTTTTTCCGGCATCATTATAACCCTCTCCCATTCTTCTAATATTTAAAACGGGTAGGGGGGAGCAATGGTAAAAGTAACATCAACAAAAAAAAAATGGTGGAATTTCACTGGCAAAAGTAATATAGTGTGGGAAAACTAACCTTATCTTTGCCATTGATGTCAGCTTTCACAAGTTTCGAGTAGAATTCAGTCTGCACTATACCATCCTTCATAGTCTCAACCACGTCAATGAAAGCAACTCGAAGAGCTTCATTTCTAATAGTAGAATTAAAATGAGAAACTTCTAAATGAAAATAATCTATACCATCTACAGCAATAGGAGTAGAAAAATTGCATTGCCATTAGTTGCTTAAAGACCAACAGTAAAAACAAATTTACGGAGTGGCATAGATATACCTTTGCATTAGCAATGCAATATCTGCAGCCTCAGGTTTTTGCTCTTCTTTTTGTTTTCCATATATTTGGCAAGTAACAACATATGTAAACTTTAGGTCAGCCTGAGCCCTTGCTTCAGGAGATAACTCGAAACCTTGAATATCACTAGCTTCATTTCTGGACACTGCAGCTTCCACATCTAGAATTGCCAGAAGATGAGTAATCAGATTTTCAAGTTAAATCAACATCCATGATTATATTTTAATATTTCTTAAAAAAAATGCCGATATTTCAATACACAAAGTTACAACCTTCAGAAGTCATCCTTTCCAAATAAGTCTGAAGCATCAAAGCTTTTCTGTAGTACATCATCCCCCGAACTGCAAAGCTCGAATTAGGTAAGAGTTAGGTAGAGATTAGCAAACCAAAACGGCAAGCATGAATGGAGAATTAGCAATATATAATAGAGCAATGCACCCAATTTGTCCACCTGCCAATATAGCAAATCAAAATCAATCTTTAAGTTACATAATGATGGGACTTGATTTTTCAAGCAGGTGGACAATATAGGTGCGGCTTGAATTTTACTATTGGCATGAGTTCAATAACACTTACATTTCATATAGAAGTAATAGAATTGAGCAATTCATTTACTATTGGCATGAGTTCAATAACTTATATGCCATATAGAAGTAATAGAATTGAGCAATTCATTTAAAATGTAAATCATACATGTTCAAGAAAGTTACAAAGCAAACATGACAAAAAGAAATACCAGTTCTAGCTAGAGTTTGTCCACGGTATGAAGCCCAAAATCTGAGCTCAAGGATATCGTTGGTGCTATCATTAAGTTCTGACTCATGTGTATTTTCGTCACGACCAATCCGAGCTAGAAAGTTTTTCCATTCATCTGCATAGAAAGACTGTCATTACAACTGCAAAAATACAGGTCATATAGAAGGTTCACCATATACAGACATTCCTTAACTGTCCACAAAAGAAGATCAAAATAGGAAAAACACAATTGCAGCTAGAGTTGACAAATGGTTAATTCAACGGAATGGGTTGAGGGTTACTAATGGGTTGTCATAAATGGGACATAACTAAATGCGTTGGATATGGATAAATTATGATGGATTGGAGTCAAACCTATTAACTTGTCTACAACCAAAACCAATTTTCATATTTTCTTTTACAGTACAAAAACAAATATTCAGTCTTTCACAAACCATTTGAAATCAGGTCGATTACTCAGTCAATTTGAGTTGGGTCAACAGGATCAAGCCAGATCTGCCACCATTTTCTTTACCACTATATAAATACCAGAAACCCAATTTTAAACAAATACAGCTGCAATTTGGAAGACTAGATCCTTAGTAAATCACCCACCATTTATCCTCACAAAACAGTAGCAATCCCCACCTTGTTGTGGTCTAGGTGGTATGTCTCAGATTCATAAAATAGATACTCCACTATTTATGAATTCATGTTGCAAGTGATCAAATCACCTGAGAAAAACCTAAACCTTTGTGTTTTATGTTCCGTTGTTAATATGTATGCCCTCTCTTTCCAAATTAGACATACATTTTCCTCGACAACACTTCCAACTCATTTCCATAATTTCCTTTTTCAATTTCCTTCTCTCTCTTCACCTTCTTCCTCATCTTTTCACTCTTCAAACTCGTCAGCATAATGCCATCTCAGCTCCTCCTCCTCCAATTGCTTCCTTCAACAAGCTTGGGCAAAGTCCTTCAAACCTACCAATCCATATCCACTGGAATCCAAAGACTTCACCACATCTCCGCCTTAATCAGGGACACCTCCCCACCACCGCCCAGAATCTTCATGCAACTATGCAACTCAGAGGACGATATCCGACTGTCCTCATCCTCATCAAAATAACTGAACATGTATTGAATCAGATACTCGTTGCAATTTTGAAATCCATCCAGACCCAAATATGAAATTAATGAACTGTTTTTTGGGCAACTCTTTAGGGTACAATTTCTGGCATAATCCTATAAAGTCAGAGTTAGTGGAAAAACATCAATGAAGATTAGGATTTCCATATATTTTATTATTTGTGGAGTTTTAGTTTATTTGATGTATTTTTATTTATTATTTTCAGGGAAATCCAGTAGTTTAATTTATTTTTGGCCGTTTATATTTTGGGCTTAGTTTTATGATTTATTATTTTTCTTTTTCAAATAGACGTAAGAAAGTAGTTTAGCATTATAAATATGTTATCTTAATATTTATGAGATACAACCTTTGACAATTATATGAATTTCTCTTTTAGAGTTTTTATCTTCTTTGTGGATTCAAGGTTTTTCTTGTTGGCATTAGTAAGATAACTAACCATTCACGTTTGTGTTAGAGCCATAGTTGTTAAGGCGTCGCCTAGATATCCACTCGGTAGGAGGAAGACAAAGCGACCGGGCAACTTGGTGGAAGTTTGAAAGTTGAGCGCCTAATAAAGGGCAGTCGTCACCTTGGACGACTAGTCAACGACGTAGACGACTTGTCGGCTGGGCGAGCGACTTGGCCACTTTGGGTATGGATCAACCCAAATGCCAACTGGGTTAAAAAAACACAAAACGACGTCACTCCGAGGAAAACAAAACTGGCCCTAGTCGCAATTCGCAATAAAGAAGACTAGAAGTGGGAGAGCAGCGAGTGAGAGCGAGAGAGACTGGTGACGCGAAGTCCGATCGGCGACGACTACTGACTACTCTGATCGACGCCACTCCGAAGCCTACTCCAATCGACGCCACTCCAAAGTCCAACCGGCGACGCTGCTTGCAGGTATCCTCTTCTGAAAATCTTCTCTTTCTTCTTCTCTGTTCGTGAGTCGCGGCGCTGCTTTCTTCTCTTTTTTTTTCTTCCCCTTTTACCTTTTTATGCTTCTGCCTTCTAGTGCTTTCTAGCTTCAGAGTTTAGTGCTTTCTTTTTCTTTCTTTTTTTCTTCCCCTTCTTTTTTTTGTTTCGTTCTCTGTTGACTGTTGCTCGCTTGCTCCTTACTCCAAAAATGAAAGTGTGTATATGTACTATTTGCTTCGTATATATAATATATTATTGTGGATAATGGGTACTAAATAATACTTTCTCAATTTTTTTGGAACCGAGTAACTGACTAGAAGACATATACCTACATGTGTTTTTTTTTAACTTGGGTGGTTAGTGGTTACATTTTATCCATTGATTTGTAAAATTGTATCTACTTGACAGTGGTTACATTTTTGGACATACTGATGTTACATACTGATACCACAACTGATGTTACATACTAATACATATTGATACATACAATTTACCGACTTGATGTAGTTATATACTGATACATATACATACATAAAATATATATACTGAAACAAACTGATACAATGTCTTATATTTTTTATTTGATTGTATTGTGTAGAAAGTAAAATGGCGAAAAGTTCGGGGGCCGATAGTTATGATATAACCAAGGACCCTAAAAGAAAAGCTAAATCGAACGATCCGGGTTGGAAATATGGATATTGGCCAGATATAAGTAATAAGGATGTCGTGCAATGTATACTGTGCGGGAAAAAATGTCATTCCGGAATCAAGAGGCTCAAGCAACATCTAGTTGGAAATTTTGGAGATGTAGCTAAGTGCCCTAAAACATCAACAAAAATTATGAGGGAAATGAAAGCGGCTTTGAATAGTAGAAAGAGGAACAAGCCAGTTGAGCTAGATGATGATGATGTAGTAGAAGTGCAAGAAGAACAATCATCTGCTCGTCCAAGAATGGCTTCCAATGCTTCTTCTAACACTATCCCAAGTCCTGGGACCGCTTCTAAAAGAAAGAAAGCTTCTTTTCAATTCCAAAAGCCACAACCAAAAGCTCCAACAAAGACGGTTGAAGCACTTCTAAGAAAGACTCATGAAGAAGTTATAGAGGAGAGGCATAGCAAGCGTTTGAGCCAAACGACTATTGAAAATCGATTGACACCGAAGGAAAAGCAGAGAATCCATATGCACATTGCCAACTTTTTCTACAAGTGTGGCATACCATTCAATGCTGCAAATGCAAGGAGCTTTGAGCTAATGATCGAGTCCCTAGGGCAATATGGGTCGGGTTTAAAGCCTCCAACGTATCATGAGTTGAGGGTTCCTTTACTTGAGAAGGCAAAAACTAAAACCGATAAGTTAAAGGCGAAACATAAGTTTCTTGGAAGCAGTATGGCTGCACACTCATGTCGGATGGTTGGACAGATAGGAAGGGAAGGCACTTGTTGAATTTCCTTGTTAATAGTCCGGAGGGGACTTACTTCATGGGTTATGTTGATGCCTCCAGTCAGTCGCAAGATGCCACAATCTTGGCAAATCTCCTTACTATATTGAGGAAATTGGCCCCGAGTATGTTGTTCAGGTGGTCACAAAAAATGCCTCTAATTACAAGCCAGCAGGGCATATACTAATGGAGAGAAGACCTTGTGTCGCTCATTGCCTAGACCTTATGCTAGAGGACACAGGCAAGCAGAAGCAATTCAAGCCCCCAATCACAAATACAAGAAGAATCACAACATTCATTTACAAGCATGGTCGTCTTCTTGATGCAATGAGGGAAAAAACAAATGGGAGGGATCATGTGAGACTCGGAGTTACTAGATTTGCTACAGCTTTCCTCACCTTGCAAAGTTTGTACAAGCATAAAGATGCATCGAGGCATTTGTTCATAAGTGAGGATTGGACAAAATCTAAGTTGTCGGCTACCGAAGTAGGGAAGAAAGTATGTGATACTGCTAGTTCAACAACATTTTGACACCATGTTGAGGATTGCATTAGGGCGTCACAACCACTTCTTGTAGCCTTGAAGATTGTTGATGGTGATGAGAAGCCTGCTATGCCAAAAGTTTTCGTTGCGATGGATTGTGCGAAGAAAAAAATCAAAAAGATGCATTTGATAACAAACAAAGACTCTACAAAAAGGTGATTGACATTGTTGAGCGGCGATGGGAAAGCCAAATGGAGCAAAACTTATATGGGTCTGCATTGTTTATCAATCCGGGCAAGTACTTTGATATCAAAGAAGAACATTTGGTGTTAGTTGGTACTCTATGAAAAGACTTCAATGACATTCTTGCAAAGATAGTGCCCGAGCTAGATTTGCTAGACAAGATAAGCAATCTAGCCGATAACCGTGATGTTTCTCGAGATACTTTTGCAAGAGAAATGGCAATTAGGCAACGGAAATTAAAGAATCCTCGTAAGTATATTGAAATATATATAAAGATATAAAAGATAAATTATAACTATAAATGTATTTCCTTTTCTCCTTTTAAAAATATTTATATTTCTGTTAAATGTTTGCTAGTTGATTGGTGGAACGCTTTTGGAGGGCGGGCTACTGAGCTTACAAAGTTTACAAAAAGAATTCTAGGCCTTTGTTGTTCTTCTGGTTGTGAGCACAATTGGAGTACATTTGAGTTTGTAAGAACTTTCTATTGTTGGTTCAAAAGTAATAAGTTATTCACTACTAATACTATTTTCATATAATTAAAATTGTATCATTATTATTATTATTTGTTTTATTTATTTTAGATTCATACGAAGAAGAGGAATAGATTGGAACACAAACGATTGAGTGACTTGGCATATGTCCAATACAATCGAAAGATCGTCTCAAGGTTCCAAAAGAGGCGTGAAAATGGAAAAAAAATTTGATCCATTAGCTATTGATGACTTTGAATGGGGTAATGAATGGATCAATAATGAGGCCGATGGTGTTCATCCAGGGGAGAATCTTACATGGAATGATGTGGACCGAGTAACCGGTGCATCCAACACTTTTGAGGGTTGCAATTCATCAAGGAGGGCTCGTGGTAATAGTAGTGATAATCTCATGACGTACTCTCGACGTGGTGGTGGTTCAACTTCAAGGGAATCAAGGTTGATGGAATACGACTCCGATGATGAAGTTGATGAAGAAGAGAGAATTCCAAATGATGATGAAGATGTGGAGGATGATTTTGGAGAAAGACCACCTACGCCTTTGAATGAGAGTAGTTCTCGTGGAGATGGAGATGACCTTTTTCTTGATGAGTTTGCTTGAACGATGTTTAGAGACTAGTGTAGAGAGTCTAGACATTATTTTGGCTTGCTATGTGGTATTTTCAAGGTTATCAAGTCGTCGACTACACGATGCCTAGGCGTCTGAGAGGTAGCAAGCAGCAAGTCGAAGGGACGACTTGGGAGAAGCAGCTAAGTCGCGCGACTTGGTGAAGAAATCATCGCCTTGAGTCGCCTAGGCGAAGCCTTAGCCGACTACCTTCCAAGGCGCACGATCTGGAAAAGAAAGAAAAAAAGGAAACGAAAGAGAGAAGAAAAGAAGAGATCGAAGGAAACGAAAGAGAGAAGAAAAGGAGAGATCTCCACTATCGGAAGCTTCCATCGCCATCGCCGGAGTCATCGTCAAAGTCATCGCCGAAGAAAAGAAGAGATCTGTAAGAAAACAAAAAAGGAGACTGTTTTCATCTTACCTGCTTCTTTCGTATAAGAAAAGAAAGAGGAGACTGCTTCTTTTGTATAAGAAAGGAAAAAGGAGACTGAGATTTAAAAATATCTTGGGTGAAATACAGTTTAGTACCTCATATTTTTCTTAAACTTCAGATCTAATCCCTTAAGTTGCAGACTTTTCATTTACACCATTATTTTTCTTTCATATTACCCCTAAATTTTTTGAGTTTACATTTTAACCCGTAGACCCCCATATTTTCATTATTCCCTATTCATTAGTTTAGTTTTCAGTTAGTGTAAATGAGATATAAATGTGAAATATTAATATGTTTTTATTTTTAATGGTATTTAAGAGTATTTTGCTAGTGAAGTAGTAATATACGTATAAAATTTACATTTTTAACAATTTGTCAACTTCTGGATGACTAGTCGGGCGCCTTGTCGCCTAAGCGCTTAAGCTCCCGGCTATCGCCTCGACTTGTCGCCTTAATAACTATGGGTGTTTTATTAGTTATTAGACTAGTAATATGTGATGGTTGGTTGCAACTTCATTTTCTATGTGGTGTTTGTTTAATTCTTCACTTCTTCTACTAGTTTTTAATATCAAGTGTTTTATTTTTGAATTGTTATTGCTGAGTATTTACATAATTGTGCTTTTAATGTTATTCCATGGTGTTATATTTTACGGACGTCATGGCGGTCGCCTTGTCGCTTAGGCGTCCTGGCAGTCGACTACCGCCATGACTCGCCGTGGCGCCGTGACAACTATGGTTAGAGTGTTAAAGTCTAACCATATTCCGCAGAGTCTATTGGCCGATAGAATATATGGAACACAGTCCCATGACAATCATGGAGCTTTTGCGTCACAACAGTTAGTAGATGACTTGATTCGTCAAGTTAGTGGTATTGAACAAACATTAAAAGAGTTGATGAATGTTGTCAATAATCTATCCATACAAAATCAAGATGATTTTATTCCAAATTGAGGTGTTGTAAATCTGAATTTTGAGGAAACCATGCTTATCAAGTCGTCGCCTAGGCGGCGCTTAGGCGTCAAAGCGGTGGAAGTTGTTAAGGCGTTTGGACGACTTGGATGGAGGTGTGAAAGGCGAGCGCTCAGCCAACAAAGGTGACGCCTTGAACGCCTTCAACGCGACTTGGACGACTGGAGTTCTAAGCGATCACAAAGAAGGAGAAAAGGAGAGCTGACTTACCGGCGTGACAACACCGCAGCAGATCTACATCATCTATTCCAGCAGCGACAACTCTTCTCTTCTTCTCTTTTTCTGCTCTTCTTCTCCGACTTTTTTTTTTTGGTTCTGATATCCTGCTTCTACTCTTCTTTTTTTTGGTTCTGATATCCTTCTTCTACTTCTCGTTCTGCCCAAATTTTTTTTATGGCCACATGCTGCCCATTTTTTTTCACATGGCCACATGCTGCCCATTTTTTTTTTATGGCCACATGCTGCCCATTTTTTTTTACATGGCCACATGCTGCCCATTCTTTTTTACTGACAAGTTGCCCAATTTTTAACTGACATGCTGTCCAATTTTTTTTCTTACTTTATTTAATGTTTATTTTGCTTTGTTGGCTACTGCAGTACTGCTGGAATAATATATATATTGGGCTGCTCACTTCTTACCTTGAAGTTGTGATATATTAAGTTTCAGAACACACATACATAAAACAAAATCATGAGCATGATGGACCAATGGATATAATAAAGTAATAAACCCATATACCACACTACTATAATATATATTGGGCTGCTCACTTCTTACCTTGAAGTTGAGATATATTAATTTTCACAACACACATACATAAAACAAAATCATGGACCACTAGATATAATAAAGTAATAAACCCATATGCCACAACTACTTTGTTCAGCAATAGTAAACTAGTAAATGAGATTATAAGAATAAAGTTTTTTTTAAATATTGTATTCTGCTGCTCATTTTTTTTATATGATATGTGATGTATTGTTGTCTTATGCTTATAATATAGTTATAAATTGTATTATGAATATAGTAAATCATTAGAAATATAAATATATAAATATTCATATAAATGTTAAATATATATAATTTTATACGTATAAAATTTACATTACTAACGACTTGTCGTCTTGTGGACGACTAGTCGGGCGCCTTGTCGCCTAAACGCTTAAGCTCTCGGTTGTCGCCTCGCCTCGACTTGGCGCCTTGATAACTATGGAGGAAACCGAAACAAATGTTATAGTTGATGAAAAGCTAATTTTTACTAAGAAAATTATTTTGGAACAAAGTCGAACTGAGATTAAAATTACTAGTATTGTTGAAGAATCCCAAGTCCCAAAAAAGTTGTCCATCATTGAGGAGAGAATAGATGTCACAAAATCTAAGGATGGAGATACTACGGATAAGAATACTACAACAAACAAAATTTATCAAGAGATTGATCCAGTGTTCGAGGACATTGAAATTATTGACTTTGTTATTCCTAAAAAATTTTGTCATACAAGTGAACTATAAGTGGTATTTTCTCATTTATTTTTAGGTTTATCATTTAAGAGGCAAAAACATGCAATCGGGATCCCGTGAGTTTTTAAAATTCATTCTTAGTGCTTGATACTTGCTTGCTTTAAATTTCGAGGATGACTTCTTTCTAAGAAGGGGAGAATGATGCGGTGGAAAATATCAATGAAGATTTGAATTTCCGTATATTTTATTATTTGTGGAATTTTAGTTTATTTGATGTATTTTTATTTATTATTCAGGAAAATCCAGTAATTTAATTTATTTTGGCCCATTTATATTTTGGGTTTAGTTTTATGATTTATTATTTTCCTATTTCGAATAAATATGTTATCTTAGGATTTTTTAAATGAGATACAATCTTTGACAATCACATGAATTTCTCTTTGAGAGTTTTTATCTTCTTTGTAGATTTAAAGTTTTTATCTCGTCGGCATTAATACGATAACTAACCAATCACGCTGGTGTTAGAGTATTACAGTCTAACCATATTCCGCTGCATCAGTTATAAGATGAATTAGGTTCTTTTATGGAGTTAGCCTTGTTAAAATATTAGTCTTAAGCTAATTTCAAATGAGTCTTGTGGAATACATGGATTCCTACTTGCTACAAATCAATTCTACATTTGGGTGAAGACTTAATATGTTAACAGAAGTTCAGACCCAAAAGTTTGAGAAGATTCTAGGGCTTTCAATTTGATCGAACTCAACAGCAATTTCTGGTGATTTGCTCCTAAATGCGCCTCTGTAACTAAAGCTTCATGTATTCCATGAAGAGAGGAAAAACGAAAATAATAGAATTTAACCCATTTTCTCATTTAAGCGAAGGGTAAGAAAAAAATCAGATTGATTGTTCAATCAAAAATCAAGTGTTTACAAGCTTCATGGAGTTATAATGAGAGACTTATGGCTTTTGACCCGCGGTACAAGTGTGCGTGTCGGGTTTACTCGGCTGAAAGTTGAGGATGATAACCATCTTGGATCTTCCAAAGGTTTTTATTTTCTTTTTTAATATTACGTGGCTGCCAACTATTTTTTCTCACTTGTCTTTTCTCTTTTCCATCTCATTTCTGTTAATTTTGTGCTCTTTAGTTTAATCGTGTAATTGCAGTTTTAAAAGTTGAATGGGCTATTACATAAAAGGTGTCAACTACAATGGAGTAAACCTTAGTTTTGCTCATATTCCTTTTTTTTAATCCTTTCCATAACTAGATATTAGAGTTTTATTTTTTAAACAATAAAGTGACATGAAATTTCTAAAATGCATTATTTATACTCTAAGCGAGTATTATCATGCCAACAGTACTACATATCCAACAATTATTTCGGATATGTTTGGATAAATAAAGTTTTCCTTAAAAATTGACTGTAATCCAAGAATAGATAAGTATTTGGATAAATAAAGGTTTCCTTAAAATTGACTGTAATCCAAGAATAGATAAGTATTTGCGTCTTATTTTTTTCCATTTCGATTTATTTTAGTAAAAAAACAACCAAATATATCAACCAAGTAACATATGGGAGCAACTGAAAATACCTGGATATATCTTCTGGAGGTAAAACAAAGTTGAAATTCCATCTTCATTTTTCTTAAGCAGTTCAGGCATACTATATAGCACAGTCTCAGAATAATAAGGAGTAAACACACTGCATCAAAAAAATAAATAAAGATTAAATATAAAAATAGGCACCTGTGAGTTTTGACCAAGTTATATGATATATTGAAATTTTAAAAATGAGAAGATTGTTAAAATTCTAGACACACGCCCCTTGAAAAAAAGAAAGAAAATGTTCGTAAATCTAATTACATTTTTACTGAAAAATATTGTATATCCATTTAAATGAATTCATTACTGAGGAAAATTAAGCACATTTACATAACATTCTAAAGGGGCCCTTATACCAGAATCTAAAACCTTCTGAGCTTCTAATGTAATAGCATCTGTTAAGAGAGTTATAGGGAGTAAATACTAATAAGAGTACTTTTTGTATTTCGTTTATATAAAAAAAATTGATAAAAGAAGAAATTTTATTAATAGAGAAGAAATGATACAATAAATGGCGGACAAGAAGTCCACCCTCGGCAAACTAAAAGACCAAAAACAAGAAAGCAACTCAAAAACTACAACCTTCCAATCTATAACTAACAGATAACAGAGATACCTCTAAAAGTACCCATAGCAGAAGCCCAAATAGACGCAAGAAAAATAACCCTATCATTCAGTAACTTCAAGGATAAGTAACTATCTCTAAACAACTTAGCATTACGTTCATTCCAAATTCCACACAAGATAGGAAAGAAGGCACACTTCCATAAAATTTTGGCATCTCTCTTGCTTCCAAATCCTCTAAAAGAAATTAATAACATATCTTCCACTGTAGCAGAACACACCCACTCCTCTCCTAGCATTCCAAAGAGAGAGCTCCACAATCCCCAAGCATCAGCACAATACAGAAATAAATGAGCATGTGTCTCATTACTCTGCCTACACATAAAACAAATGTCCGGAGATAGAACTTTCTATCTTTATAAACACACAGACCACAGCCTTGACTTTGGAAGGGACCTTGGCTTTCCAAATGTACAAAGCCAATGGAAATGGATCAGGAACAATAGACCGAGTTAAAAAAGACGAGTAACTCTTACAAGAAAATGAACTAATTGAATTTAAAGCTCAGATATGCTTATCAAAAAAGGTACATAAATGAACTTAATCAAGCAATGTTAGCAAAGATTCCATCTCATTAGATTCTAAATCCTTAAGTTTCCTGAAGAAATAAAAATCCCAAGAAAATGAGTTCCCATCACGCTTTATGAAGTTAAAAATGGGAGCATAATGAAGTAAAGAAATATGATAAACACGATTAAAAACAAGAGAAAAATAGTTATCTCCCAACCAATAATCCTCCCAAAATCAAATTCGATGACCATCCCCAACTCCATATCTCAAATGTCGAATAAATAAAGTATAACCTTGGGAGATGAATTTCCAAGGACTTGCATGAGTAACATAAATCCCGAGTCTAGCATCCCACCCGTTCAAATGCATGCCGAATTTGCTCCTAATAGCCTTATGCCAAAGTGAAAGAGGTTCCAAAGGAAATCTCCACAGCCATTTATCAACCAGAGCAACATTCTTGAGGACCAAATTACCCAGCCTCAAACCCCCTACCTGCTTAGAAAGATATTGTTTTCCACCCAACCAAATGATCCTTCCTCTCAGCACCAACTCCCGACCAAAAAAAATCTCTCATTAACTTTTCTAATGTGTTAGCTACACTAACTGGGATCCTAAAAAGAGAAAGATAATATAGGGGTATACTAGACAAGCAAGCCTGAATCAAAGTAATCCTACTCCCAAGGAAAAATACGCACCTTTCCACCTATCTAAACGTTGACTGAATCTTTCAACTACCGGATCCCAAAACGAAAACAAGACTGACCTAGGATTCCCACCAAGCAAGACCCCAGGGTAAGTAAGCGAAAATTCCTCAATTCTACAGCCAACCAGAGACGAATTCACTAAAATCTCCCCCATATCTATGTTGATCCCAGCTACATTACATTTAGACAAATTAACCCTCATACCACAAATAGCCTCAAAAACTTGAAGAATAATTAATACATTTTTAAAACCTTGGAACCCCTCTGAAATAAACAGAATAGTATCATCAGCAAATTAGAGGTGAGAAACCATCACCTCCTCATGCCCAACTGCACAACCTGCGAGGATACCACACTCCTCTCCTCAGTTGAGCATCCTGCTCAAAACATCAACAACTAAAGTAAACAAGAGAGGTGATAAAGCGTCTCCCTACCTCAAACCTCGGGAAAATTTAAACCAAGACTTGGGCTCCCCATTCCATAGTTATCAAGGCGACAAGTCGAGGCGAGACGACAGCCGGGAGCTTAAGCGCTTAGGCGACAAGGCGCCCGACTAGTCGTCCACAAGTCGACAAGTCGTTAACAATGTAAATTTTATACGAATAAAATTATATATATATATATATATATTTAATATTGATATATTTATTTTTCTAATGATTTACCATATTCATAATACATGTAGCATATCAAATCACAAGAAGAAGTGAACAAGATCAAGTCAAAATGAATAATTTTATTATAGTTGTAAACTTGTAATTTTTTAAACTTGTACAACTTCAAATTATATAAATGGTGATACCTTTGTAATATTTAGTTTAATTCAATATACTTTATTAAAGCAAGTTCTTTCTCTTAAACATGGGTAATTGTTGGGGAATATATATATATATATATATATGTATATATATATATATGTATATGTATATGTATAATAGATTAATTCATATGTCCCAAACAGGTTACATGTTTTACAGTTCATAAAGGTTTTGATGTCTTGGTATTCTTAGCGTATTAAGTTTATCAGTTCCTGGTTGTTTGGAGCTTTGAACTTTGTTGTCTGATGTTTACTTTGTCATTACACAACATAAAAGAAATTGAACACATAAAGTAATGCAAAGAGTGAGAGCAAAATAATATATTTTACTTGGTTTATGCTCTCCCAAGTAAAGATAAACCTTAGTGGGGCAGCAAAATCAAAAGCTAGTGGAGGGGCAACAGCTAATGGAGCACAGGGATGTGTGTATATTTATATAAAATATATATACACATATATATATATGGAGCATGTGGATGTGTGTGTGTATATATATATATATAATATACACATATATGTGTGTGTATATATATAAATTTTGCTGCCCATTACCACTAAGGTTTGTCTTCACCAAGTATCATCAGTACTCAACCCATGTCAAACATGAGGTTGGGGGTTCAATCCTTGGTGGCAGCAAGGAGTGTGTGTGTGTCAAAGTAGAAAAAAAAAAAAAATTGCTCAACCACCAAGTCGTCCAAGGCGTCCAAGTCGTCTACCAAGTCGTCCAAGGCGCCCAAGTCGTCCAAGTCGCTCGACTTTCTCCCCTCCCACCAAGTCGCCCCGACGCCTTCCCAATATGCACCGACTGGACGCCTAGGCGTCGCCTAGGCGACGACTTGATAACCATGCCCCATTCACAATCACAGAAAAATAAGGAGACAAAGCACCCTTTCATCCAAGAGCGTCACCCAACTCTGAAACCTTTCCTCTCCAACACCTTATCCTAGAAGCCCCAACTAACCCTATCATAAGCTTTTTCAAAATTCAATTTAAGCACGAGACCCTTTCTCCCTCTCCTATGTACATCCACCACAACTTCATTAGCTACTAAAGTTGCATCAATAATCTGTCTGCCACTCACAAAAGCACTCTGAGAACTAAAAATTGTACCCCCAACAACATTACCCAATCTCTTAGAGAACTTTAGTAAGAATTTTATACACACTGGTGACAAGACTAATAGGTCTAAAATCCGTCCACATCAATCCTTCTTAGGCACTAGGGTAATGAAGGTAGAATTAGTATTTTTCCCAATAATACTTGTTGCAAAGAACTCCTGAAAAACTCTAATGAAATCATCTTTCACCACATCCCAATTTGTATGATAGTAAGTCATTGTAAACCCATTAGGACCAGGAGCTTTCTCTCTGTCCATTTCAAAAACAACCCTCTTGATTTCCTCTTCCGTAAACGGCTCTTCCAACCAAAAACTCTTCTCACATAATAGGACACCAATCTAAACCCTCTACCACAGGCCTTTCTTCAACCTCCTCTTCAAAGAGTTTTCTATAAAAAAACAGTAATTCCATTAGCAATCAACTCGGAATTTCTCACCATTTCACCAGATTCAAGCTCTAACTCCCTAATAAAATTTCTATGATTTCTACCACTCGCAACCTTGTGAAACAGTCTTGCAATACAATCTTCGTCCTTCACCCAAGTAAACCTAGCTTTCTGCCTCCAACCAACTTCCTCACGCAAAGTCACCTCCTCAAACTCATTATGCAGCTGAGCTCGTCTACCAATCAAATCCTCTGAACCATCACAACTTTCCTCGATCCTATCAATCTCTTCTATCTATTTTAAAATTGCTTTCTTCCTATCTCTCACACCACCAAACACCTCCTTATTCCACTCTTTTAACTTACATTTAACATACCCCAACATTTTCATAAAAACAAAACCTCTCCAACCCACAACCACTCACTCCACCATTGCTTAATCAACTTGGAGAAATTGGGATGAGAAATCCACATTCTCAAAACGAAAAGGAGTGGGGCTCCATTTCACTACTCGCGGAAGAACTTCTTGCCCCAACTCACGAAACACATCCACCCAATCATTACTAAACAACAATCAATCAATACGAGTTGACGTTGTACGTTCACCAGAAACTGACCAAGTGAATTGGGCATTTGAGAGGGATAGTGTTTATTGCATTTGGCCAACAGAGAAAAAATGGTCCGGTGCATTTGAGCTCCATACGTTACGTTGTGAGTTAAATAAGCAAAATGAACAAGATTTTCAAGCGGGTTTGGAACTCCAAACGCACTAAACGCTCCATAAGTTGGTAGACAAACAAGCACTTATTGTGATGGACGTGTTACTTATCCATAAAAATAATAAAAAATAAATAAGGGGGATAGATGTGTTCTTTTCATCTCTTATTCTATCTATTTCAGATTACATCATGGTAAGTTGTTGGTTCCAGTCTACCCATCAAATAATGGTTTTCACGGTACATTATTAACTCTTTTATTTGAACTTTGTAATGCACCTGCAAATGCTCCACATGCAAGCAGGGATTGCATGTGTTGGGTCCATTCTTCAAAAGCTTAAACTTATAAATAGCAACATCTAAACAGAGTTATGGTAAGTAAATGTGCAATAAATAAGAGAGCTCCTATTGTACCAACAAACGTTTACTTTTTTTCATCTCTCCCATTCCCTTTCTTTCTATTTCTTTCTACTTTCAACAGCCTCTTAGACCTCTAAAGTGGTGGCCCAATATTGATCAAGCTTGATCAACAAACGTTTACTTTTTAGACCTCTAAAGTGGTGGCCCAATATTGATCAAGCTTGAGAGAGAGAGAGAGCTTTTTATTTGATATTACCAGAAAGATATACAACTAAAGCAATGTGTGAAATACTTAGAAGAGTGAAAACACAATAGGAAGTGTCGTGAAGGAGAAAAATTGAACATGTTTCTCCGAGTTTCAGTTTTATATGCATAATACATGCATTAGAATCTTAACAAACCAAGCAGAACCAGATATTTACCTGAAGGACATCATCTCACGGACTGGCTTAGTTGCTGGCATGTCCATGAAAAGAGAATTGGTGAAGAATTCCAACCTACGTCTAGCCTCTAAATTTCTAGGAATATTTGCAGCAGAGTCTTTGATAGTCAATAGTGAATATAATCTTTTGACTTGTGCCCTCTGCATTTTATGTTAATATCAATTTCAGCTTTTGACCACTTGTGAAATAAAAAGACCTCAGTATAAAACCTTCAAATTATAAAACAAGAAGAAGGCACATAAAAGCGAACATACCAACTCAGCATCTCTTGGCCACTTCAACTTTGAAAATAGACGACCTTCAGTCCTTGCTTTTGACAACAAATTCCATGTCTCATAGTTCTCTCTGCACATACCACATGCATGCACAATGACAAATGAAGAGGAAATGGAATAAACAGAAATCAGAAGCACGGTTGAACATGCAACACACCTCATGTTGATAGAAAGGACATCATGCCGCACAACATCATACAGATCTTGAACAGCTTTAATCGCACCATTCACAAGTTCTGGAGTTTCCGCTTCTTTCTGTACAGGAAAGTTGCAAACTCAACATCATTAGACTAGAAAACTAGCAAATTGCAGAGAGGCTATACTCAAAGCAATTAAATTTAACAAAATGATTCCAGATCACATCAAAAACATATATACACGATAGCAGCTCGATTTTAAAACATTATTTCCGGTAAAGAACAACACAAACCAAAGTAAGAAATCAAGAAAAAAATCACGGTGTTTCCATGGCACACATGACTCGGTAGGCGAGCATATATTCCCAATCTTTCAGCCACAATTTAGTATTTAATAGAGCATTAAAATAATAAAATCGTACACTATATATAATTAAACAAATCGAAACTACTATCATCAAACTATTGTCCAATATGTACTAAAAATGTATATATGTTAAAATGTGTCATATCTGTGACAGCATTACGGTACTTTCAAAATTTATCACATTTACAGCTTTTTCATTTAACACTAAGAGAAATTACTTGGTCTAGAAGTACAAATGTGCTAAAAAACAACATAGTGTCCAAATTAACTCCCTTTCACCAATAACAGATACTCAATTAACGAAAGAGAAACTAAACCAGAAGATGTTCCGTTCGTCGCTGGATTTCCTGTTCCACTATGGAGTTGGTTTGTTTAGTGATAGATTCAATAAAACAGAGGTCCTTGGATTTCTTTTAAATGACAAGAGAGGACACGAGAATAAGGTAAATCTAAATCCGAGGCATTGTGGGTAATACTAGAATATTAAAGGGGCTTGAGGGATGGTGTACAAAGGCCTTGGGATTGGGTAGATAAACACAAAGGCTTTGCCAGTGATTGTACCATAAGTTCTTCAGCTCTCATGAAGTTGATTCTCTCCATGGATGTAGGCAAGAGATATGACGAATCCCGTTACCTTGTTTGTTTCTTGTTCCTATTCTTCTTCTATATTCTCTATTTTATGTTTTCTTTAATAACCAAAACAAATTTGTCAATCTTTGCAAAAAATTAGATTAATTCCACGTGTTTTAAAGGCCCCACCAAACCCTAACCATAATTAACAAACCAAAACTAAATCACTCCAGCTTAGAAAATGGCTCACACTAGAAACTAAGAATTTAACTTCTCTACGCATATAATTATAAGGTTTGTTGCTGCATCATATGTATAAATAACAATAAATAAATAAATAAAATCCCCACCAATGAGTCTGTTAGAATGATATACATTGTTGGGCACTCCATCTAATAGCTTAAACTGTTAGATGAGTTGGTTACTTAACATGGTATCAGAGCTCTGGGTGTGCAAGGTCTTGGGTTCAAATCTTCCTGGCCACACAATTGTCTTTATATTAATTTTATAGTACAAATGTACTTTAATTTCTCCCTTATCTATAAAAGTTGCATTTGATGGGGAGTGTTAGCATGATATACATTGTTGGGCACTCCATCTAATAGTTTAATCTGTTAGATAAGTTGGTTACTTAACAGAGACTATTAGTTCCAAAATTTGAACATAAAATGGTGAATAAGGTAGGCCATATAAATTATGACACGTAGGATAATCCACAACTTTCTTGCTCTATTAGGTTGGAGTGCCTAAAATGTGAAAAATCAAATACTATAAAGGTTGGAATGAATTGCGGGGTGCTTAGAACAAAAAATCTCAAAACTTCCTCAAAGGATAAACATGATTTAGAGGCTAATCATAGCATAAATAATTATACAGCAACAGTTCTACATACATACATATATATATATGGGAAAAGGGAGCGTGTGTTACACACAGAGCCTTATGTCCTATCATTTAAAGAGATTTTATTAATGGTATTTTTGACATTTCACCATTTTCATTAACGGTTGTTTTGACATTTCACCAATTTTTCAATCAAAACTACGCCGTATTAGGTGCAGGACACACAAGGTTGTGTGTGTCTAAGACACATACTCCCTTTTATATATATATATATTATATATATATATATATATGCATGCAAACATTTCAAGCACACTGCTGCCAAAGAAAAACAATAAATAGGGAAGGGTGAGAAGAAAGTGCTGTATTGGAGTTCATTTAGCTCTTGTTAATAGTTCATGTTATCGACTACAATGGTGTTGAGAAAGCTCAAGTAGTTAGATATATTGCAGTATTATAAATCTTTTCAAAAAGAATCAAGAAATAGAACATGAATCTTGATTACTTGTAAAATTAAAAATAAAGTCGTCTACGCCAGAAAAACAAAGAGGCATGCCTTTTTAACTGCACAGAGCATTAAAAAATATATATACGAACCAGCATTCCCATAAGAGCGGTAACTTTTTGAATCACAAGTGGAAGCTTATTCAGTTGAAAATCAACATATATACTCCTGTTTGCAATACTTCCTTGAATATCTTCACATATACGTTCAACCCTGACATGATAGGATAGAATAACATGGGAAACCTACGTTACTCTGTTCATTATACAGACTCAAGAGCCAATAATCTATATACCGCTCAGATATTCAATAGACATACCACATCTTTCCTTCATCATCCAATATGGATGTAAGAATAAGTTTGACCGAGTGATAGGATTCCTCAACCGCATATTTCATGTAGTCATCCTTTGAGATTCTATCCCATAGCTCTTCTTGTGAGTCTCTAGAATCTCCACTCTCTACCGCAATATCTTTAGCAAGAATTATCTATATATTCAGTAAAAGATATTCATTAAATAAGGAAAGAAACAAAAAGATTCATAAGACTAAACTGGAAAACTTAAATTTAAGATAAGGGAACACTTTGATACACCAATGTCCATTCATAAAGAAAAATAGGATTTATATACAAATCTAATAGTAGTTGCTTTTTATCAACTAACCTTGCTGGCAAGGAGAAAAAGGGGCCACTGCACCATGGGAAGCTTTCCAGAATTTATAGGCATCTGAAGCAACTCCATCTCCCTGTAAGTAGAAAACGATTACCACAATAAAGTACAGGAATCAGCAGAGAATTACCTACGTTGACTGAAAAAAAAGAATTACCATTCAAACTTAAGGAATGAAATATACAGAGTTTGCAACACTCACAAATTTGTTATATAATCTTCTTCGCGCAGATTCTTCATAATCTCATTCCAAAAGGGAGAAAACTTAGTTGCATCAGCTTTTTTCGTCTCCAAAACCTTCAAGAGAATGTTCCGTAAGTTTCTGAAAACCCGACCGATAAATTTTAAAGTTGAATTGGTCAACCCTTACAACGTGCCAACTTCAACAAGTTATTTGTTGGTTTTGCCAATTATGAGCAAAAATAAAGCAAAAAGAAATCAAACTGTGTCAAGAACCAAAATATAATTATGTCCAAGAAAGAGTCAAAACAGTATCTAAGTAAGAAAAGAAAATTTAACTCACCTCACCAGATGAGCGGTGGGGACCCCTGCAAAATAGAAACTCACTCAACTTCCATAATTTGGAAAGAGGAATATATATATATATATATATATATATATATATATATAACGCATATATACGCGTACATACATATATATATATATAGGGAGAGAGAGAGAGAGAGGAAGAAGAAGAAGAAACCCACCAGAAATGATAACAAAAAATTATACTTGTACCTGTCAGAAATAGGAAAATGTAGAGTTTTCATAAAAGCCCCAGGAAAGCTCTCAAAGAGCTTGTGGACAGCATCCAAAGATCTAATCTGAAGATAATGAAGGAAACTGAATTACTATAACACCGGAATTAACAGAACAAAAAAATATACAAGACCATTCCCAATAGTACATACAATGCAGAAACATTTGACAAAACATTTAACACAATAATCTTGAGAAAAACTATACACTTCAAAGTAAGCATGAATTGCATATTACCCAGCTATGAGTTAACTCCAATTAATACAGACTTACCTCCCCAAGACGATCTCTTGCACCAAGCAAGAACCCCCACACAGCAGATATAAGAGTGTAAAATATTTGAATATCTAAGAGATAGATCTGCAACACAAAATAAAAACAGCCCAAAACAAGGAATAGCGGAATAAGTAGGAGGTTAAATAAATAAATAACAGTCATGTACTAAACTCTAGCAACCTTTAATACCAAAATATAAATGTAATTAGAGCTGTAATCAATAAAATAATGCGAGGAAAGAATCAGATTGCCAGTTAGAAACAAAATTCATCGAAGCCTCGTTATAAATAAAAAGCATAAACCACTCAACAGTTCTTAAGAGAGGAAATTGTAGAAAGTTCATGTTTGTACTTCATAAGCTGCTACCAAGTATTATAGACACAATACAATTTGTCCTCCACTACTGAAAGTGAAGGATCTGGAAAGGTTCAAACATGCCAAATCTTTAAATTCCTAATAGTACAAGTAACGCAGCAGAGACTGATTTTGGATGTTGCCATCGAGATTTCAAGTTCTTAAAGAATAAGGTGGTGTTTGTTTACCTCTTACTACCTCTTAACAGTTCCACATCTGATTCGGTAAGAGGGTAAAATTGTTTGGTAAAATTTTGTTTGCCTCTTATCGTCTCTTAATCGGCTACCTCTTAAAGAAAAATTTAAATCTATGGAGCCTTTATAATTATTGTACTCCCTCCATTTCAAATTTTAAGATCATTATTGAGCTTTGAAAAGTCAATTTGAGATATTTTAAATTTAAAATTGATATTTTTAAATTTAAAAGTCATTCAGATATTTTATACTTTTTAGTTACCAAACAACTTTTTAAGTTCAAATATTATTTCACTCAGATGATCTAATTTATTAAGATATACTAACCATTCAGATCTTAATTGCTCAATTTTATCAAACACCACCTAAGACCACAAGCGTAAACTAGTAATGACATCTAAATGAAGCAAAGGGAGTAATAACATTATAGAAGAAGCCTATATACATACACACAATTGTCAATAATTTGTGATTATAGGTGTCTGAAGAACAATAGAGGACCATGAACATTTATTACAACAAATCAGACATCTAAAGATGATCTATTGGAGCAAGTAACTATAGGAATTAAACATGGTTCTGTCTAAACCTTTATATGGTAGGTGATTCAGTAACAGGAAGTTATAGCTCTATGATGGTCAAACAAAAATATCATTAGACATAGGTAGCAAATACGGCACAATGAACTACCAAAGAGAATGAGCACAGAAATAAGGTTGGCATAAATGCCTAAAATTAAAACTTTACTAACATCTGATAAAAGATTTCAAGTACAAACTCAACTAAAATAAGCTAGCTAGTGTCCAGATAACAGCATGTGTCTGTTGCGTGCACGTGTGTAAAACTCAACAGGCGAGTTAGTGTCCAAATCCAGGAGTGGGTAGAAAATAATTAGAATAGAAGAAGTGGAAGGAAAAAAACATATCTATCAATCATGCCAACTTACACAAATCACTGGTGCCCATATGCTAGCAACTGTGAAAGCATTATGGTTATCTGCAATTGAGATCCACCACATCATTAGAAACACGAAGACAATTAAGCGATAGCAAAAGCAACAATCAAAATCATTATCAGCTAATTTAAACATTATAAGCAACGACTAAATAGAAAGGTATGTTTTTGTCGAAGGATTCAAAAACAAATTCACAATAGCTCTAATGCCAAAGAAAACATTAATTTCATCTGATTATATGTAAAACCAACATATGAGAAAGCCACAAAAACAAGGAGAAACTTCCATATTTAGTTTTTAAAATACAATTGCTACCTGCACAGACTCAAAACAAAATAAAACAAATAGTCAGAGTCAAATAATGAATTAAAAAATGAAGGACACCAGCTAAGTAGCTCACTTTTGGATACAAAATCATGCCACGAATATCTTATATCATCCGTATCCACTATGATCCTTGTTGGTTTCACCAAGGGTTTGATCTGAAAAACGTATTAATACAAATGTCAGAGAATTCATAAATAAAAATTAAATTTGATAATATATAAACATAGATAAGAAAAATAAAATATTTACTACCTGAAGAAAATAGGCAAAGGAAAATTTTCCTCCCAAGACAAGAAGCCAGAAAAACATATACCTGCAACGTAGGAAAAAGCAAACATCAATGTTAGTAACTTCGTAAATTCTTATATTTTGACTTTTAGCTACAAATGAAAACAATCAGGATGTTAGACAAGCAGCTGTTTAATGCTGACTTTAGCTATGACAATAGCAATGAAAATATGAAAACATAAGGAACCCCACAATGAAAAAATGTGAACATAAAAGTAATTATTTGAAATGATGTACTTAATTTATTTTTTTTAAATATAAGTACCTTCTTTTCTTAAAATCCTGGTCAAGATAGGAGATAATACAGAAAAAGAAGAAACCAGAACAGAGAGTAAGTATTTAAATGTGTTACTCATCAACTTAGCACCGAATATGTTCAAAACTTAAATCCTCACAAAACTAAAAAGCATAGGCATGTGGTCTAACAGCTCAGCTGGACATTGCCTACCAGAACGAAAAGTAATAAAGATGGCATTATCAGCAAACTATATAATGATCTACATCTCTGCATACTAGGCCCTAAAAGGATACAAAGCAGCATCAACCCAGAGTAAATTCAATACAAATATAAATAAAAGGCTCTACTGGTGAGATTTAAACAAGTATAGCAGCAGTTTTCCATTCAATCCTTAGCGAGGACTGAAAGATACCCCTAATGATAGAAATGAATCTCAAACAATTCCCTTCTCAGATTTAAAAGACCCCTCTCACCGCCAAACTCAGAATTATAGAAAACAAAGAGTTATTAAAGGTCATAATGTAGCATCGTAGATGTGCAACATCATCTGCGAACAAGGAAATATAGATGTAGTACTTACATGATATAATTAGAGGTTCTCTCGTACATGCCACGGCCAACATAATAATTTTCCTTAACAAGATCATACAAAACAGAAGAGTCAATACATCAACAGCAGGGATGGGGGAGGGAACTAATGTCACAATTAAAGCAAATTAAAACAATAAACTTAGAATTATGAAACAATATTGGGGGGAGGGGGGGGAAGTATATATATAATAACCTGGTTCATCCACTTGATGAAACGAACTAAAGACCAGTGATTGCATTGATTTGTCAGATTATGACAGGCTGGTATTCGCATGAGGACACTCAAAAAGAACAGGACACCCGCATAGATGGCTAGAACAATTAAATATATTCTAAAAATAACTGAATCCTTATTCGGTTCACTTCTCTCCTGCAGAGCTTTCCTGTAATTTAGAGAACATAATTTATCAGCTGCCAGAATAAGCACAAAGGAAAGACAGAGTTAAACAGTAAAACTAAAACCATTGAGGACAAATCGGAAGTAGCGTACACATAAAGAAAGCAAATGACGACTGAAGCACCACTAAACCACAAGAATTTGATAAAAATTCTTGAAACTGCTAAACGCCTAGTTGTAGAATAAGCACCATACATCATGAAAATGTCGAGAACACCTACAAAAAGGAAGAAAAGTTCAATAACCAAAGCCCAATAAATTGTTCTCTCCATACAATGTATACGCAAGTCTAGAAACTTTAAACGGATCAGAACATAATAAAAGAATTCTTTATAAACATTGACCAGGTGACTAATGAAGACTTCAAATGCAAACACCTAGCAAGATAGAGAAACCTACTCTGAATGAACTTCATTATAACAAAAGTCGGGCCAAGACTGAGAGCTTCTCGTAATGTCTTAGAGTCAAAACGACCATCATTGAATGCAATGATTGCGAGTCCCTGGAATAAAAAAGATAAAAGAACAAAAGAAAAAATCAACCACTGAATCATGGTCAATCTTAATACAATCGAATAGAGATGATGCCAACATTAATTATGAAATAATTACATAAAACATGTGAAAGTAAAGATAATTATGAGGCTTTAAAAACCAAAATACCCTGTTAAAGAAAGATAATATGGAACGGAGAGAGTACTTGTTATATATGCCTTTTTTACAGATATATTGTAACGTAACTTAGGAAGGTTGAAGGTTGAACTCCGAAGATGAAGCCTGAAGTAGTTATGTTTTGAGTTTTACTAATTAGTTGTTGCCTTGTTGGGATGTAATCACTTTTTCATTTAAACTATGGTTTAACTTAGACGTTTGAATTTTGAACTATGGTTTAACAGTCATATAAAGTGTATATGATTTATGTAGTATTAAATTTGAATGTAGCATGAATTTAATTATGTAAGCGTGATTTGGGGCTGAGAATTTGATACAGATTTGAAGTTTGATGAGGTCTACTGGTATATCTAAAGAGTCTTAGTTTGAAGCTTGTGTCATTATAGGTGTAGTAGCCATTTAAATAAATAAGCTTAACAGTTCCAGAATGAAAATATACCACAAGCATTGTGCTAGCCCAAACTGTATAACCAGCCAAACAAAATGAATAAATACATAACTGAGTGATTCAGCCGACTTCAGCCTTTAAGCTACTAAAACATAACCAGTCAGTTTCGATTGTTTTTTCATAAGAAAACTGGCCGAACCAACCGTTGTGAACCTATAACTCTAGGATAGAAAACACTTGCAGAGTGGAGGTATGAGTTTGGTCTGACCACTAAATATTGCGTGATTGCATTGCTTTCTCAATCATTTAACTATTTCAGATATTTTCCTATGTTATCTACGTTGGTGAATTGTGTATCTTGCACAAGAAATGATTGCTAATTGCTTTTACTGTGAAATACATATATATACACATACATTGTTAAATTTTCACGTGTCTCACATCATATTGATATATTGCACACATAGTTGTCATGGCGCCGCCATGCCGTCGCCTAGGCGTCTCGGCGATGAAGAGAGGGACATGTCGTGTGTCAACTTGAGGCAGAGCTATCGAGGTGTGCGCCTTGGCAGCTCGGCGTCACATGTCGTCACCTAGGCGAAGCCTTAGGATGCCAAGCTGCCAAGGCGCACGCCTTGGTAGCTTTGGCCCAAAAAACTTTTTTACCCATGACCAATGGGTCTTCTATTTAGCCAACTTCAGCCACCGACTTCAGTCAGTGATTAAAAATTTAAAACCCTAGAATCTCAAACTTCGCAAATCACGACTCCTCCTTTCACGACTTCGACTCCTCTCCTCGAGTCAACTTCGACTTCGCCTCCCCCTCCCCTAGTTTCGCCTCCCCCAGCCGCGCCTCCTCTTGGACTTCTCCTGCCTCCCCTGCACTTCCTCTTGAACTTCTTCTGCGACTTGAAGTCTGACTTCTCCTGCAAGTTCGAGTTGCACTTTCACAGGTTTGTTTACTTTTCTCTACTTCCCTCTCTCACACATGCGAATTGAAGTCTGTGTGAACTCTATTTCTTTTGGTGAAAAGAAGTGCAAGTGGGTTGACTGAAATGGGTCAGGGAATGCTGAATAGTCATAGATTTAAAAGTGGGTGTTGTTTTGAACTCTCTGGGTATTGTTTATAATTAACAGTGGGCATAGAAATGTTATTGTAATATGAAATTAGTGTTTATCTTTAACAGTGGGCATAGAAGATTAGAACTGTTATTGTAATATGAAGTTATCGTTTATCTTTAATAGTGGGCATAGAGCCATTGTTGTAATATGAAATAAGTATTAAATAAATAAATATGAAATGAGTATTAAATAATTCTTTAATGGAACTGAGACATATATTGAGTTATTGACATAATTCTTTACCTATATGTGTTTTTTTTTTTACTTCGGTGGTTACATTTTGGATATTTTGGACAGCCTCATATGTCCCATGAATAGTGAACATGATATTTTCTTAACTTGATATTTCATATTTTGGACAGTGAACAGTGGCTAATATTTTGATGAATGAAAGAATATTTGGATCAATTTTGTCTTATATTTTTTATTCGATTGTATTGTGTATAAAGTACAATGGTGGATACTTTGGGAGCCAATGGTTATGATATAACCAAGGACCCTAAAAGAAAGGCTAAATCGAACGATCCGGGTTGGAAATATGGATATTGACCTGATACAAGTAATAAGGATGTAGTGCAATGTATACTTTGCGGGAAGAAATGTCATTCGGGAATCAAGAGGCTCAAGCAACATCTAGCTGAAAATTCTGGAGATGTAGCGAAGTGTCATAAAACAGCCACCGAAATTATGACGGAGATGCATGCGGCTTTGAATAGTAAAAAAAGGAACAAGCCAATTGAGCTAGATAATGATGTACTAGAAGTACAACAAGAACAATCATCTGATCCTCGAAGCATAGCTTTCAATGCTTCCTCTAACACTATTCCAAGTTCTGGGACCGCTTCTAAAAGGAAGAAAGCTGTTTTTTAATTACAAAAGCCACAACCAAAAGCTTCGACAAAGACAGTTGAATCACTTCAAGGAAGACTCCCGAAGAAGTTGTAGAGGAGAGGCATAGCAAGCGTCCTAGACAAACGATATTTGAAAACCGTTCGAGGACACCGAAAGAAAAAAAGAGTCCATATGCACATTGTCAACTTTTTCTACGAGCATGGCATGCAAATGCAAGGAGCTTTGAGGTAATGATCGAGTCCATAAGGTAATATGGGTCGGGTTTAAAGCCTTCAACGTATTAGGAATTGAGAGTTCCTTTACTTGAGAAGGTAAAGAAGCAAACTAATGAGTTAAAGGAGAAATATGAAGTTTCTTGGAAGCAATATGACTACACACTCATGTCGAATGGTTGGACAAATAGGATGGGAAGGCACTTGTTGAACTTCCTTGTTAATAGTCCGAAGAAGACTTACTTCATGGTTCCGTTGATGCTTCCCGTCAGCCGCAAGATGTCATAATGTTGGAAAATCTCCTTGATAGCAAGATTGAGTAAATTGGCCCCAAGTATGTTGTTCAAATGGTGAAGGATAATGCCTCTAATTACAAGGGAACAATTTATATACTAATGGAGAGGAGGCCTACATTGTTTTGAACATCTTGTGCCACTCACTGCCTAGACCTTATGCTAGAGGACAAAGGCAAAATGAAGCAATTCCAGCCCACAATCACAAATGCAAGAAGAATAACGACATTCATTTACAAGCATGGTCATCTTCTTGATTTGATGAGAGCAAAAACAAATGGGAGGGATCTTGTGAGACCCAGAGTTACTAGATTTGCTACAGTTTTCCTCACCCTACAGAGTTTGTACAAGTATAGAGATACATTGAGCATTTATTCACAAGCAAGGATTGGATAAAATCTAAGTTGTTGGCTACCAAAGCGGTAAGAAAGTATGTGTTGGAAATAATAATGGAGAATATTTTTCTTCACTTTATTCCAATATTCCTCCACCTTTTCCCTATATTCTTCCTTATGTTTTATTCCATGTTTCTCACTCCATGTTTTCTTCCTTGTATTAGCTTGCATGTTTCCTTATATTAAGGAACATGCTTTGTCTTAATTATTTCTTCCAATTGTATAAGTAGGTAACCTTGTAAGCTTTCTAAGTAATCAAAATATATGAAATGTAAGTTCAAGTGTCTCTTTCAACATGGTATCAAAGCCTGATCTTTTCCGGCGACCTTTTCCGGCGACTTTTTTCCGGTGACTTTTTCCGGTGATTTTTTCCGGAGACTTTTACCGGCAGCTTTTTCCGGCGACTTTTCCAACAGTCACCTGTGCAGTTTTTAAAACTGCATATTTCCGGCAACTTTTCCGGCGACTTTTCCAGCAACTTTTTCGGCACCATCTATGCAGTTTTCTGAAACTGTCTATTACAGTTTATACCCCACAACTTGTTTTTTCTGAAACTTACCCACAGTTCTTTAAAAAAAAAAAAAGGGCGAAAAATTAGAAACTTCAGATTCTACTCCAGTGATGATTTTTCAACAAGAAATTCCTTTTGCAATTGGGGTAAACTCAAACACACTACAACCATCCCAAGTTTATTACAGTAAAGAATCGTCTCACGAAGATGACGATTGGTGCTGGTAAGGAGATGGAGGTCTTTACAAGTATTGTCCAAAACTGCCGGAATTGCTATTCATAGACGGAGTTACTGGTTACTACCAGAATTGCTATTTATAGACGGAGTACTGTTCACTGCCGGAATTGCTATTCATAGATGGAGTACTGTTAACTGCCGGAATTGCTATTCACAAACGGAGTTTTGTCCAATTGTCGATCGTTTTCCAAGCTGAGAAATAGGAGATTTTTATTTATCAGCTTGAGGGGGAGTGTTGGAAATAATAATGGAGAATATTTTTCTTCACTTTATTCCAATATTCCTCCACCTTTTCCCTATATTCTTCCTTATGTTTTATTCCATGTTTCTCACTCCATGTTTTCTTCCTTGTATTAGCTTGCATGTTTCCTTATATTAAGGAACATGCTTTGTCTTAATTATTTCTTCCAATTGTATAAGTAGGTAACCTTGTAAGCTTTTTAAGTAATCAAAATATATGAAATGTAAGTTCAAGTGTCTCTTTCAACAGTATGTGATACTATAATTTCAATTACATTTTGGCATGTTTTTGAGGATTGTATTAGAGCGTCACAACCACTTCTTGTAGCCTTAAGGATTGTTTATGGTGATGAGAAGTCTGCTATGCCAGAAGTTTTTGTGGTGATGGAGTGTGCGAAGAAAAAGATCAAAGATTAACAAACTCTACAAGAAGGTGATTGACATTGTTGAGTGGCGATGGGAAAGTCAAGTGGAGCAAAAATTACATAGGGATGCGTTTTTTCTCAATTCGGGCAAGTACTTTGATATCAAAGAGAAAAGTTCGGATTTAGCTTACAAGCTACGAGAAGGCTTCAATGACGTTCTTGCAAAAATGGTGTCCAAGCTAGATTTGCTAAACGAGATTAATAATCTAGCCAATAATTATAATGCTTCTCGAGATACTTTTGCAAGAGAAATGGCGATTAGGCAACGGAAATTAAAGAATCCTTGTAACTATATTAAAAATATATATAAAGATATAAAATATAAATTATAATTATACACATTTTTCTTTTTCATCTTTTTAAAGATATTTATATTTTCTTTAAATGTTTGCTATTTAATTGGTGGAGCGCTTTTGGAGGGCGAGCAATTGAGCTTGCAAAGTTTGCAAAAAGAATTATTGGCCTTTGTTGTTCTTCTTCCGATTGTGAGCACAATTAGAGTACATTTGAGTTTGCAAGTACTTTCTATTGTTGGTTAGAAAGTAATAAGTAATTACTAATACTACTATTTTTAACATACTTAAAATTTAACCATTAATTTTATTATTTTTTGTTTTATTTATTTTAGATTCATTCCAAGAAAATGAATAGATTGGAACACAAACAATCGAGAGTGACTTGGTGTATGTCCAATACAATCAAAAGATTGTTTCAAGGTTCCAAAAAAGAAGTGAACTTGGAAAAAAAAATTTATCATGACTTTAATAGGGGTAATGAATAGATCAATAATAAGGCTGATGTTGTTTATTCCAGGGAGGATCTTACATGGAATGATGTGGATAGAGCAATTGGTGCATCCAACACTTTTGAGGGTCGCAATCTTTCAAGGAGGGCTCGTGCCAATACTCGTGATGTCATTACCTATTCTAGACGTCGTGGTGGTTCAACTTCAAGGGAATCAAGGTTGATGGATACCGACTCTGATGATGAACTTGATGAAAAGAGAATTCTAAATAATGATGAAGATGTGGAGGATGATTTTGGACAAATACCACCACCTACTCCTTTGACTGAGAGTAGTGCTTGTGGAGAAGATAGAGACGACTTCGTACTTGATGAATTTGCTAAATTTGTTTGAGCTATGTTTAGCGACAAGTGTAGACTGTAGAGACTACAGATTATTTTGGTTGCTATGTGATGTTTTATTATTTATTAGACTTGTAATGTGTGGTGATTAATTGATACTTTTTTATGTGGTGTTTGTTGAATTGTTCTATTAGTTTTTAATGTCAAGTGTTTTATTTTTGAATTGTTATTGCTAAATATTTACATAATTGTGCTTTTAATGATATTTCATAGTGTTATGTTTTGGGTTTTAATATATATGAAATTTTATTGTTCAATATACTTGTGAAATAAAATAAATAATATATAAATTGCACACTGTGAACGACTACCGCCATGCCTCGCCATGGCGTCTTGACAACAATGATTGCACATTAATATAGATATCAATATAGCTTCGATTGTTGTGTATTTTGCATTTCCTAAAACATGTTTCACATCTTGCCACAGTGAATTACTCATAATAAATTTTAAAATTATTGCCTTAGTGAGCAAAAGATTTTCAACAGACTTCTTTAAAGCGTATTTTCTTATTTGAAAGCCCAATTCAGGTTCTACCCCAGTTTGCCCTTAAAACTATCAAACGCACTACAAAAACCATAAAATTTAACAACTATAAAAAAATGCAATAATTTCTAAGATAAAAATAATAGAAAGCAGTCATGGTGCATCATATGAAATATACCAACCATAAATCTAGGTAATAATTGAATGGACTCAATATTAAGGAAAAACCTAAAAAGAAACCACTATACAACTATGCAAATAAAGATGGCAACCAAAAGCTTTAAAGCAGAAGGAAACTTATTAAAATAATGTTTTAAATAACTTGCAAACCTGAAACATCATGAAAAGAAATATCCACAGGCGATGAAAACTATGGTAAAGATGCAGAAATGTCCTGTGCTCAACAAACGAAGTTTTTCCACGACGTTTACTTTTCCCAGATTTTAGAAAATTCTGTAATGAAAACGAAAATCAAGCAAAGCAATATACGATGACAAGACTTGAGTAAAATTCACAGCGCAAAATAATCAAAAACACACTGGCCAGTAATTATTAAATAAACAACGAAGTTTAACTTTTGAAAGGAAATTATTTAGGATAAAACAAATGCAAGTATTTATCATTTAATTTTCCAGAAATTGGTTTGACTAAAGTTGCTCTTCCACTATATCAAAAACAAAAGGACATTATCTAAATTGTTAAATCTTATTAAAAGAGTCTCCCAATGATTTAAACAAGAAAAGGCGAAGAGTCTCCCTATGATTTTAAACAAGAAAAGGCGAAGGCTGAATTGGAAAATCTTAATTCATTTATCGAGAGTATGCAGATTTTATTCATCGTCTTTGAAATTTTACAAATTAGTTCTCCTCTAAAATCGGTCAGCACTATAACATAATCATGTCCACAAAGGTATTACTATTATAATATATTTAAATGCTTTAGGAACGACAAATTGAAGCTCAAATGAGATCTATTCACTGTCCAAAAACGAGTAAAATGCAAAAGTGACTCCTGTACTATAGGAGTATTTGGATATTGCGCCCCTTTTTTTTAGTCAATGCAAAACGAACCTTTACTATCTAAAAATTTGGATTGTGAACCCTATTGTGCCATGTGGCGTTGACTTGTACACATGGCACATTGACATGTCAATTTAACACATTTGGGCTAAAAATATCTATTCTCCCAAGATATGAACTTAACACCTCATACTTCCAACACTAACAAAACATTGATTACCAACTAAGCTAAGAATTAATGTTATTTTTTAGAAAATTATTACTAACACTAATAGTATTAGTACAACTTTATTAGTTATTAGTAATATTATTAATAAGTTGTTAGTAATTACTTATTAGTTATTAATAATTCTCTTTAACTTGATGTTACTTACTTGGATAAATACTTATAATATATTATCTTAATAACATTACTTATTAGATATTAATATATATTAATGGTATTAGTAACATTAATATTCTAATAGCATTACTTTAGGCATTGACTAAAAAAAGGGGCGCAATATCCACATACCCCTATAGTACAGGGGTCACTTTTGCAATTTACTCGTCCAAAAACTATCATCAGAGCCAAAATGAAAGCTTTTTAACACAATGATACAATCAGATCTCTATGTTTACAAAATAAAAGTCCAACTATATTCAGGTTTTGAAAGCCAAATGGAGGTGTGGACATTGAAATGATACTTCGTATGTATACATAACATGTAAGTTGATCTGTTACAACTAATCAACAACAATCAAATCACCAACCAAAGCAAAAAAAAAAGGTAGAGAGTTGCAAACCTTTGACCTCGGAGTTGGCTTGACCAAAAACGAAGAACTTTTGCGCCATGGCCAACTAAGCTCAAAGCAACGGAGTGACCTGCAAAGAAAAAGGTTAGAAAAACTAGGAATTCCAAAATTTTAAAAAGAAAAATATAAGGAAATTCGATAACGCAGCTAGAATATATAGCTCACCAAAAATACTCATTAAAATCATCATAGTTTCTCCATGCTGAATGAGGTGCTTTCCCATTATCATTGTTTGCAGCTTCCTGTGAATCAAAGCAGATTACTGAAGTCTTGTGAATTATATTTCAATATATAATCATAGGACCGATACATTAATCTGCAAGAGAGTATATCCTGAAACTAATTCTCTGAGAAACTATAGCACACTGCATAGATACACAATCACCGCTCCCAATCAACAATGCCAAGCACACTTAACATGATTTTCAATTTAATTAGAAACCAAACAAGAATCAGAAAAACACAATGAATCACCACTGCTCGCTAACAAAAATATCTCGTCAAACAAATGAACTAAAACTCGGAGCTCCACCTTCATTTAACCAGGAGGCCATCACATGGCATTGTAGAAAGAGCTCTCCTTCCATGAGACACAGCAAAAGTGATGTCACTAACAGCATAATGTACAAGACAGTCTCACAAGTGTTCTCGGCTCATTAAAACCACCAGTTCTACATGACATTCTTGACAAACAACTTGTTTAGCGCTGCATTATGATGTATCCAAGCACATCCATAAAATACATGCTATAACCTCATGCATTTTATTTGTGCAAGTTGTCCTAGATTTGATCTCGTCTACTTGTAAGGCCTAGAGTAATAACATGATTTCCAGCATGATCTATTAGAAGTTAACCAATCTTTGATTAATTACGATAAATCATGATCAGAGTTTGCTTAATCAAAGTTAAGGGATTAATGAGAGATTAACTAAGATAATTATAATTAATTAGTCTTAACATTTGATTTAGAAAAAGCTACCCAAAACACGACACATCTCACACATGCATAACAACTAGCACCTACTTAGCCTAGAAGATAAAACAACAGAAAAACATGAATATCAGATTTATAAGATTGGCATACTTGTCTCTACACAAACAAGGAGGTGAAGAAAAATGAAGAGGGGGGGAAGAGAGTCAAAAACGAGAAAACTAAGGACAATCAAGGAGGATAGCTATGCTTATTTATATAAAATTATGAAAGGTAGAGAACTGTAATCCAATTTTTTAATCTGTTCATATTTTAATATTGATACTTTGTATCATTCTTGCATGATGAATTATGTAGCGATCATGGATCATTCACTTTTGAATATATATTTATTCTTAACATGTCAGACTCCCAAAGCTTATCTATATATGAAAGAAAGTTAAAAGGAAGGAATATAACTGATGTACAAAAACAGATACATATGCGCAATTTTGTTTAGTCAAGTAATTTTGGGGTATGTTCCATGGGTCGTCTTGCCTGTTTTGTGATTGATGATATGATCATACTGAGAAAAATGATCTGTGCGGGATAATTGATACTCATGGATCATTCATTGATTTTGAGCATAAAAATGGTCCCAAATTCGTATGCGATTGTTGAAGTTCGATAACGTTTATGAAGATGGAAAGATAAAAACGTAGACATTGGTTAAGGTTCATTCCAGGCCTTAAATCAGGATATAGTTTCCCTCAAGAATAATGTCAGCGCAAATCCCCATAAGAATGGTCGGTTTCCCAGCGAAACATACGAAGTTATTATGGTTAGTTACTAGCCAAAATCGATTTGGTTAAGATGAGACAACGGTTATGTTCTTGTAGAAGGAATATGAAAAAGAAAGCAAATACTTGTAGAAGAACTATGAAAAAGAAAGGAAATAACATAAGGAAAACTCATTGAGATTTGGGAAGCTAATGATTCACATTGAAAGTTCAACTACTATATTTGCATTATTTGCTAGTGGTTGCATAATACCTTGATTAAAAGTTTGTATTGGTATTCTCTACAGAGCTTGTGAGTTATATTATAAATATAATACTCCCTCCAATCCAAATTAAATGCCCAATTTTGACTTTTTAAAGTCAAATTGACAATTTTTAAACTAATTTTTCTACTATTTACACCAAAATATAGGTTAAGAGATTATAACCAAAAGAAAGTATATATAATTTACTACTAACACCAATTTTTTAAATGCCCAGTTTTGACTTTCTAAAGTCATATTGACAATTTTTAAAACTATTTTTTATACTATTCACCAAAACACGGGTTAAGAGATTATAACCAAAAGAAAGTATATATAATTTACTACTAACCGCAATTTTTATAACTTTAAAAATAAATTTATATATGCTTAATTATTAACTCTAAAAATAGTCAATTTACTTAAAAAATAGTCAATTATGACTCTCTTTCCTCTACTTTTACTTTTCTTAATATGTGTACAAATTGTACTTTGCTCATCCTTTTGGGGACGGAGGAAATATAAACTAATAACACATATACTAATAATAAATATATGTATGAGTGGGGTCAAATCACCATATTGGAATGCCCATTACCAACCTCTAAGGAATCCTCATTCAACTGTAATAACCTTTCTCTAGTATAAAAGGTCAGCTTCAAGTAAATACAGATTGGGATTGTAGAAACATGAAATTGGGCTTTCCATCGGGAATACTCAATCCAAGCGTTTTAGGAGTCAAACGCGAGAAACGAATGCTAGGAACGATCCCGTCCAACCAAACGGCACCTAAGTCGATGAGTCCAATGAGGGATTTGGAAGTAAAGAGGTTTTACAACACAAATGGTGGGTGGTTAGTCATCGTACGAAGTATTGGCCTTTACTACAAAATATTGGCGTAACAATTAGGTTTCGACAATGACCGAACTGAAACCTAGACACGAATCGAGACATGTCGGATAATGCATGTACGGACGAGTTTTCGACGTAACAGCAAGGTTTTGTCCATTATAACAGAGAAATCACGGCGATCTCCTCCATAGAAGAATCGATAAAACAAAAGTACTTTTTTTGCAAATTTTTCTTTATGTACTCCTCTCCTCCATGACCGATCTTCTCCTCCTCAATAGTCCATCTCTTCCTCTCCTCCGCACCCAATCTCCTCCACTCATCTGCTCAATTTTTTACTTGCGGCTCGTAGTACACTTCCAATTATGATCTATTAGATTTCCAATCGTTGCCCTCTATCTCCCTCCACATAATGACGATAAGTTTTTTATTTTGGTTTTGCTTCGTGTCTTTTTAAGTGATTATAATTGGGGCAGGCTGGTTGTTGGTTCAGAATTAAATGGCTAGGCTTGCTAATTAAAGGGGCAGGGACAGTGTTAATATATAGGGCATAGGGCCACGGTCTTGTTGGTGTATTAATTTAATTTTTTTTTAATTTTAATTTATCTAATTTGTTGAATTAATTCATTTTTTTAAGTTTAATTAATCTAATTTTTTGAATCAATTTAATTTATTTAATGTATTTTAATTAGAGCTTAACTTGTTTATTCAATTTAATTAGTGAGTTTAACTAATTTGATTAGTCGGGTTTAAGGTCTAATTTTTTTGGATTTACTTTATTTCATTGTGCGCCCTTTGAGTCTTGTTTGGGTATAAATGTAATTGGTATACTTGAATTACTTGGCAAAAGAAATAATTATACTTTAATGAATATGTAGTTAAATTACATGGCAAAAGAAATAAATATATTTTATTGTTCAGTCTTTATGCAATGCAACATTAGACATGTATGCCAAATGTCTATTTTATCATTTAAACAATATTATGGGTTGTTTGATAGCCTCTTTTTGGCCTTGCCGCTTTTTCGCACGGAGCCTAAACTTGATTGATAAAAATTTGTCAACCTCTTTTTGCCTCTTAAAAAAAAAAGATTGAGGCAACTTTTTCTAGAAAAAGAGTCCCCTCATTACTCTTTTACCCATATTACTCTAATTTTATTTTTTTAATTTTTCACTTCCCTTCTCTCACTACATCCACCACAACCCACCACCACCATTCACCACCACCACCGTCGTCATATTTTATAATAATTATGTAAAAATTGTCATAATTATTATGTTTTATTAAACTTGAAATATTTTACTAGTTATACATTATTCGTAATTTTATTTTAATTATTTATTTAATATGTATTTTATAATTACTCCACCATAAGTTTGTATAAATTGATCTAAGGGTAAAATAGTAAAATGTCGTATTCAGACATATTATTATACATATTAATTATCAAACAACTTTTTTACATTTAATCTATATTTTATACAGTGCCTCTATTTCATATTAGCTCTTATTACACAATTTTATCGAACATCGCCTATGTGTACTGGATAGTGTATGTTCGGTTACTAAGCGTTTGCATCATTTGTAGCGTTTGATGCGTTTAAAACATTTGAGAAGTTCAAACTCACTTGAAAATCTTATTCGTCTAATAGCAACTTATTTTAAATGCAATTTATTTAACTCACAAGCCTGCTTGGGCCTCAAACGCAAAGCACCAAAATTGAGGCAATGCGTTTGGAGGTCCAAACGTTGCAAACCTCTATTGTCACAAATGCAAGTAACCAAACAAACCCATAGTGTTTTTTGTAAACTTAATTGATCATCTTGTTATTATTAATTAGAATTTTTCATAATTTTAAAAAAAATCTATAAGGCTCCTAACTAACGTAACGGTGTGTATTGCCCGAAACCGGTACTAAAATCGATATGGAGTCAAAATAGGACCTCTCGAAACATATGTCAATGCCTCGCCTTTGAACCAACTTAGAGGACTACTCATTCAAAATTGGACCCTTGATTTTGAAAAGTAGAAATAATATATTTAACTCAAAATAGAAAATTTTCAGTGTCTTTGATTGATTATCAATTGCTCAAGAAGAAGTAAGAACTCTAGAGGTCATATCTTCAAAAAATGCTTTTTTGTTGTAACACTAAAGGAGCCAGGAGATGATGTTTCTTCCACGCACACCTCGGACATTAGTTTTAACCAACTTTTTGCACATCTTACTTTGACTACTGATTACAATTATAGTTGCGTTAATGCAGCGTAATATTCTCTCTCAGTAACATACAAACGGAGAGACAAAATAGGACCAGATACATTGATGCTAGATTCAGTGATAAGCCAGAAATCCATATTGTTTATGCAGGGAAAGAAAATTGCATATTGTCCTAAAGCATAGCAAAATCGGTGTACGTGCGACTATAAAAAGATACAAACCATTGTCAAATCAATTGATGCAGCACTCTTAATTTATGGTAAACCAGTCAAAGGAGACAAAAGAAAGAAAGAGAGGGAAAAGGAAAGTTGATAGTGAAACATACCGCAGCAACAACCTCATAAAGAGGACGAACAACTTGATCAAGGAAAGAAACTCCGTTCTCAGAAAGACAACTATTGGCTGGCTGTGCAATTTGCTGTCGTAAAATTTCATCCAACTCCCTTCCCATCTGTTCAAGGATTTTATTGTCAAAAAAATTCACTAAACCAACAAAACTTATTTAGCAAAACTTGTGCAACAAACTTCAGTAAAAAGGCAGAAATAAAAAAATAAAAAAATAAATTAAAAAATTAAAAAAACGGAAGCTGAAGTAATGGCGGAGTAACAGACCATTTTCCATATGAATAGTAAAGGTAGAGGAACCAAAGTATACTCAATTCATGGTCCAACATACAGGGTATACAGAGGATTTAGCTAGTGTTCGTTAACTATAAATCCTCCCTACAACATTTTTATCAAGGACTTGAGCTTGCACCTTCCTCAAAGAAAGGCCTGGAAATACCACCAAGCATGCTGCTGAAATAAGCAGTTCATGACTGAACAACATAGTCTTTCAAAATTATAACTGAAAAGGCAAAGGAAGAAATATTGCACTTTTTGGTACAACTAGTACTGCAACAATGCTGAATGTAGCACTCCTTTTACCCATGAACCACTTCTTCCCCCCCCCCACCCCCCACCCCCCACACAGAAACGAGAATCTACCAGGGGTTGAACTCTTTCTTCTTCAGCGGTAAAAGAACCACAACATGCTACTCAAAAAGAAAAGTATGTTTACTAATTCGTTATGTTTCTGGTTCTGATCAGCAGAACGACCCCAAAAGCATACTAAGAAGTGTATACAAAGCATTATAACGGTAAACTTCAAAAAGAATACGTCTTTTATATCATAGCAAAGATGATGAATTGCCATAAGAATGAGAAAGCAGGTAGAGAAGGGACTACAGGACAAACGAACTCCATATTGTTAAGATTTAAAAGTAAGAGTTGCACGATGAAGGACTGAGTTTTACTTGCAGAAACACAAAGTCTAAACAGGAAATCAATTATAATGATACAGCAATAATTAAAAACCCCTCCAACTCGACCTACATGATGGAATATGTAGCACAAGCATTCTGGGAGAAATCTAATATTGGCCGCTTCACCCCATATCAAAAAGTATAAACTTAAAAATAACAACTTCTTCTCCTTGCTGACAGCCTCCAAACTGTAAAAGGAAAAAAAACAATAGTAATCGTAATCTCAAATCATGTGAATCATCTGAAACAGTTAATTTATGTGTGTATGTAGTGCGTATAAATAAAGGAGTAATATATAGATATACACACACACACACACACAAACTGCACGGAGAAGTCTTATAAGAAAGGTCGAGGTTCTATACTTGCTCCAAACTGGTTGGATGCTCAAATAGTTGCACCACGTAATGTAGTTATCCAGTGACTTCAAAAAGACCTTCTGTGCAGCAGCCTCATCCAGTTTCTATACAAAATCACAGGAGAAAATTAAGTCAAAGATCACCCAAAGAAATCTGAAATGGATCATCACATGATTAATTTGAGCTTTAACACTACCATAAACAAAAGGAAATAAGGAAAGAAAGTATTGCATTAAGCTGCCTTCATTATTAAGTTAATTATAAAATTAAAACACCAAGATTAACTGGTAACTTCATACATTTAGAGAACTATCACTTGTATCCACCAATAAAAAAGAACAAATATATACAAAGGCAAAAAAAAATTCTACCAGACAGCACTTACTCCTTCAGACGAGCAATTACATAGCAAGCAGAGCATAATGGAGAATGAAGATTCCAAAAAAAAAAAAAAGCATATCTGATTCAAACATTTCTATTATGAACTCTTTCCCTGTTTCTTAACATTAAATTCTGTTCCTCAGAAATAAAACAATTCAAACAGGAATATATCTTGAAGTTTAAATAACCATGTCACAGGAAAGAGAAACCACAAAAACAATTACATATACTACACTACCATTTACGATATCTAAAGCTCATAGTTTCCCTATAAGATGACTACATTGTGAAGTACCTTTAGTGTTCTGCTTCATCAATTATCAATTAATACAAATAAAAAGATTTGTCATTGCCATCCAAGGTTCTAAAAGGCGGTAGGCGGGAGGCGGGCGGCCGGAGGGGGCCTAGCGCCTAGGGGGCCTAGGCGGGGCTTAGGCGGGGCCTAGGCGGGATTTTTATTTTAAGTCAATTTTAATATTTTATCTTATATTTATCCAAACAAAACAATAATATAAAGCAAAACAATCTATAATAAAGATAATAAAGGCATTTGCTTAAAGTTCAAACACATATTCATATTGCTAATGTCAAAGGTCAAACACAAACATGTAATTGTTCAAAGTTTAAATACAAACAAATAATCAAAAATACAAACTAATAGTCCTCATCTTCATATCTCCATATCTCTCTATATCTCTAACTCTTCTTCTCCATATTCTCCAAGATAATGTCTCCATCGGACTCACACTCATACTCCTTCAAGATAATGACCCACGACATTATTTTGTAGTTTAGTTATTAAAATAAAAATAAAAATAAAAATAAAAAACAATTACAGCTCTAATTTCTTCGCTTAGGCCACACATAAAGGCTTAATTTCTCCGCCTTGTTCATCTAGACCCCGTCTAGTCCTACCTAATCTCCTAGAGGGATTTTTTTGCCGTCTTGGGTCTAGATGAGGCGCCTAGACGAGACGCCTAGGCGGCCTAGCGCCTAGGCGTGGCGGGAGGGGGGGCCTAAGGCGGGGATTTTTAGAACAGTGTTGCCATCACGGTCCTAAAGAATCCCAACAAGGCCCAAGCAAATTGGATTAACAAGCAACACCTTCAGGATCAAATTTCACTCTCTAGGAGGAGGCTAGGGTCTTTCGGCTTTATTTTTCAGTATGAAGGTCAATTTGCTAACTAGAAAGTGGAAACTATGTTAATAAATATAGACTACAAAGAATTGTATAGAAACATACCGAGTGTACACTGTACAGACATACAATATATATATACACACACACACAGCATGTCTGTTCATGTCAAGGCATAACATTCAACAAAGAAAATTATGCAAATGGCATGCATCCAAAACGGTAGCAGGTTCCTTTTTACATAAAGTACATATGTAAAACAAACATATAAACAACACAGTTTATCATAAATATATAAACAAGTAAGAGCATACTAGAAAACAAACAAGTGAAAAGTCCAGAACCAAACTCCGTTGAAGCCACAACATCAATATCATTTCACCCCATGTTGAACGGGCTAAATAAAAGATATTTCTAAATGAATATAAAACAAGATATCCAATATCCTCCTCGCAGTAAAACATGAACTAACATTTTGAGTAGCCAATGCTATAGGTTATCATCCAATATGCATGCCAAAATGTCAGTAATCAGACAATTATCTGACCAGAAAAATATAAGACATACCGGTTCAGGCACATCAGGTATACGAAGCCTACTTTGCTCATTTGCAAGGAGATGCACTACATGTTCACGCTGATTGGAAACATTATCTTTCTGCCAAACAAGGGAAAATCAACCATTAGAGCCACAACATCAAATAAATAAAACCATACATCTGAAGTTAAGGGTCTCACAAAAAACAAAGTAATATTAATATGTACTTACTAGCCTCTGACTTTAGAAAAGTTATTAATGATCAACAAATAGTACTTTAAGTTGGTAACTGCATGACCCTTTTTCCTCTAATATTAATCAAGCATATGTCCACCAAGTTATTCCACAATACTTGAAGGCAATCCCCCCTCCCCCTCTTCGTAAGTAATATGGCTCAACCTCATTCTGAACAAGAATATAGTTTATGCCGCCACAAATTTGAATTTTTTTTCCAATATTATTTCTAAGTCTGCTTTAAATTATGATGGGTAGAAAGTATTGTCTTGGATACCAACAACCTACTTCACTTATCAAAAATAAATAAACAGCATGCTAATATAGAATTAGAAAAATGGCATACTGTGGACAGGTATCCTAAGCTAACAATGTTCTTTTTCTTTTTCTTTTTTGTGGTGGGCTGGGGGGAACACTAACAATGTTGCTCTGGAGGGTAAGTGGCTCTGAGAGCTTTCCTTTGGAACCTAAGTTCGGTATGCAGCTGAATGAGTGGGATGCAAGGCATGTGACATATGATTACCATGCAACTCCTTGGAAATTCATCTCCCAAGGATATACTGTGTCTGTTCGTCATCTGAGAAATGTGGTTGGGAATGGTTCTATTCAGGTTTGGAGAACATTTGGGTGAGAGATAATCACTAATCAGTTCTCAAGCTTTTAGTCGTATCCTCACGATGCTCCCATTTCCAGGTTTATAGAGTCTGATGGAATACTTGGGACTTCCAATTTTCAAGAATCCTACGGATCCAGAATCCAACGAGATGGTATCTTTGCTTATCTTGATATCTTCAGTTCAGATATGCTCCTCCTCTAATAAGCATATACAGAATTAAGATCCTTTGGGTACCTTTTCTTTTTCTTTCTTTCTCGCCCAATCCCAAACATTTGTTTTATGAGACTCATGCTCAGTTATTCTTGTGTTGTCCTATTGTCTGGGGTTTTTGGAATCTATTGGAGAGTTTTTGGAGAATTATTTATGTGCTGCTTTGGTGGAAAATATGTCATTAACTCACTCTCTAAGTTTTGGAAGTAAAAAGGATGCAAAACATCTACGGAAGGGTTCTTTCTTCTCAGCTTTGTGCGGAGTTTGATAGATTTTATAGAGAGTATTTTATCTTGCATTTCTTAATGCTTCTGCCATGGGGACTTTAAGAGCACTTTTCAAACGCTGACTTCTTCCCTTCCCCCCCCCCCCCACCACCCAACAACCCAAAAAAAAAAAAAAAATCCTTTGAATTTTCTCCTCTATTAATAAAATTCCTTTTTTTCCTTATTGGTCCCTTACCCTTGGGTCAACAGCAACATCAAAAGAAAGAAGACATTAATAATCACCCTACCCTAAGGGGCATTTTTTTATCAATGGCAGGAACTGCACACGAACAAGTAGGCACGTTCCGCTCTACTATATGATGGAATTCCATTTTTATTCCCATGCGAACTTCCTTGTCGGGTAAGTTACGACCCGCACGAAAGGCATAACAATTTGGGCACTGTCTCAAAAAAAGGCTCAGTGAAATAGACATGTTTATGAAGATGCGGACTACCTGCACCTGAACGGAAAGACTCTACGAAGCTTTAATGTTCCCTAGGATTGGCTTTGGGCCTTTCTTGTGCAGCTTAGGTGGAGGGCGAAGAAAGCCTCCTTCCGATGGGACTCCGTTTACAATATGATCATTTATTCGGTATTGAGGACATTCGGAATTTCATCTGTGATGAAACTTTTTTAGTTAGGGATAGTAATGGGAGCAACGGGAAGAGGATTGTACCGTGAGAGAAACAAGAGGTCAACCTCTTTCAAATATACAACATGGATTCTAGCAACTAGAGTTCTTTCTTTTGAAAGAAAGGGGTGGGCTCCCAAGATGAGTGTTCTCTTATTCCTGCTTCCACGTAGCCTCAGTAGCACAGTCAAGAGTTCTCTGCCTCTGCGGGGATGAAGCGACATAAGTTTTGAGAATTCAAGAAAAGGTCACGGCGAGACGAGACGTTTATCATTATGATATGTCTTAAGTGGAACTGCAATGACACATCAATTCTCAAGCCCCGATGTTATCCGCTACATTTAAAAGGGTCTGAGGTTGAATCATATCCCAAGAAGTTTCTTACTGTTGATACTTTCTATTTCGTCAAGCCCCGAGCTTGTGGTCCTCCTTTGAGTGTGAGTTCAATTGGATGAATCTATCAAGTCAAGGTTGACGTATACAGCAGCAAGGATGGTGCATCGCCTATTTCTCGTTCTCGCTCGGGAGCCAAAACGCACGCTTGCTACCTAATGTATTGGACCCCTCGATAAAGGTAGAATAAATCTTAATGGATTTAAAAGAAATTATACTGAGAAGTAATCTATATGGAACTTGCGACGCGTCTATTTGTGTCAGGGGTCCTGGTCCTCCTAGAAGTAATCTAGATGAAACTTGCGGTAGGGTCCTAGTCCTCCTGGATATGTAACTGCTCAAGATATCATATTGCCCTGTTTAGATGCTAAACATACCCACTTTTGATTTGAGATATTAATAAAATGAATATCCAGTCTATTCAATTATAGGCATAACGAGTATAACTGTGGGGACGCAAGCAAACCAAGCATTCAATATTTCCAAGGAACAAATATCATAGAGAGTTCATCCTAGCACAGGATGAATGCTAGCGGCATGCTTAACACATGCAAGTCGAACCCAGAGCCATTAAGCTAGCAGAAGAGCATAGCTCCTACTATAAGCTAATGAGGGTGAACGCCCACCCCGCCAGGTAGAGCTCCTAGTACAGGACCTATGGTGACTCCTCATACATGAAAGGGAACAACGAATTCTCAACGAAAAAAGTGTTCTCTGAACCGAATGTGAAAGTAGTTTTCCATCAAACGACTGTTCCCGTAACTTTATTCACGGATGAGGATTATCTCGCGAGGGTGAGCTAACTCTAAAAACACGTCCTCAGTTCAGATTGCAAGCTATAACTTCGCCTATGAACACTTTTCTTCTTACAACAACCAATACGAGAATGGATTCGGGTGAGCCATAACATTCGACTGAAAGGTCCGACAAGACTACGACCTCTCGCGGAGTATTTTCTTGTTGATTTAGTGAGATAAGTGTGACATTATCCTCCACAAGACTCTTTATCTTTTTTTAAGGATTGGATATTAAACATTAATTGGAAGAAATAAAGGTCGAAGTTTAGACCGCTCACAATAGTTCACTTTTCAGTTGCCCCCCTCCCCCTTTTTTGGTGACATTTTCTAGTTCGAAAACCCTCGAGTCAATCATTATCATCCACTTTGGTATCTTATTGAACAAAAATAGTCACATTGTTCCTCCATTAGTCAAGAATTTCGATTGTTGGGAAGTATCATGATCATCCAATAAATCCAATAAGAAAGGTTTCCATTTTTATAAATGAACAATTTGAAGACCTATTGATTCTAACAACTGATTGTTGAGTTGATCATCCGGACCTTTCAATTCATCGATGAGCAGCCGAATGTTGAGGTCCGAAATTCGAAGTGAAATTTTTTATTTGCACGTTCCCAGTCGTCATGGGAAAGAAAGACAGAAACCCGCTGACCAACATTTTGTGTTAGCTAAGTATCTAATAGGCCTGCGAATCTTGGAAATTGTGACATGAAAAGTTTCACGGATAAAGCATGTTGCAAATCTGAAAAGTTGAACTAAATCTAGGCAAAAGGACATTTACAAGTTCAGGAAAGATAAAGACCAGCAACAAACAAAGACCAAAAAAAAAAAATTTAGCGCCTTGTGACAAAAGATGAAATACAAATCTGCATTGTCAAATACTACCTCCCAATGGGCACTCAAATTAGGGTTGATAAACTTGTGAGTAATTTGTTTGGACCCACACAAATACCAATATTAACTAGGAAGCAGAATCTCTGTATGGGGATATGTGCACTTTGGGATAAATTAATATTTATGCCCTATTTTATATTTGGTTTGTGTAATTTTAGCCATCCTTTTGAGGACAAAATACTAGTTCAGAGTTACCAGATACTCTCATTGACTTAGTGAACCGCATATTGGTAGTACCAATACTCTAAATTAGTAAATTTAGCGTATCAGAAAAAAAAAATTTGTCGTTTTACCTATAATTGCACAAATATCAATATTCTAACCAAGTATTAAAGGTTCAAACATTACACATGTACTAAATTATTTATAAAACAATTAACTTGTTAATTCAACTAAAAATCTTTTAAACAATTTAGGTTTACTAAATTTAGATTCTAAGAGAATTTCGAACTTTAAGCACTAATACTCTAGGCTATTGTGTTACAACAATGTAGCGTACCACGTACTCGTTCCATGAACCGAAACAATCATTTCAGGTAAGATTCTGCTATTGTACTTTCAGATATGCTTTTGAGGATGGAGTAATAAAATCACATTGAGAAAAATCAATTTCAATTTTTAAATACTTGAATATTAAATGTAACCTATATTTAAATTTTATTCAGCCCAATTTCAAAAGTAATAATCAGGTTCAAAATAAGGCAAGGATGACTTTTTTAAGAAGATAAAACAACATAATTTATTAACAGAAAAGACAGGATATAATAAAGGGGGGACAAGAAGTTCACCCTCACCAAACTAAAGAAAAACAAGACAAACAAAGCGCTTCAAAAAAGCAAGGATGACTTTGATACTAACAAGGTTCGAAATAGCGGTCAAGGCGTGCACCTTGAGGCGCGCCTCAAATCGATGCGGTCGAAGGCCGAGACGAGGCTTACGCTTCATGGGGGATTTAAGCAACTAGCGCCTCAGATGATCGAAGCGCGCGCCTCGTAGCGAAACGCCTCAAGGCGTAAGGAGGCTAGCGCCTCATTTTGACGGGGGGAAAACCCTAAAAATTAAAATAAGTCAGCAGCAGAGCAGCCCACTTCTTCTCTTAGGTCAACAGCCGCCTCGCTTCTTCTCCGCAACAGCCGCAACAGGTATTCTTCTCTTCTTCTTCTCCTTCGTCTCCTTCGTCATCTCCTCCTTCTTCTCCTCCTTTTCTTCTGTTCACTTCCAGCTTCTTCTCTCTTTTTTTTTTACCAGGTTAAGAAGAGAAGAAGAGACGTGACTCAAATCTGATGAAGAAAACATCTCCTAAAAAATTACAGTTAGGTACCCCATAGTTTGTATAACTTTTTAATTTAGTCCCTAATGTTTTTTGAAAGTTCAAAATAGCCCCTGTAAAATTACATATAAGTCCCTGTAATTTTATTTTCTTCCATTTCAGCCCCTGAAGTCTCAGTTCTGCCCCTATTTCTTCAAATTAAGTTAATAAATTAATTTGTAAATCAAAATATTTTTGTAGATATGATTAATAAATTGTTTTTGGTGACTTTTAGGTCTTCGAATCGAGGCTTACGCCTCGCCTCGTCCGGAAAAAAACGCTTCGTACCGCTTTTAGCTTTTTCGAACCTTGGATACTAATACAACGATTCAAAACATTGTTTAAAGCTTTTAATGCAATGCCTCCAAGCCAAAATCAAAAATAAAAATAAAAAATAAGAATATAAAGCAGGCACTAAACAGCTTTAAAACCACAATGTCATCAAATAAACACCTGAAATCCAAATACGTAGTGCAGAAAATCAAAGATATCTGCATTTCTAGTAGGGGGTATGGGAAAGTTCTCTGGCAGAGTTGGCAGGCCCCTGAAGTACTTTACCGCAGAAACTGATGCTTGTACCTGAAGATATATTATGTCAGCAAATGAGAAATGACTGTAAGTAACTAATATGTAATAACCTGATACACGAGGAAATGAAACTAGTAACCTCAGCAAATGACACTATAGCATTTGTTATTGTAGGAGCATCCAGAGGAATAATGTTATAAGCAACTAAATCCTCTGTCATAGCTGCATCCGATTCCATTATGCGTTTGACCTGAAAAGTAGAGCAATTATTTTAAGTAGAAGACTAACACAAAAATATACTCCTTGTAAATATTGAAATCTTCTAAGTAACTATGAGTAAATTAGAAACCTAACAATTTAAAAGGGTACAACCTTATAAAGCACGTAAGAAGTCTTTTGAATAAAGTATATAGATTATATTATAACAGCAGAAGCTTATCAGTTTTTCATTAATATAACTGTAGTCACTATTTTCTTTTTCTGTAATCTTGGTGAACTCAACAAGATTAAAAGCAAGGTTATATGCTGATACATAAAAACTTTATTGTATTAGAAATATTAACGCTTGTGTGTACTCTATGATTTCTAATTAACTCCATGCAGGCGGGGGTGCCCCCGCCCTCATAAAAATCTTTGTCGTGACCGGTATGTGTTGTTGTTGACTTGTTTTAACGCTCATATAAAGACATATCCACATTTGTTTACATAATCTAATAATGTAGGGACACTTAGTAAGTTGGTTTTTTTTAAAATGTAAGAGAAGAAAATCTGATCAATGAATAAGAGATATACATGAAAAGAGGATGAGTCGTCCAGAATATGAAAGAAATGAAAAGAAAGACAGCCCAGGCCCCAGTAAAAGAAACACATGCCTTCCATTCATAGAATATCTGACAAGGCAACATCACTAGAGCTACCTCGGCAGCGGATGACCAAGGGAAGCAAAGAAGACCAGCCTATCCTTAGGAAATGTGGACGAAAACTTTTATCCTAAGAACATTACGTACAGGGTTATTATGCAATGATGGAAATCTTATTGCTCTGCTTCCACTAAATCGGGTATTATCATTCTGTGGTACATTAAATTTTAAAAAAGACCGAAGATGTCTTAGTGTTTGTGGAACATAATTGAACATTTTATTTAAAGAGTGAGTGTAACACCGCAAAGTCCCACATTAAAACATGTGGATAATTTGATATGTATATAAGGTCTCAAGCTACTACCAATAGTACCATCAGTCTTGACCCTTTGTGTGAGCGTGTGGTAGACTAATATGACTCAAATGAACAATGGATTAAGCCTTGGTATGTTATGATTTGATTCAGACTTGAGATATGACTCAAGTTAGTGAGAGACCTTTTAGATGGTCAATGTTGACATTAACCAAATTCTCTTTACCATTGTATTGTTTTGCTTTGAAAAGTACAAGAGTAAGTTCTTTATAAATATAAAAATACCAATTTCTTCTATATATATATATATATATAAATATATACACACACACACATATATACATATATATATACACACACATATATACATATATATAATCACACACATTTGCGAACCGATCCATAGCCACAATATGCTTTGGATCATCAGCCAACCAACCAATCTCTAGTAGTTACCCGCGTGTTTGGACACAATGGAAAATAGCCTAGTTATTAAATCGTCCACCGCATTAGAAGGACAAGCATTTAATATGGAGGACGAGGACCCACATGTTAAAAAATAATTTTAAACCTCATTTGAAAGTACATATACTCTCTCCAAGTCTACAACAATATGATGGACGGTGATCAAAGAAGTGAATCACCGTAATTGAGCTACCAAACTCTTCGTCAAATAGCAAGATAGTACAACATGTTATTTTATATATAGTTTTTCTTTCTTTTCTTCTCAATTCTCAAACATAAATACTCCATATATAGATAACAGAGTTAGTTCTAACCATCAACTCCAGAATCATGCTCAAAGAAAGCATCATATTTAACTCCAAAGGACCAAAAGAATGGGGGAAATGGAAATCTCACTTCAGACCAACTCAACTTCTTTATGACCAACTCTGGATAATAATCTTTCCTTAACCCTAACGGGTTCCCTCTTTCATTTCTCTCAAAAGATGGGATATATGAAATTTGTCACAAATTTGGTACATTTGGTATTTGAATCATTTTCAAGTCCATATATAAATTTTGTTCACTTTACCCTAACAAGTTTTATAACTTTAAATAATCTAATACCCGGTTGAAAAGGTTGATAACTTTATCGCCGATTCACCATCCACATTATTGTATGGCAGGCATAGGGAGAGAAATTGTTTTTAGCAATAAATGAATTAAGCTTTGATTCGTCTAGAAGCCTTAGCAGTAGAAAGATTTCTTCTTTTCTACATTAAGGGAAACTTAGCCTTTTCCAATTCACTTACTCTTTTTCTACATTAAGGGAAACTTAGTCTTTTCCAATTCAGTTACTCATCCGCCATACTAGACGCACCAACTTTGATGTAAGATAAGGATGGATAAAAGAATAAAGGAGATTAAACGGAGATAAAAGAGGCTAAAACCAGAAAGCACAAGGTTTAATTCAATAATATCAATCATTCTATAATAATAATGATGGATTACAACTGTTTATATAGGAATAAAAAAAACCCTAATAGTTGGAGGCTAAATAAATCCAGGTAATCTAATTAAATAAGGAACCTAATTAAATAAAGAAATAAATCCTAGTAATTATCTACTACCTTAAATAACTAATACTCTAGAATATTCTACTAATATAATTAAAAAATATATATCCTAACCTTATCTACTAAATAAACTAATTACATTGAAATCATCCATAAATAATAATATATAATAGTAACTCAACAGTATTAAATTTCTTTTGCCTCTATCCTCGTCAATTTTCCATATTGTATGGCAGACTCAAATTGGTAGAATGCTCAAATTAAAACCCTTTTATCAAGCGTTTAGATGGCAGGGTCCAGATTGATAAGTAATCTGATTCATTCTCTTTAAACTAAACATATCCACGTACATTTATAATTATACTGGAATTATTGTAAAATCATGTTACAAGGTATTGAATTGTAGTGACTAATGAATTAACTGACCCGTAGCCTAGAATTTCATGTAACAAGTCAAAATTAATTTTCCGGATGCAAAGACAAACATAAAAATTATATATGAAGATGATGATTAAAAAGTTTCATGCCACAATGTATTAACGTCTAGTAACTAGTGAGGTATCTAGGTCATGGCCTAGATTTTCATGAAACTATTCAAAATATATTATCCAGATGCACAAGTAATCATAAATTTTCAATACGAAGATGATGTATTCTCCAAGATACATTCGGAAGAAGAAACAAGAGCAAGCATTGCTGCCTAATTTAGGTAAATGCTTGGTCACATCAAAAAGTCTAATATAACATAATAAAGATCAAACCTGATCAGGAATCAAACTGTCTCCATCTTCAGCAGAAACATCCTTACAGAGCTGCTGGAGTACTGTCCCTAAGACTTTAAGAGTTGCGAAAACCCTTTTCCTCTTAACCGTTTTTCGCTCCAATCTAGATTAGAGGAAAAAATAACGAGTCAACAACTTAATTTAGATGAAGGAATTTAAATAAATAAGTAAATTTTTTATAAAAAAAAAGACAATATCAATCATAAAGGTCTTAAACATTTCATATAAATAAAATTCCACATTGTTGCCTCATGAGTATTAAGGATCTGTCTCCCAATATGCCACCACTCTTTTTGGTATAATTACAAAACATCCTCTACAAAGTAAAGATTTATGGAAACATAAATAATATTTAAGAAATCTAGGGAGAATTCACTTTGGTTGAAGTGACTATTCCCTAGATACACACATCGTGATATTTTATTTCACAATTCAATAGTAATGTAGCACCAATACCCAACCAAAGGGTCACTGCAGTACCAATCTAAAAGAACGAAAATACAACGATATTCATATATGCTGTAATGAACAGAGATGACAAGGAAACCACTTGCTTAAATAAACTTGTCACTGCAATTTAGGAAGGAAGAGCTGTAAATTAAGAAACAAGACGAATCAGAAGCAACTACACAAAAAATCTTTGAACTGTCCAAAAGATTACAATATATAAAAAACAACAAATTCTTTAGATGCACCTCTCTGTCCTCGGGATCATAGTTATCAGAATTGTATGATACGATGCGATACATAGACAATTCGATACATATCGCAGGGTGAATCGAAAATGACACAGTATCATACAATTCAGTTATGATATGATACGATACAATGCACGATACTTTTTAAAGCTAGCAACTGACTTGAAAAAGTTTTTATGTTGATCCAAAAGAGTAAAAATAAAACTTTTGAGCCTTCTATTTCAAATGAAGAGGTTTTCTAGTGTTAACATATTCTATATGACTTAAAGAGTCTTTAATCGCTTTTTAGAGTTTCATATCATCTTTTACAGAATGTCAATTTATTTTTCTCACGTTACTTTCCACAGGTAGAAACATAAATCTCCACTTGTTAATTTGAATTATTCTCTTTTGTTTTATAGTTTAAAGGTGAATCTGACTTTTTGTTTTCTCTTATTGATCTATAAAGATTACTAAAATAATATCTAATAAATCAATTTAGAGTATTTTGGCTACTATTTAATTTTAGTCTATAATAATATTTTCTTGACTACTTTAACACATAGTCAAGTTAATATGCTTGATTTGTCCAATAAATTGTGTTTTATATGTTTAAACTTAAAATATATATTACCGCATTTTTCCTTTCGTTTCCGTATCGTACGATACGATTCACGATACGACACATAAAACACAATACGGGGATTTTCGATACACGATACGATTTACAATTTAACAACTATGCTCGGGATATATAGAAATAACTTTCTTCACAGTCTAGTAACTACAAAAGGCAAGGAAAGGCAAAGATTATCAATAGCAATGTAAAGGTCAAAAGGTGGTTGTGTATCGAATTGTAAATGTAAAAAGGGCTACAGGAAACCTTACGTAATAGCAATACACCTCAAAACCTCAGAGTTGTACTGAACTACCCTTATTAAGGACCGAGCACCCAATAGAGGACTCGATCAGGCATTAGCTGACCATCCTCACATGGATCACCAATTGACCTGAAAACCCAGCAAGTCACTTGGGAGGTCTGCCCGATGACCTCCTGAAACCCTATTGAATCTACTATATTTACAGACCCAGCAGTTGTTTGGAATGCATGGGATTTTATTTAAACGGTTATAGCATGTGTACTATGTAGCTAATACACTTAATCAAATGGTCTATCAATGAAAAAACACCAAAGCAGTAATCAAGGAATCACATGATGTCGGAGTAAATTCTCCAAAATTACACAGGATCTATAATGTATAGTCATATAAAGAAAAAATTGCAACGGTAATGTGTGGGACGAAAAACAGTCTAACAATAACTTTGAAAAGAGAAGCATGTGTAGAAACAATTGAATACAATTTAGTGCCCTCCTTCAGAGACAGATACATACTCTCCAAGGTTAGCGCTGAAACCACCAGATTCTCTCAACAGCTTTTCCTCTTCACGTAGCTTGTCTACATTATTCCTCTCTCTATATAGCTTATAAAACTCCAGTAAGCGAGCAATGTCCTGGCTTCTATCAATGCCTCCACCCTCCCTCTTTGCAAGCTTTTGCTGCAAAATTGGTCAAAAGTAGCACAAAAAAGTGCACATTACATCTGGAAATTGGAAAAACATCTTAAACTTAATTAAAAAAATATATATGGGATCCAATATTCTCAAAACAAAATCCGAGGAATTGTTCAAAGCAATCAATGTACATGCACAGAGATTATGATTCACACGTCTAAACCTAGAAACGGTTACAGGCAATCAACAAGAATGAAACTAAAATAATATGATTCATATACATCATTGGGCAGACGTCATTAGCAAGAAAGTTGAGCAGATTCAAGGTTTCTGAACTGATTTTTCTTTGTTCTTCTATTCTGTATATAATTGTTGAAACTGGCATCTACTCAAGTTGGTACAGAAAAATGTCTCAAGAATTGTCAGTGGCTAAGAGACTAGGATTGCCCTACATATCAAGTATCTAGTCAAAGATTGAGCATCAAGGGCATGCAAATTACTACAAAATGCACCTAAACAGTGTCTAAATATGCAAAAGATTATTAACCATGCCATAGAATTAAATATTACCTTGATTACAGACATCAAGCCAGTCTTGAACTGTAGTACACCTCTCCCCTCGCTGTTAGGATCCAGATTTTGAGCCAACGAATAAGCATGCTCACATACTGCAAAAAGTTTGATCAAGAAGTAGAGAAAGCATCCATGAATCATATGAAATAGTAATTGGAGACTGATATGTTGAAACAATGGAGTTCCAAGGAATCTTCATCTTTACATTCCTAGTATAATAATTATTGAATGATATATAGTAGCATCAGCTAGAATAAATTATCTCTCACTACGATAACATTAGGCAAATATTTCTTAAACCACCCAAGAAACCATAATTCAACCTAATTAACAGTTTTCATGAAGGATTTAATATATGTATCATGCACGCACACACACACACACACACACACACATATATGCAATAGAATGGGAATTAATTCTAAACCTAAGGTCAAGTGCATGGAACCCCTACATAACTAATGTGAGTGGCTAGATGGATGTTTGTGTGCATCATGAGTTCGCTTATTAGCCATGAAGCCCGATGGCATCTTGTTTCTCAGTCAACAAGGTAAACACCTCATAAATTTTTTACTTGTACTCTCAGCCCTCCTTTCCATACCTCTCGATCAAACAAAAGATCAGTAAAATGACTCCACGTATAAAAGGAAATGAGCTATTGCAGACCCACTTTACATTTTTTTTACTTTTTATCCTTGAGCATTTAATTTAAGCCTTTCAAATACTAAAAAAGAAACATTCATTTAAGTTACTTGATTAACCAGACTTGAAAGAAGCACAACCAATTCATACTCTGGCCATTTTTCTTCTTTAAGGAACTTGGAGGATTTTATTCTCAACCAGATTAAGGTAGAAAAAAGGAGAACGGGGTCACATGCATATTCCAGACAAAAGACTGCAATATATCAAAAAACCACAAAAATTAACTACAACAACATCCAAAAGTGAAGACGTAAACTGGTAATGAAGAAACACAAGACAATCTGCAATATTTTCCTCATTTAAATACCAAGAGGCACTAAGCTCTTATCAGTATAAGCCACAAATTTGGAATCTAATGAGATGGAATCTTTACTAACATTGCTTGATTCGGCTCATCTATGTACCTCTTCTGATAAGCGTATCTGGACTTTAGATCCAACCGGTTCCTTTTCTTGCAAGAGTTGCTCCTCTTTTTTGACTCGGTCTATTGTTCCTAATCCATTTTCATTGGCTTCGTAAATTTGGAAAGCTAAGGTTCCTTCCAAAGTCAAAGTTTTTGTGTGGTATGTGGTTTTACAAAGATTAAATACTAATGATCTTTATCAAGGTCGCAGATCTTACAAAGTTCTATCTCCGGACATTTGTTTTATGTACAAGCAGAGTAATGAGACACATGCTCATTTATTTCTACATTGTCATGCTTGGGGATTGTAGAGCTCTCTCTTTGGAGTGTTAGGAGCAGTGTTCTAAAAATCGGCGACTAGGCCGACTAGTCGGCCGACTAAGTCGGAGTCGGTAGGCTTTCGATGAGATTTGGAGATAGTCGCTTCCATTAGTCGCTGGCCGACTTAGTCGGCGACTAGTCGGCGCTAGTCGGACAAGTCGGCATCTTCTTCTTCCTTTCTTCTTTAGATCTGATGAAGCCTTCTTTCTTCAGATCGCGTCGAACCTTCGTCGAACTCGTCTTCCTGCTCTAGTCAGACTCGATCGTCTTCAGATCTGAGACCTTCGTTCGAACATTTTCTTTTGTTGTCTACCGGAAATGCTTCCTCCTTCGCGATCTGTTCTCATGCTTCTACGCCCACTCATCCTGGTTTAGTCGCGATCGCGATCTGTTCTATCAGATCCAGATCTAATGAAATTAAATATATTATGGATAAACCTGTGTGGCGCGAACTGCCGATCTCTTCTTCTTTCCTCCTCCTAGTCACGATCTCTTCTTCTTTCCTTCTCTGTCGATCTGTTCTATCAGATCTAATAGATATATATAGATATATAAATATATTATGGTTAATTGTAGTTAGTACCCCGTAGTTGGGATAAAGTTTTAATTTAGTCCTAAACGTTTTCTGAAATTTCAAAATAACCCCTAAAATGTTACATATTAACCCCTATAGTTTTATTTTCTTTCATTTTAGCCCCTAATCCGACTAGCCGATTAATCCCCTAGTCGCTAGCCAACCGACCTGTTACCGACTAGCGACTTTTAGAACACTGGTTAGGAGAGGAGTGGGTGTGTCCTACTATGGTGGAAGATATGTTATTAATTCGTTTGAGATGATTTGGAAGTAAGAGGGATGCCAAAATTTTATGAAAGTGTGCCTTCTTTTCTATCTTGTGGGGAATTTGGAATGAGCATAATGCTAGGTTGTTTATAAAAAGTTACTTATCCTTAAAAGCTATTGAATGATAAGGTTATTTTTCTTGCATATCTTTGGACTTCTGCTATGGGAGCTTTTAGAGGTATCTCTGTTACTGATTTATGTAGAGATTGGAACGCTGCACTTTTTTAAGTACTCTCTTGTTTTTGATCTTTTAATCTGCTGATGGTGGACTTCTTGTATCCCATTTATTATGGGGTCCTTCTAATGTGTGCCCTAAGGGCACACACTATACACAGGTATCGAGAGAATATTCTCTTAATTCCTGTGCATATTCTCTTGATTTCTGCGTTTACACACAGATCAAGAGAATATACATAGGGATAAAAAGAATATTCTCTCGATTCCTGTGTATAGTGTGTGCCCTTAGGGCACACATTAAGAAAATCCTTTATTATATCATTTCTTCTCTATTAATAAAATATTTTCCTTTATCAAAAAAAATATATGTGTGAAGCATGCGAGGCTAGTTGATCAAATGATGCAAGTGCATTTTTTTAGCAAAAAAGGAAATCCAGTTGAATAAATATGACCAAGTTAATAAAAACGCTTTTAGCTCGAAGTCTTGGACTTGCTTCATAGTTCATAAATCAAAACTGTTTTTTCTTTAATCCATTATCATAAAGATGGAAAGCATGTCACCTCCAAAATGTCAATGAAATGTAGCTAAGATTAAACTTGTTACTCGCGTGAGTGAGCTTAACGTGTATGCCTATACATAAGAACGAATGTTGTTTAAATAGAAGAGAGAGAGAGAGAGAGAGTGAGAAGAACGAGATACATACAGATTCTAGAAATGTTTGCATCTTCATCTTGAATTTCGTCCGCTACTCTTAAAATGGAATCAATGTCTCTATTATTTGCAAGAGAAGATGGGACATTTGCAGCAATGCCACCGTCAGGCCGCCCATATGCATCAGTCCCAATCCTCTGCCTCCGTAGTGCTGCACGCACCAATCTCTCCCACGAGTCTTCCACCCCAGGCATCTCCTACACATGAAATAAAAAAGACTTTCAAATTCAAGTTTATATCAGCTCAACTAAGTATAACAAAATTCTATACCACCATAACTTCAAAAGTATGGCCTAAAAAAGAAAAACATTTCAAATATCAGCAGAAAAAATAAAAATAAAAATCATTTCCTCGTTAAATAACTTTTCAGCTTCTTCTACTTTTTCCTTCCGTCGTGTATACCAATAAACAATTCAGCTTACAAAAAATGAATTAATAAATTCACTCCATTACTATATAATCTACACTTGTAAAGTGCAAATGACTGAATATACAGTACAATTAACATATAAAAAACTTAAACCCACACATATTATTCGCCAAAATGCACATATATATTCAAATTACATCCAGTAAATAAAAAAAATCAAAATTCTTTACCAAATTCACCACAGAAGTTCGTAATCTGAAAATGCGTGTCTATACACTACATATACGCAAATAATAACAAATGTGTGCGTAACGGAGAGTTCTTACCAGATCAGAGATCCCGCCGGAGCTGCGTGTGTGTGAAAATGAAGAGTATACGTATCTAATACAAATTTTTGTATGTGATTTGAGATCAATTAATAAACCCTATAACTTTTTTAGCTGGAAGAAGAAGAAGGGAGTTGAATCTGTAGTTGAGGGTTTGAAGTGGAAAAGAGGGAAAGGGTCACGAATCTAGTGATTGTTTAAGGCGAAAGGTAATCGACCGGTTTAACCGGGTATAGCCGGTCGTAACACGGAGTTAGTCGGGTTTGATTTGTATGACGCGGATAAGAAAACTTTCCTCGTGTATGCCCGGCGACTTTTTGCTTGTGGATACTTTTCTTTTTCTTTTTTTAAAAGGGTAAGGAATAAAAATTGTTTAAATTGATTATCTATCATGATAATAATGGTTGAAAGATCTCATATAATTAGTTATTTCATAAATTATTGTTAAAATATTCAGTATCATACCATTTGAGATAAATTATGAGACCCTAACGTTATCTTAGTAGGTCCTCTCTTGAATAGTTAGTTTTTCACCAGAAAATAAGGGCCCAAGCCTATATGGTAACATTTAGTAGTAAAGCAGACGAACAATAGATGTGACGTTGTCAAAATAGGTTCACACAACCCATTTTGAGTCGTCAATAACATTTTACAAAATATAAATACGAATTTTTCAATTTATAACTAATAATTGTTGTGCAAAATACGACAACGCAATATAAATACAACTTAATTTCCCAATACACTTATTGTCACACTCATAATATTGTATTGAGATACCATGGAAGTTTTTAAATGAATGGAAAGAGAATCTACTTTCATTAAGTGATTTATTAGATAATCGAAAACAGAGGATTTTGAATACTATTCGAAATTCAGAAGAACTCCGTGAAGGGGCCATTGAACAGCTGGAAAAAGCCCGGGCGCGCTTACGAAAAGTGGAACTTTTACTGTCTCGGACCATCACTTCATTCCCCGGCTAGTCCCCGCTACACTCTCATTTCCTGAGGAGAACAATGAAACAAAAAGAAAAAGAGTAAGCACAAATAGTCCAGTAAAAATATCATGAGTAAGATAATGAAAAATAAAATTATCTTTAACCTTCAATAATAATAAATTAGAGATTTATAGATATTTTAATTATTCGACAACAACAACTGCAGTGGAACAAATAATTCATTAGAAGGGTCAAGTAAATTATAATATCTATCATTTTCTATAAATTAAATGTTCACCACCAATATTTCATCCCTATAACATCAATTAACAGTTCATGTTTATGAACATCTAAATCAACAGTTTATATTCAACAGCCTCTCTTTTGCACCACGTGCCAAAAATATTTATCTGTAACATCACCGGTCATGATCATGCCAAACGCCAGTTCATTTTTGCACTACGGACCAAAGAGAACTTTCACCATACGACTTTGTGTGCAACACCAAAAGTCATGATTATACCAATACACAGTTTGGTCAAAATCATGTCACGCCAGTTCATATTTACACTACGGGTCAAAAAGAACTATCACCACAATTTAAGTATAAAGATGATGACAATGATATAAAATAAATACAGTGAGATCAAGGACAAGAATAAATATTAAAGATTTATAATTTAACTTATCCAGTGTCGAAGGTTGACCAAATTGCCAACACGATGAACAAATTGTGGAGTTAAAATCAAGAATGATATTTAAGAATAAAATTCACGATTCAACTATAACGTATAAAACGAAATATAAAGATTCAGGTGAAAAGATATGAGATGAAACACAAACTATTAAGGATATTCTACTAATTTCAGTGATTTTCACAATTTAAAAACAAGGTTTAGAAACAAACAAACACTTCTTATCATAAATGGAGAAATATGAAAGAAAATAATATCCCTTAAAGAGTACAAAAGAAATGATATTTATACGAGTATAAAAGAATATACGAAACTCCAAATGGATTTTCACCCGTCATGCGATAATCCGCGTAGACAGATCGTTTCCACAAAAAATTAATAAGTAACTAATACGAAGAGTTATTCACCAAGCATGCGTCAATCCGCACGGTCAGGTTATACTCACAGATTTATAAGGAATTAATACAAAAGGTTATTCACCAGGTACGGAACTCCGTACATACAGGTTATTCCCACAGAACAATAAGGAATGAATACAAAAGGTTATTCACCAGGCATGCGTCAATCCGCACGGACAGGTTATTCCCATAAATTAATATGAAATGAATAGCAACATTTATGAGTATGAAGTAAAATAATGTCACTTACGAACATGAAAGCAAATGATATTACATACGAGTATGAAAGAAATGATATCCCTACCTTCGTTAACAAGTGACTGGATGTTACTTTCTATGAAGTTTACTAACTTGGACAATACTAGTATTTTCACAAATACTCACAATAGCATAGCACACTTAAAGAACTTAAGAAATTTAGAGAGAGAGGAAGTATAAGCAAGGAATGTGCGGAATTTTCTTAAGATAACCCTTCATATTTATAGGAAAATCAAGGTGAGGGTATTTTGGCTTTTTTCCTAACTTTTCTTGGTTTATTACACTTATACCCTTGTCATATTCTTTTAATATACTTTATACCTTACTATATTATTAGAATATGCTTTCTCTTAGGTTTTTAATCATAAGGTAAAATAAAAACTGAATTAACTATTTACTGACGGTAAGTCACTATTGAATGACATGTGGGTTTCACGAAAGAAACAAAATCTAAAGAAATTATTTCAAGAAAAATAAATTGTGAGTCTCACCAATCAAATAGTTGTGGGTCCCACAGAATAAAGTGTGAGCCCCACAAAAATATAAGTTAACTTACAACAAACGCTTCACGTATATTTAATCAATACTATTTCAGATTTTCAATAATTATTCACCATTAATATTATAGACTTATAATATTGACAACCAAATCATTCACAGGAAAAAGGGGGTCTTTCGTATAAACGGCGTGCAATTAAATAACCTTTTTACTTGACAGAATTTATAGACACTGTCAATAATGCTAAAATATCATATCAAATAATATGAGTTATAGTGTCGTGACAAATAATAAAAAGTATTATGCAGATGCTACTGTAACAATTATTGAATCAAAATATTGTGCAACACCATGTGCCTGTGAAATACCGCGTACTACTGTGGAATAACGAGTTTTACTGTTCTTTTTATTATCGGGTATTTTAGCAGTTGCAGGTGATAATACTGTTGAAAAAATACTGTCGTTTTCAGTATCTAATAATTAGCCATTATGGGGCCCACCACCGTGATAATATTTTGTTATTTCGGCGTCGTCGTACGTTACTAAATATAATATTCCCCGACAGAAAGAATATTCTTCGATAAAAGGAATATTCCCCAACATACCGTTTATCAGATAAATTTGCAAATAACACCCTTAAATATCATTTATAACAATTAAGCACTTCACTATTTAGAAAAAGAATCATAAATAAAATAATAATTTTTATTTCATAAAGTCGGGGTCTTACAATAGAACTACCGACTAAGCAACAAAGGCTACCTAAATGCCAGATTAAAAATACTGATAGGTTCAAAAGACATCGAGTCAGTGTTGCTAGAGTAAAGCCGCCGGTAAGGAAGCGTGGTAGAATGTTTATGATATCAATGTGAGGTTTTCACATGGGAGGCAGATCTCATATTGGTAGTATGAGATATAAATGTGAGGTCGAAATAGAGGTTTGAACCTATATATCGATATAAAGCCTAAACACTTGACCGTTCGCTTGTTAAAATTTAATTTTAAAGAATATTGGGCTAGGGTAAAATTTAATTCTAAAGTGAAATTCAAATGGGGTTTGGTTCAAAAGTCTTTCGGCCCATTAGGCCAATAAATAGTGTTGACTTCTTTTAAATCTATATAATTTATCTTATCTATTTTATAATTGGAGACCGGGGAAGGTATGAAAAAAAATCACTTTTCTTAAAGTTGCGTCACTATATTTTATTCTTTATTTTTACCCTTCCACTCTATCATAACTTTTTCTCCTTTAAGTACTCCTTTTTTTTTTGCACACGTAGTGATTGTGTGTCATATAACTAGTGAGAGTAACTGACGTTTTGAAATTGTGTCACTATTTTTATCCTTTTATTTTTATTCTATTATCCCAAATTTTATTCTCCATTTCTCTTATAACTTCTTCTCCTATAACTTTTGTTTTTATTAATTTATTTTATTTGATTTTTTACACACGTAATGTGTGCATGTAAGATGACTAGTTACAATTTAAGTCTAATAATACATTTCATCCTAAGGACTTGGTGTTTGTTTGTGTCTGAATGCCTTTTAATTCTCTTACATCTGATTCAGTGAGAGACAAATCTTGTTTGGTAATTTTTTTAATGCCTCTTAATCGTTAAGACATAAACTCAAATTTTAACTATTAAGAGCTGTCTCTTGATAGTTTATTTAAAATTTACGAACAAAAATAGTCTTAATAAATATTGTACTCTTTTAATTTCAAATTTTAAGATCATTCAAATAAAAATTTTAAATAACTCAGAGGTTAAATGATAAAATAGTGTCATTCAGATGTTTTACACTTTTTAGTTATCAAACAGTTTTTTAGGTTCAGATATTATTTCATTCAGATAATTTAATTTATTAAAATGTATTAACCATTTAGATTTTAATTACTCAATTTTATCGAATACCACCTTAGAGTAAACATGAGGAAAAGGCCAGAGTAAACGAGTAAACATGAGGAAGAGGCCATGATAGGAATTAGGTGTACTTAGCGAAATTAGCTTCAATTTTTTACAGCACAAGTGATCTTGCACAATGAACGGAGATAGCCTTTTCTTTTACCTAATTAAAAGTTAGTTATCATATTTCCTTTTTGAGTAATCAATTCTATCAATGTCACAACAAAAATTAGTAATTACACGAGTAGCTATCAAATGACTCATAGTTTGAACCAGTCCGCTTTTGAATGAGATTTTAAATTTTTTATTAAAAATTAAGAAATAGTTTTAAAATTAATTTTAAATTAAAAATTTATACGTTAATATAAAATCTTCATCATTTCACTTAAAGAATGATAAAAACATAGTTAAATTTTGATAATATGTGCTAATTTCAAGTTATATATTACTATCATCATTTCAAAATTAGAGATATATTTTAACTTTTTAAAATTCATTCATAAAATTTTAAAACTCAAAATTTTGATATAATTTCATTCAAATTTTGAAAACAACAAAAGTGATAATTATTAGTACTTCATAGTTAGTTTATAATTGTTATATTTATTTATATCAAAACTAAGTAACTTCATATCAATTTTGAATTTTACGATTTCGCGAATTGACTATAAAAAGTCAAAATGCATGTCTAATTTTAGAACAGAGGGAGTATCCAATTATTATTAGAAATATATTTTTATCACACAATACATTTTATACTAATAGATAAACGGAGAATAAAAATACCTTTTTAAGTAAAAAAATACTATACCATGTACAAGGGTTTTTATTGTTTTTGGGTTGGATAATCAATACATTTTTACATTTGCAAATGTAGAGAAAAAAATGTGCATAATAATTCAGCAAAATCAATAAGAAAAGTTGCCATGAGAAAATGTCATCCTAAAAATAACTTTATTTTCATGAGGTAAAGCAATTATTTAAATTAAAATTAACAACCATACTCAAATAACAATCAGTTCATATATATCCAACTAAATATTAGATTTATTACTAACCATACCAAAAATATATTTTTTTCTTTTTTATTTTAACTCTCACACTTTGAATACCATATATTAGTACAAGTACAAATGAATTACATACTCAAATATCAACAATATCTCAATTACATTATTTGTAAAACTCATTTACAAGTGAGAATACGAGTTTCATAACGAGGAAAGAAAGCCCCCATAATAAATTGACATGAATACCATTTGGCATTAATGATACGTTTAGATTGAAAGAATAAATTGAAAAGTGAAATAATTTATTCCATTATAGTTAAAATGAGTTATTCCATATGTTCTTCCTCTCTCAAGAAACCAAACACAATTTTTTTCATTTTAATCACAACCGAACACAATTTTTTTCATTCTATAAAAATGAGTCATTTCATTCTTACATGTATTACTCCGATCCAAACGAGGTATAAGTCGTTGCTTTGCAAGCTGAAAGATATACATCAGAAAACACAAACTTTAGATTTCAATTACATAAACAATTTACTTAATGAAACATGCTCGACAGTCGACATTGCTCTGTTTGGTTTGGAGAAAATTAAACAATAAAGAACTTACATTTGAATAGTAATCGAAGGATGAGAGACAGAGATTTCAACAACGTATGGATTGCCTAAAAAATTATGTTCAAAAAGAGAACTAAAATAGCAAGTGTAAAGATGAAGAAGATCTTAGTTGCAAACCTACTCAATAGCATATCTATTCATTGGAGCATTTCACCAAACAATTCATGTGCACCATGCCGAGATAGCTCCAAATTAGCAAAAAATAGTGTGAAAATGGGATAGTAATGTATGATTGTGAAAATTCAATCAAGAAGATGGTGCTATACCTTGGCGAATTGTGTGCAAATAAAACCCCCCAAATTTACTTAATGAATATAAGACCATTTTTCGATTAAAAAAAAAAATCAATCCGAAAGTGATGTGAGTCAACAAAAATAATAAAAAACAAAAAACTCAGTGTACATTTAGATCGATCTTAGACGAGGTCGATTTCTTGGGTTCCTTCGTTCTCAACAAAGATCATATCGATCTTAGTCGCGGATCGATTTCTTGGATTCCTCCATTCTCAAAAAAGCAACCAACAATCTCTTTCTTTTTCGGGACAGGTGGAAATGGAGTTTGTAGAATAAAGAAGAGCAAAGAAGGAAGATGGAAGGGCATAATTAAATGCAAATTGATTTTGATAGAGGCAAGGAAAATAAAAAAAGTCAAAAAATTAATGACTCGGTGCAACCCAAATTAATTCAGACCTGAACGAACGAAATTGGAGGACGAAACCCGACAGGAACGAATTTCGTTTGCGGTTTTATATCCCTTAGTAGATTTGAAAAACTAAATTAAATCGTGAGTGATTTAGATTATAATTATAAATATATTTGTAACTAAATATATTTTATGGTGAATAGTTTAATTAAAACTAGAGTTTATAAATTTATCTTTAATGATGACAATTAGGATAATGATTGAAGTGTTTGGACTTAATCCTAACTCATTTCAAAAAAATTAGACATAATTTCTAAATTATTTTAAGAAATAAAAAATAAAAAATTATTATTGATTGAGTCAACTCATGACCAATCAAAATCTCGTCCCAATTAACTCAGCAACTCGATTCATTTAACTCAACCAATGATTCGTTATTACTCCAATTATATATAGTAAGCAACAGATTTAAACGTGGTCCTATTAAACAGTCAATATTCAATGGAAAAAATGTATGACAAAAAAAAAATCTCACAAAAGGTGTACTATAAAAGGGGTAATAAACTTTGTGAAAAAATTGTGTAAAAAAATATATTTAAAAAAAAACAAAAAACTCATAAAAAATGTACCCGAAAGCTGACGAAAATGCCAAATCATTCATAAAAGAGCCTAAACTCTGATATATTGTAAGAAATTATAGAATTAAATTGAATAAAAAACTTTCTTAATTATTGTGTATTACCCTAGGATTTAGCTACTGTAATTATAGGTATTAATAAGGTATACAGCCGAAGTTGCAGCTAAGAATATGAAGGATTGCTTTTATAAATCTTTCGATAGCCGAAGTTGCAGCTAAAAAAACGAAGTCTTTCGATAGCCGAAGCTAAATGATTACTCTTATCAATCCTTCAATAGCTGAAGTTGCAGCTAAGAAGTCGAATGATTATTTTTATAATTCTTTCGACACAAGTAGCAATCATATGAAATATCACTGAAGGGCTATACATTACAGAGTCCCATAAGCTGAAGTATCCTTCGGACTTACTTCATTCGAAGAACGCTTCAGCAGCAACTACTTGCTTTAGCCAAAAATGGGGTTCCTATTACTAACAACCAATTCTGATAGTTCCTTGACATCTGTCAATGTAATAACCACAAATGGTTAGTTGGACATAGTGGACAAGTGGTTGTCAAGCATGGCAGTTGTCTCACAAATTAAACACTAAGCAAATCAAACCAACCCATGCCCTTACACATACAACACTACGCTTGGGGGCATAGGGTTAGGTGTTGGACTGGTTTAGTGGGACACTTGTCCTTCTACCATTAGTTTCAAGGCACTATAAATAGCTCTCCACGCACAGAGGTAAGAGAAAAAAATGCATTTCTAAACACTCGAACTTTATTTTCCTCAATTGCTAACATTTGCTCAAACTTCATTAAATCTCACACTGGAGTTATGACCCGATGACATCTCGCCGTCAAGCCCAGGCGTTTTCTTATTTGTGTAAGTTGTAAGTCCATTCTATGTGATTCAAGCTACTGAGACAAAACGAGCATTAACATTGGTGCTAAAAGGAGGGTTTTCTAGAGTTTGAGTTTCAAACCTTTAAACTCCTATTTGTTCACCATGGAATCTCAAAATAATTCACATTTATTAAAAAGACACCCTTCAGCAAGTCATGCAAATAATGATTTACGCAGTCAAAGTGTAATAAGCGAACAAGCAAACCGTATAACACAATTTGAAGCTGCAATTGGGCGTTGAAATCATGCTGATCAAACACATGCACCCACTCAACGCTAGGACTGTGCATTCGGTTATAACCGAACCAAATAGCTTATTCGGTTATAACCGAATACCGAACCGAACTTATTTTTGCTATCCGAATTAATAAATAACCGAATTACCGAAAACCGAATAACCGAATTTACTATTCGATTATTCGGATAATAACCGAAATTAAGGTCTATATTTCTCCAACAAAGAAAAGTCATTTCAAATTTCCAATACAAGAGTTTCTAATCACAAAATTTTATCAATAAATATTTTTATTTTATATTTTTTTCTTATTTGGTTAACCGAATAACAAAATTTTTAAAACCAAACCAGAACCCGAAAACCTTATATTAAATCGGATATAACTGAATTTCTAAAAATAACCGAATAACCGAAAAAATTCGGTTAAAAAAATTCGGTTCGGTTCGGTTTTTCGGTTATAACCGATTTTTGCTCACTCCTACTCAACGCCGTTTCGCCAACATAAGAAGAGATCCATCTCCTCGTAGATTTAGATAAAGGAATAATGAAACTTCTCAAAATTGACCTTCTAAGTCTAGGCGTGACAACGAGTCTCAAACCCCCATCGGACACACCATAGGGGAAGTATTAGCCCCCTCATGGTAATAGTTGAAGGACACGACAAATGAACGAGGTCGTCCAACCGAGCATTACTAAGGGAGTCATACTCAGAGGAATAGTAAAGGTGGAAGTAGCTCAAGGGAAGATCTTTACAGCCCAACTTCCTCTACCTCAACTTTTCGACTACCCTAAGCCTATAAAGCTCAGAACCTAAAGATCCCAAGTGATTCACAACCTGTTGTAAAACAAGTTTCGGGGGAGTGCTAAGCTTTGGACCCAAAGAGGATGTCAAAAATATCTAGCATGCTCAATTTGTAGAAGTTTTACAATTACTTTCCTAAAAACTTGGAGTATGTGATACCTTATACTATTTTCTAAATTTGTTTTAATAAATAACTGACAGGAAATAACAAAGTAAAAAGCATAAATTCAAAGACAGGAAAATAAACTTAGCATAGAAACCAAACAATATCCAAGTATATAACTCGAAGGCTTGAGTACTTGGCCAAAATAAAACCATTCAAAATATCTTGGCCTAAAGGCCTAAACCATCAACAAATTACGTAAAGTATTTTTCCCGAAGGCTTAATTATGCATTCTTGTAAAAATTCACAAAGAAAGAGGAGAAATCTAAGGGGCTTCCAGATGAATGGCATCTTCCACCATAGATCTCTCCTCTTCACCTTGCTCTTCAGCTGAGCCCTTAGCCTGTTCTTCGGTAAGCACTTCAGCCTATACTTTAATTTGAGGAATAGGTGGAATCTGGGCTGCTTGAGTACCCTCAATTGTGAAAAGAGAGATATCCATCTCGGTTAATTCTTGGAAATTGTCTAAGCATCCTGACCATCCGAAGTCATGCTCAGTTGGAATCCGTTCAATTAAAGACTTGTACTCTTCATTATCTTTGAAGTCTTTAATGATTTTAGCTCGAGTCTCATCAGTAACCGGCCTAGTGTCACAAGGTTGAGGTTTACCCCCGAATTTTTGCCTTGTGATGGCTTGGTCTGTCTCGCACAACCAGTCAGCCAACCCCGCACAACACTCCAACGTACTGTTTAGACCCAACAGTACACACACACACACACCTAGTTATATGTATACTGATTAGGAATATATAGTACGTAAGCAAACAATGGACACCACACAAATTTATAGGCTAAATGCCCAACCTTTTATTGCACCTTCAATAAACTAGAAATCTGCCCAAAGGCTTACAATACACAGAAGATGAACCAAGCTATCATTCTTTTCTGCTCTCTAGCATGCTTAATTTCGTGCACTAAGAACTGGCTATTTATAGCCTGATGGTTAGTTGACACCCCCAACTGCCAAGAGGTTTGCACCACTAAGGTGCTGCCAACAAAGGGGTGGCAGTTCCCCATAACTGCCCATGACTAATAACTGTCAACAGGTGTCTTCAAGACTTTAGGCCACGCACAAATGGGTCCCAGCACAACAATCAGCTATCTGGCCACTCCCCCACTATTGGTAACCGCCCATAACCGCTTTGCCTGCTGTGCCCAACTGTTGCCCCCACTTCCTGACACGCTGCCCCATTGTCTTGTGCAATCTGGCACACCAAACTGCACCTCAACTGCTCCTTGACCCAGCCCAAGTTGTAGGCCGAACCAACTGTGCACGCCAGCCCACTTTGATTGCTTCCACGTGCATCAGTCTTGCATGCTGCCCAGCCCAGTATGTCAAGCACTATCTTGTGCACAACCCAACACATTATGCTGTCACGCAACCTAACGCCCAGCATTGTTTGGCACCTCACGTAGCCCAACACCTTGTGTTGTCTTGCTCCCAACATAGTCCGACACTGACTAGCACCGAATTCATGCAACCTTTTGGCACGCTAGGCCCTGCCTATGCCATTCCCCGATTTTTGCCAAGCCCTTGCCTACAAGCCTTGGTCTTCCTTGCCCAAATCATGCCCGCTCATGAATGGGACTTTGATCCAATCCAAGCCACTTATCCGTTGTTAGCATTGTTGTTAGGGGAGCCCAACAATGCCTCAATGCCCCGCATCCATCGCCCATAGCTGCCTGCCCATGGCTCGGGTGGACTTCACCGACCATCCATCCCCTATAGTAGCACTTATGAAAATATCTAATGTGCCAGCAATAGACATCAAGGTTGCTTGAACAGTCGTAATGTAGATCCCCTGGATCCATCCGTTTTCTTGACAAGCCCAAATCTGCTACACGTTGCGGGCATTTGACGTACGCTGCCCGCATCTGCTGCACGCTGCGCCCATTTGCCGCACGCTGCCGCATAATCTGAGTGTCAAGCTAACAAGGGTCTAACACCTAGCCTTCAGATGATTAATTTTTTACTCTTGGTCTTTGCATTTAGTATTCAGAATTAACCCTTCTTGACGACACGTTCATGCATCGATCGTTCGGCAAGGGCTTCAGCTCCTAGGTCGCACTTTTCTTACTGAAGTTTGTCTTTATCCAACTTAAGAACTTCACTTTCCTTTTTCAACTTCTTGACTTTGGCTTCGATGGATTCCTCCCTACCATGAGATACCTTCAACAGCTTGACATTGTCCATCAGCTTGTTTGAAGCGACCTGAGCCTTTTTCTCCTAGTTTCTAGCAGCTAATTGAGCATTCTTGGCTTGGAGACGGTACCTCTTGACTTCGTTCGTCTTGAAGACTATCCACATCAGGTTCAGGATCACATTCATATCTCTCAAATAGGTGAGAAAGCACGGAAATATCCTATAACAATTATGAGCATTAGCACATGCAGATTAGATTAAATAATTTCAAAAGGTATCATTGCTTACCTGCCCAAGATGCTTCATTGAAAAATACATCAAATCCGCGTTTGTTTTGTTTTGAAACTTCGGCGCATCCTCCAACAACCTACAGCTTTGAAAACACTTTAAGGGTATGTGTGTTCATCGTTTAAAGAGCCAAAAAATGGGGTTCTGTTACTAAAGACCACTTCTGATAGCTCATTAACATCTGTCAATGTAATAACCACACAAATGGTTAGTGGGACACAGTGGACAAGTGACTGTCAAACATGACACTTGTCACACAAATTAAAATTAAGCAAATCAAACCAACTCATGCCCACACACAACACTACGTTTGGGGGTAAGGGGTTGGGTGTTGGATTGGCTTAGTGGGACATTTATCATTCTACCATTAGTTTCAAGGCACTATAAATAGCTATCCATACAACGAGGTAAGGGAAAAAAAGAGGCATTTCTAAACACTCGAACTCTATTTTTCTCCATTGTTAACATTTGCTTAAACTTTCACTTACGCTCATACCAGAGCTATGACTCGACGACATCTCGCCGTTAAGCCCAGGTGTTTTCTTCTTTGTGCAAGTTGTAAGTCCATTCCAATGTGATTCAAGCTGCTGGGATAAAACGAGCCTTAACAGGTATCTTGTAGCCAACTTACAACATGAAATCTGTCTGTTTACAAATCTACAAAATCACATAATTACATCTTTAGTTACAGTCTTTGTTAAGGTACATATAATTGAATATAAAATCCCAAGTAAATGTCGAATAGAAAAAGAGGGAGACAATTTAGAATACAAGGTGGAAAGATATACTCTGGAGTTTTAGATTTCTCGTAAAGAAGGGTGTCAGAAAATCTTCGTATTTGATCTCTCTTCGCAACACAAAGATTGACTCGACACGAAAAAATACTAAAAAAAGAGAGGAGCCTTTATTCTTATATATGCCTCTTTAAAACAAATTCATATATTTTTTTGTATACATTATAAAGTAGCACAAATTATGGGAAGAACCTAAGTTGGATATACAAGATGGTTGAAAGTTTAAAGGGAAATTTGATCTCGATTAATGAAAAAGTCACGCGTTAAGGGGAGATTGTGTATCACGTGATTATAAATCTTATTTTAGAATACACGAAAAAAGAAAATTGACGAGATATGTGCTCTTAATGGATAATAGACACAATAAGTTAACATTTTGGGCCAAAATGTGATTTCAAATGAGTTATGAGCTTGGACCTTGGGTCATATATGGATTGCATGATGGATAAAATATAATTGGATTTTTTTTTTGGTGCAAAAAAATGAGAGGTAGGTAAAGTACCCCAAACTCCCGTCAGGACACATTGTGCCTACAACAACTACACACATCTGAAGAATCCCCCACGGCCCCACCTTACCTATGTCGGGACCGAAGCTCAGGGATCCTCCGCGAGTAGAGCGTAGAGTTGTCATCAACCATCCAGTGTGGGTGGGACTCGAACCCAAACATTGAGTGAGAAAATTCGACCCACTAACACTAAACCAATGAATGATTGGCGTTAAAATATAATTCATTTAGCAAATAATAAAATATAATTCATTTAGCAAGTGGTAAACTCTTCCCGTAGAAGAGTTTGGATGACATTTTATAAGAGATATCGAAGAATGTGAACTAGGGCCTGTTCGACACCTACTTATAAGTTGGTTTGACCAACTTATAAGTAGTTTAAGCAAAAAAGGTGTTCGGGACCGACTTTGTTTTTTTTTACTTATAAGTCGAAAAAAAAGTCAAAAAAATAAGTAACATTTAGTTACTTAAAAAAATGACTTATAAGTCATTTTTTTTAAGTTGGTCAACAACTATGAAATGACAAAAATGCCCTCTTTTATTTTTAATGTTCTTCTTATTGAAGGACATTTTAGTAATCTTCTTATTTTATTTTAACTTATAAGTTATTATTAGCCGAACACATCCACAATTATTACTTATAATTCCTGACTTATAAGTAAAAATAATGCCGAACACTATTACTTATTGTATTTTGGTTTAATTTATATTTTGGAATGTATAAAAATTTCAAACACTTATTGTATTTATATTTATTATTTAGATTAGCCTGGTATGTTTAATTATTTTCGAGACTGTTTATGATTACAACAGTGTAAAATAAGTACATTTTTAAAAGCTCCGATTTGATTATCTTACACCATTATAATCATAATGCTCCACAACGTTAAATCAAATAAAAATTTACATATTTTCATATTTTTGCATATTATGTGTATCTGCACGATTACATTGTGTGAATAAAGATCAAAATTACTTTCTAGTTGAAGTGTCCATGTCAGATACCTTCTACCCTTTTAAGTGTATATTTATTCTTCTTCAAAGAATTCAATGTTACTATGACATTCAATCTTAAAAAGGGTCAATAAAAACATATCAAAATGCCCAAATGAACTACCATAATATAAGAATATTACAATATCACAAGTCCAAGTAAATATTACAATGTGAAGGCAAAATTGAATTGATTACAACTAGCTACACAAAAATGCTGCCCATATACATATATTTACAACTGCAGCTTAGAAGAAGAATGACAAAGATTCAACAAGGAATCTGTTAACCTGCCTCTCCAGGTAAAATTAGAAATATATTTTATTTTATAAGTAATCACAACAGTAAGATAGCTATTTCTGGCTTTCTGCATTTGAAATTTACTCCTTGTTTCGAGATGCTCGATCTTTCCGATGACCACCAAGGATGCGAGAAATTTGTAAACCTCTGCTGAATGCTTGGTTGAAAAGCATACGGGTTTGAAACTCGGAAACAAAAGGAAACCAGGCAAGAAAAGCAACAGGGGTGAAAAGAAGCAAACCCATCACAATTTCATAACCACGGGCAAGTGTCCGAACTGATCCCCAGAATCCAGCTCGATGAACAAGAGGCTTGCATGCTTGTGCAATCTGAAAGCAGAGGATGAGGTATACAGATAATTACAAATTATATAATGAACTATGAAGAATTAAACATGCGTAGTATCAGTAGCTTTAAGGGAAAACAGGGAAAATAACATGTGAATTTACTAGACTATAATGGAAAAGTAGGAAAGAGTGCACGAATTGGTTTGTGAAATAAGGATCATCACTTGAATGGCGAAAACATAGAATGACTGAATGAGAAACCCAAATCGTTATATATCTAAGGAATAAACATATTTTAACTCCACCTTTCTTGTACAAACACAAGAGAAGCAACATTTTGGTATTACAGTTGTGAACCAGTACGTGAAATAGGAGTGCAAGACGCTTCTCAGGAATTAAAAACTATCAACAAGTGTGATATGAATTGGATATACTGAAAAAAAATGTACTAACCAGAAGCAAACCCCAACCAGTTGGCATGAAAGCAAGAATGCAGACTATGATGTCCTGCATAGTCATATGGGGGAGAGCGATCAAGGTTACCAGAATAGAAATAAATGTAAGAAAGATCAATCCTTTGATGAGCCGAAACATGAGTTGAAAATTTGCACTGAATTTTCGCCGTCCGACCGAAATAGTCTGGAAAAATATAAACAGGTTGAGAAACTGATCCGCTAAGCTGATATTTATGAAAGCAATATGATCGAATATTCAAATCATCAATTCCAAGTGCAAATTGTAACATAACCCTCAATTTAATAAAGCAGAGCTTGAGAATAACAAATAATTACAGCTCCGTGCGACGCAAAAGCTATGTTACATGGACTCTTCACTTTATCCAGAGGTACCCGTGTCTGCATGCTTGAGACTCAAGACAAGGATATGGGTGTTGGACACTTCATTTTAGTGTAAAAAATTGGCAAAATTTCGGACTTTTTAAAGTATCAATGTCTGACCGAACACTCCATCCTAGTCCAAGAAACTTGGTGCAAAATTCATACTAAAATATTTTAGAGAAAGAAGAAGATATTATAGGGTGTTTCTCATTGTGAATTACTCGGGTCATGTATTAACAAGTATTATTAACGGAACAAGCTCAAGAAAGTGTCCTCTTTTTCACCGGAGGATTTTTATTATTTATTTAATGTTTAGGGTTTTCAATCTTTACCATTTCCAGTTTATGAAATATGTTATCATCTCAACAAGAAAATAATTCCTTCAACAATATACTTGTTGTAAAGAAGAAATAATTTATCCATCTATGTGTATAATAAAACATGCAAGCAGAAATTACTCGTAGGAAAAAAAAAATTCAATAAAATAATTTTAATGTTTTGGGTCTTCACTATTTACCATTTTCCAGTTAATGAACCATGTTAACAAGAATACAATTCCTTCAACAACAAACTTGTACTTGTTGTACAGAGGAAAGAATTTCTCCATCTATATGTATAATAAAACATACAAGTAGAAATGTTAAAACTTATTCTCTCACCTTCATCACAAACAATATCAGAAATATCACCAGCCATGATATGCCATATACCTGTAGTTTATTAGAGAAAGAGTATTTAGTAAGCACAGACTAAACTGACGAGGGAACTTTTACAATGACATTGAAGGCGAAAACCTGCAGGCTACTACGTACCAGAAAACTTTGAGTCTTCTTTGTGATGTTTAAGTGATAAACGAGCCCATACTGGTAGATGAAAAATCGTAAAGCCAACAATATTTCAGCAATGATACCACGCTTTCCAGAATGATGAAGATGTTCTTGTTCCTCCTCCCACCATGATTCCCAACTTTTTTCAGGTGGTACACCAATACCACCTCGATTGCTTATCCATTTGTTCCAATCACTCCAATCATCAATGATCTTTTGCCATTCAAAACCAGAAGGATTGAAGAGGAAGGGAGCGAAAAGCCAGGTGCCCACCATGAACCACATTGATACTGTAATTAAGATATAAGCAAGTGCCCCCCTATAGGTTTTACCAAAAATTTGGTACACAACAAGAAGAATCATTAGCTCGAGCCCCTTCACAAAATGGCTGCGGGAGTAGAGCCGATAGTTTTCAGCAAACTTGGCATGAAACACTACAAACCCACGACCAGTAGGTCTATATTTCGCACCTCCATGAAGTAATGTCCTTCCATAATAGTGAGTCTTTGTTCCAAGTGAAAATGTGAAAAATACTGGTGCTAGTTGTAATTGCATCAGAATAAATTCACTTAATGCAGTTCGGAAACCTTTTTCCAAGCCAATCTCCATCATCATAGGCAAGGCCATCAAAAATCCTATTTGCACAAATGACTGTGAAGCAAGAGCCACTTGAAGTGGCTTGTTATCTCGAATAGCTGGCTGAGTACTTAGACCCTCTTCAAGTCCACTAAGAACAAGATATAGTCGCCCGTAAAGGAATACATACACAGTAAGCACAGTAATCTGCCAAATAAATGATTGAAAGCTCAGATAACTACGAAAGCAGATACTCAGAATTGGGGGGGGGGGGGGGAGGACAGGGTAGATCTTTGAAATATACCAAGGTACTGAAGTAAAAACCGATGGTTGTGAAATAACATGATAGCATCCGGAAAAAATCGAAACGGTGCCCAAGCCTGTAAAGATCACGACTCAACGTCTGTTCCCCATTCCCATTTGCTATTTTTGCTTCAAACAGTGAAATCTGATTAAGGCCCACATCCCTTCCTTTCCCAACTTGTATGTATTCATGATGTGTAACATTGCCTTCACGTAGTGTAGAATTAAAGCCTGCAAGCAATGTCATATTAGAAGAGTAACATGGTCGTTCAAGATCATGCACAAAAGTTAAATCACAAAGGACTCAAACTACAGAGAATGAATTTACCAGCGAATATATCCTCGCTTAAGTTGATAATCTTGGAGGCTTTGCTAACACCTCCTCTCGTAAGGTGAAACAGCCTATCAAAAACATCTGGATGACCATAGTGAAATCGAACCCTGGATGAGAAACAAAGTAATAGCAGTTAATGAACAATTTCTGTGCAAGCACAACACTGAATAAATGAGTCACAAGAAAGAGAAATAGACGTTGACCAGACTGAATGGAAATAAACCTCAAAGTTGAACAACTGAGGACTGCCTCTTTATTTATTAGTAAAAGCTAAAATATGATGGTAGCAAAGAGCATGCAGGGCCTCAGGCTTAATGTACACTTAACAACTATTAATCACTATGGAAAGTACTAAGCAGTTCAACTTGGAAAAGATACATTTACATGTCAATTCAATTCCTGAGCTGATTACTTGACTACACCTCTTAACAATCGTACTCCCAGCTAAATATTAAATTTGAACAACTGAGGATAGCCTTTTTTTGCATTTATTAGTAAAAAGATAAAATATAATGGTGGCAAGTAGCATTCAGGGCCTCGGACTAAAAAAATCAGCCAACCATAAGTTGTGGAATATAGGGAGGAGGGCATAATAAGCAAAAAAAAATAGGGAACTATGGAGAAAAAAAGTAGTTGAAAAGGTAAACAATGCAATTTCACATATAACACATTATTTATCAGATTTTCATATTCCTCCTTCCTTTGGAATCATTGCTAAGCTAAAACTTGTTGTGACATTTCCAACTTTATACAGATGAAGTTCTGAATCCTTATTTGTAAAGCCAAATAAGGGTTTGGTTTAACAAAATATATACAAAACATACCACAAAATCAAAAGATAAATGCCAACTAAACCAAATGTTAACTTCATCGATTTTCAGTAATGATAGAGACAAGTCCCTTGAGTGTTTTGTATTGATATCTTTACAAATAGCAACTTAAGATGGATCCGACTAAAATTTTAATATCAATCCAGGGATTAATTCTTCCCTCCATCCTCATACCAACAAAAGAAAATGAATAACACTCGTACTCTTTTGTGTATGAGAGAGAGAGAGAGAGAGATCTTACTTCAAAGGGTTAGCTAATAATCTCTGGCCAATAGTTACAAAACTTGTCTCCTGATTTGACATAAACCATGCAAGAGAAGAAACACTGCATCGAATACCAAGCAAACTATGACTCTATATGAAAATGAGGAAAGAAAAATATATTAAGGTAAAAGAACCAAAACAACGAAGAATATACCTTCCAGTAAATATATGCTCCCGAAGACCAAGAATACTAGGATATCTCACACCATCATGTTTCTTAAGAAACTCTTGAAGCAAATTCCTCATTTTCAAGGCTTCTTCCATGTAGTTATCCTAACGATGAAATTTAATAAGCTGATAGTTGGCATAGAAAGATCAAGTGCACCACAGAAACATGATAACTGTTGGAGATAACATAATTTCATTTTATGTTTGGTTTGAAACTTTTTTTTTTATTTTTGTAATATGTTTTGTGACAAGCTGTAAGTCATAATATAAGACTTTCGGCTTGAGGGGGAGTGTTAAGAGGATTGTAGGATAATACATATATTTTATCTCTACCATGGTATCAGAGCTAGGTTAATCTTGGCAATCAAATCAAAAAGTCTTGCTTCCGCTGTCGGCGGCACATAGCCAGCAACGGGCATCGTTTATTTTTAACTTCATCTTAAAGAAAAACAAATTAGGTGGTTAGAGTTCAGTTTTAGTTCTTTTGTTGGAGTTGTAGTTTGAGTTTTGTCATGCATTGTTAAAGTTGGTGCTCTAGTACTCGGTTGCCCAGATTTGAGGTTTCTTTTCGAATATGCAGGTTCCTTTTTGCATGTTTATTTTGATTGTCATAGATTTCGGTGCATTAAGTTGCAGTTCCCAGCATACAGAGAAACTATAGTCTTAGGGTCTGTTTGGTACTAATGGAGTTTTTTTTTTCTTAACAAGGGTAATATGTCCAGAGCAATTAATTTCTCGAATTGAAATATATAAATGGATTTTTAATTGGAGAGTAAGGACTTTTATGGGACAGAAGTTTGAAGAAGACGTGTGTCCTTTGATTTGTTGGGAGGCTTAAGAGTCCTCCATTATTAAGAAAGGCAAGGAGTCCTTCATCGTTGTTCTCCTTATGTATTAGGATGAGAAATCAACTTTGGGCATAAACATCATTTGTTTTTTTTATACGACTGGGTTGGCCAATTTTATACACTCTCAGACATACTACTCTGTGGGAGTTTCCAGAACCAAGTTTTTCATCTTATAAACATCTTATAAATTTTTATTCGTGAAAATTGAAGAGGATCTCAATTTGAGGGGAAGTGTTGGAGATAACATAATTTCATTTTATGTTTGGTTTGAATCTTTTTTTATTTTTGGGATATGTTCTGTAACAAACTGTAAGTCATAATACAAGACTTTCATCTTGAGGAGGAGTGTTAAGAGGATTGTAGAATAATATCTATAGGCATTATTAGAATATATTATTATTACAACTTGGTCACCAAGTATGCTTGGTGCCCGCACATACTAGGCCCCTACTCAACTAGTAGCCTATATACAAGACTTTAGTACTCTTTATAATGAGACAACAACAATATTCAATACATCTATTTTCTCTCTAACAATAACAATATACCTGATTCATATCTATAGTTTGTAAGCCTTCTCCACGTGTGAAGATAATAGCATGATTCTGGTTTTCTGGCTTTCCTTCACCCAAGATAGCAGGTCCGGGAAGCTTTATTCGATAAATAACCTGCATGTGAAGATCATGGTAAACATTTGGCAGATGTTTGGAACACAGAAATTACAAAGCATATCATGATAGATGTAATATTCATGAGACCCAACTACTTTTTCTTGTACACTCCAGTTGTGTTCCCTAGTTTCAAAAGTCCAATAAGTCCACCTAAATAACAAGACCTCTCATCCAATGCTTTTCAGACTTGAGCAGGTCATCGAACTAGAAACGCTACATGGGTCACTAGTTCAACCAATGGTAGAACCATTATTTAACCGGAGACGCCATTTTTACATATTAAATACTTAAAAATATAATAATAAAGCAGCTGCAGATGGCTGCTATGGTCCATTACGACATAAAAATAAAATCTACCAGCACTTCCAGCAAGATTGCTGCATATGGCTTGGGGTCTAACTGAAATCAAGAATGATTATATATTGTCATTTACATATTGCTTTCATCTATAAAAAAAGAGACATAATATTTACCTGGTCCAAATTTTGTCCTGGCTCAGAAGAATTTGACTTCGGCATAGCAGCCTTCACCAGAGAAGAATAATACACTTTTTGGTTAACTTTTTTTGATCTATCTTTGCTAGGCTCTTCAACCTCATCAATGTAAGCTACACGGAGAGATGGGTAACTGTCCCAAAAAAAGAAGGGAAACACAGGTTCTAAGTTGTCTAAATTAATCAATCACTACAGCAACATAGATGAATGAACACTTACCCTGACATAAGCTTTAAAATGTCTGTCGCACGAGGATTACCAGATCGCTTGTGAATCCCATATTGCTGGCATGAAACCACATATGTAAATTTCATATCAGCAACTGCTTGACATTGAGTCCACAGTGACCTCTCTCCCTTCATCTGATCCTCATTTAATTCAATGGCCTTATAGCCTTCCATTAGATCTGATCAATGTCCACCACAAAGCAATAAAAAAAGCATAAATATATATAAGTGATCAAAATGCATACAGCATTCTTACAAAACTATGAACCAAATCACTGTTGAGGAATAGTTACCTTCATCTTTTGCCATATCAAGGAAAGCTTGAAGTTCCAAGGCTTTACGGTAATACATCATACCTCTTACTGAAAAGTAATAATGTATCGGTCCATTGAAAAGTAAAAATTTAAATGTGCTAATATGTATGAACAAGATATTGGAGGGTACCATGTAAACCAACTCTCTCCACCCTCTAGAGAGGGGAGAGGGGAAATATCAACATATTTATAAAGACACGCGTCTCTTACCAGTTTTAGTCAGAGTTTGGCCTCTATATGATGCCCAAAGTCGTAATTGCTCTTCTAATTCATCTAATCCTCTAAGTTCTTCTTCACTTTTGCAATTCATTCGCTCAAGAAAATTGTTCCACTCATCTACATTTTATTATTGGTTAGTCCAATAACAAACCAAAAAAAAGAATGAAAGAAAGAAAGACCACTACATAGCACTTGAACAAAAATGCAAACCTGGAAAAATCTTCTGCAAGTAAAAGAGTATTGAAACCCCGTCTTCATTTGGAACTTCCAAATCATGCAACGAGAAGAGGACCTCCTCCGTGTAATAAGGAGTCAAAACACTGTAAAGAACAAGTTATGTCATGCATATTGTTAATAATTTTAACGCTAAGTAAGCTCGTTAATTTGCAACAAGATTTGATAATAATATAATGTTTCATGATGGTACGATCTCTAGTCTAATACACCTACAGGTGCAAATTGCAATAAGCCTAAGAATAGTAATTCCCCAAGTCACAGTGTATACACACAACAAGAAATTTGTGAAAGGTTGCAGGCTAGCTTCATTTTGGTAACCATGTAGAGATATTTTGAAACTCTAGTTTATTTATTCAGAAGAAATACCATTTGGAGGTGAAATAACAAGGGATAAAAAAGAAGGAAACTCCCATCTTGGGTGAACTAAGGAAGCAGAAGCAAAAGAAAGAAAAAATTTAAAGCTTAATTTGTGTCAATCAATTGGAAATTATGCAAACCCCAATCTGAAACTTCAGATAGGTACATGTTTTAGTCCAAGAATCAACCCAAGCTTGAAAACATAAAAAAAATATAAATAAAAAAAAAAAAAAAATCTACTAGGAGGGGAACAATTATGCACAACTACCAAAATCCATCACCTTAAGTTCATTCATTAGTAACATATCCTGCTCAACATATTGAATAAGGAAGAACATAAACTACAAGGTTCCAATATCCACTTTGACTTCACTTGATTGTGAACTTGTGATTATTATATCATCAATAATCAATAAGGAATGAATCAAGTACAAATAGTTCACTGAATGCATCATCTTGAGTAGACAAGTGAAATGCAAGAAGTAACTTGATAGTCAAATACAAATAGTTCGTTGAATGCATAATCTCATGTGTAGCAAACTTCAACTGGGATCTTCAACAATTGGATGAAAAAAATGTGTTTCTTCATGGTGACTTGGAGGAAGAAATATATATAGAAACACCCTCGGTTTTGCTTCATTTGCCACCAAGGGTAAGGTTTGTAAGCTGCGAAAGGCTCTGTATGGTCTGAAGCAATCTCCCAGAGCCTGGTTTAGTAGATTCTACAAAGCAATAATAAGTTTTGAGTACAAGCAGAGTCGAGCAAATCATACTCTATTTGTCAAACAAATAAAAGGTAAAACTACCATTCTTATTGTTTATGTTGGTGACAGGGGATAATAGAGAAGAGATAGTTAATCTCAAAGCAAGATTGACCATAGAGTTTGAGATCAAAGATCTTGGTCCTTTGAAATATTTCCTTGGTATTGAAGTTGCGAGATTTTCTGGTGGGATTTTTCTATCTCAAAGGAAATATGTACTTGATCTTCTAACAGAAACTGACATGGTGAGATGTAAGCCTGCTAATTCTCCTATTGAAGTTAATCATCATCTAGTAGGTGGCACAAGACCTACGATTGATAAAGAAAGATATCAACGTTTGGTAGGACGATTGATATATTTTTCTCATACCAGACCTGATATATCTTATGACGTGTGAGTAGTGATGCTGTGGGAGTAGTGAGTTGGTATATATATGATCCTCGACATTGTCACATGGAAACTGTCTACAGAATTCTGAGGTATCTCAAGTCTGCTCCTGGGAAAGATTTATTGTTCGCACCACATGGTCATATGAGAGTTGAAGCATTTTATGACTCAGATTGGGTAGGCTCTATAGATGATCGTCGTTCTACATCTGGTTACTGTTCATTTGTTGGAGGCACTCTTGTTACTTGGCACAGTAAGAAACAATCCGTGGTGGCAAGATCCAGTGTTGAGGCCGAATATCGAGTTATCGCATTGGGTATATGTGAACTAATGTGGCTTCGAACTTTGTTAGAAGATTTGGGTGTTATAACTAAAAGGCCTATGCAGTTATTTTGTGATAATGAGGCAGCCATTAGTATTGCAAACGACCCAGTACAATACGATAAAAGAAGCACATTAAGATTGACAAACACTTCATTAAAGAAAAGTTAACTAGTAGTCTTATTTGTTTACCTTTTGTCAAAACCAAATATCAGCTTGCTGATATTTTGACTAAGGGCCTTAGTAGTAAGATATTTCATCTATTATATTTCAAGTTGGGTATGCGAGACATCTATACACCAACTTGAGGGGGAGTATTAGAATATATGATTCCCATAATTGTAGTTAATCTTATCCCATAATTAGTGTGTATACATTGCTGTAAATTAGGATTTCCATAACTATAAATTAAGGATTGCTATACTTGTGTATATAAACCAATGTAATTGAGAGGAAATTAATTAAGAAGGAATTATAAACCCAAACTCTGTGCATTATTTTCTACAGATTCTAATGGGAAACAAAAATGCTACTTCAGATCAAATAAAATAGGTTTGATCATAGATAGGTTACTTTAGACATGAAAATCCATCTCTCCCTCCCTCCCATACATATCTCAGAAAAATTGTCAACCACACATTTATTTCTCTTGTGAAAAAGTTGATCGAAAATAGTTCAAACAATTATAAGTCAACATTTGCTACTTAAAGCACAAATAAATTCTAGGAAGATGCAAGCCTCAAGCAAAAATTACTTTAAAAGGTTTTTCTAATAAGTAAAATAACTTAAAAAGACTTACGAGAAAGAAAGCATATTGCGGACTTTGGGTGCCGAAGGCATGTCCATAAACAATGAATTGGAGAAGAAGGATATGCGTCTCCTAGCTTCTAAGTTTGATGGTACATCCATTGCAGATTCCTTTACTGTAAGTAACAGATAGAGTCTTTTGATCTGTAAAAGGCAAAGACAGAATTTCATAAGAATCAATGAAAACCAATATTATGACAACCTTTACCAAATTAGACCTCAAAGCTACCTTCTCTTTCCAAGCCTCTGATTCTGGAGTTGGAAATTTGATTGCTCCAGCAGATGCAAATAACTGATATTGTTGATCAAGGGAGGTCATCACCTCCTGTCCCGACCCACCATGAATTGAATCTACCAAACTAGAGATCGTAACAACATTAGAATAACATGCAAAATGTAAAAATTATAAGTTCTAACATAATTAGGTGCAAGCAATTGACCTGGATATATGATCTTCCATCATTATATCTCTTGTCACAACCTCTAACATGTCTTGGAAAAGGATCACAACTTGATCCCTGTCCTCCTGCTTGTTCTCTAACTGTAGAAATGTGATTGTCCATAAATTTCATCTTGAACAACTGGATATTACTTCACTGCCATTTACTGCATTTAAAAACTTACCAAGTATTTGATAAGCTTAACAAAGTGATCATAGAGGCTAGGAAGAGCACTCATTTTGTATTCACTTATCAGATCACCAGAGTCAATGTGCTTGTCAACTTCTGAAAATATATAATCGATAACACTGAAACAAGCCACAGAACAAATTAATAAAAAAACAAAAGAAGAGCACAAAAAGAGAGGTAGACACAGAATCAATTAGACAGGGTGATTAACATTAATAAGACATTCTAATTTCAGATGAAAATTATCAAACGTACCAAAAACTTACTCTGTTTCATGAGCACCTCCAACCAAAACATTAATGATGTTCCGAAATGAAGCATAGCACTCGCGGACAGCGCACGACATATAATTGTCGGCCTCAATCCTCTTTTTCAGCTCACGGTCCTTGCCATTGCTGTCCTTGGCCATGTCCAGTGCTATTGGTATCTGTTCAATGTATTCAGGATGATACACACCATCAGGGATTCAATAATATTTAGTAAAGTTATAAATAATGAGGAGAAACTGTAATTTAAAAAGAAATTAACTGTTCACATCAAATCTGCTAAAATAAGCACACACCATAAAAAATAGTAGGAATTGATTAGAGAAGGTAGTAGTTTATTTTTTGGGCTAATGACAAAACTGTCCCCCCCATGTTTGGCCAAAAACAAATTTGTCCATCAAAGTTTAGAAATCGTCAATCAATACCTCAAAGTATTTTAAAACAACAAATTAAAGTGTGCCAGTCACGTGTGTATTTTCATATGCCTGAGATTGCCACATGCCATTTTTTGTGAGTTGAACACGTATTTCCAGTTATATACTTGAAATAACATCTAAATACAAATACACTTTTCCAAATACAAGTATTTTTCTTCAAAAAAAATAATAGTAGAAATTAGAAATATAAAAAAACAAAATAAAAAACATTATTCATCTTCAAACATAAAAACCCAGATTGTTGTTCCTCTTTGATTAAAAAGAAAAAAACACAAACCCTTGTTCGTCATCTTCAGATACCCAAACCACAACAAAATTAGAAAACAAAACAAAAAAGTACCAAATGTTTATCTTCAAATCCAACAACCCGAACATCCAAGTCCAACTATCCGCATCTCTAAAATCTTAATCTGATACATGCATCATCAGATCTACAACACTTCGGCACAATCTTTGAGATTCAGCCGCGATGATGGGGTAATATATACTACCCATCGATTTTGAGAGAACAAATCCATATAATTAATCATATCCAATGGATTTTGTAAGAACAGAAAGGGGGTTTGGGAATCAATCTCTAATTTGGTGTGTATATATATGAGCTATAGAAAGAGAAAGAAAAACTAAAACAAGTTGTAGATTGAGAATAGTGCAGAAATTGATCTGTGACGGAGGATATCTTTATTGGCCCTCAAGGATCTCAGCGGTAGATAGTGATGGGTGACACATCTGGTCGTTCCCGATAGCGGCAACTGTAGAGGAGGTTATAAAGATCGGTTTCTCTGACATACCCGGCGAGCTCCAGCGGCTAGCAAACCTCCCAACCCTGATTAGGAATAGGCGTAGTAATCGGACCTGCTTTTTACATATCTCTCGTTATTTGGGACGAATAATTCCCACAACTTCAGGAGAAAAAGAGGCATTTACCTATTACAGAGATGGTGCGATTTGATTATTTTTTTATTGCTCTCAGTCTTACAAGAAAGACACAAGATTCGGGATCGGGATAGAAGGAATTTTTTGAAATAAATCTACGAAACATCGGACACTATAATCCGGCAGTACCCATTTGATGGTTTCATTCACTTTATTTTTCCTGTTTCTAGTACCATTTATCCTTCTCTCTTAGCACATAACTAACACTTCCTGGAATAGCTCTCAAATCATACATTTAATCATCGTCGGTATAGAATTTATTACTCTGGTTCCCATTTGAGGAAGATACACTGGGTAGCTCTTAATTTTATGTTGTATTTGGGTAAAAAATAATTTTTAATTGTATTTATTTTGATTTATACTGTCAAAAGTATTAAAATACAATCAAGGCATATGAAAATACACACGTGACTGGCACACTTTAATTTTCTGATCAAAATTGACCGGAGCTAGCCAAAAGGAACACATTTGTTGTTTCATTCACTTTATTTTTCCTGTTTCTAGTACCATTTATCCTTCTCTCTTAGCCCATAACTAACACTTCCTGGAATAGCTCTCAAATCATACATTGAATCATCGTCGGTATAGAATTTATTACTCTGGTTCCCATTTGAGGAAGATACACTGGGTAGCTCTTAATTTTATGTTGTATTTGGGTAAAAAATAATTTTTAATTGTATTTATTTTGATTTATACTGTCAAAAGTATTAAAATACAATCAAGGCATATGAAAATACACACGTGACTGGCACACTTTAATTTTCCGATCAAAATTGACCGGAGCTAGTCAAAAGGAACACATTTGTTGTTTTAAAATACTTTGAGGTATTGATTGACGATTTCCAAACTTTGATGGACAAATTGTTTTTCGGCCAAACTTGGGGGGACAGTTTTGTCATTAGCCCTTTATTTTTTCCCCTAGAAGAAAGGGTCACACCAGAACCAAAGCAGAATACAAGATCAATGCCAAAGAGACCTTCAGATACCAAACATTTCAGTGAAAATTATTTTACAATCAGTATATGTTTTGTGATTGTCTTGTCTAGGCAACCTAAAGGCACTTTTTATAAGCCTAACAAGAGAACATGTTCAGTTATTTTTTAATCTTTCTTTAGGAAGAGAAAGTATTGTAGTCTACAACAATGAAAGTTATATAACAAATATTGCTTGCTTTCTTTCACGAATTACCAAAATGACTATTTTTAACCTTTTCCACAATCAAAAGGAATTCTGACTGCCTTCGTTTTATCATCAAAATCAATAGCGACTACTTTTCAACCCCTAATAATATTTGTTGCTTTACCAGATAGGTTTGATGAAACCCTTATTATTTGATCATTAAAGTAATGCGTTATTTCGGATGCATCTTCTTTTGACCCACTTACATAATCGAAATACTCAATTTCAATAACTCTTTTACATAATTAGTTATTATTTTTAACACGACTAGTAAAAAACTCCATTACAGCCTCTAATGTTCTCAACAGTTTTCTTGTTACTCCCTCCATTCCAAAAATATATGATAAAAATGATCTTTAGTTTGTTCCAAAATAAATGATCAAAATGACTTTGGAAGTGAACTACACAAGTGAGTGTTTTCATTTCTCAAGAGGATAGGTTATTCCTTAATTTTTACATTTTTAGTAAGTTGATCTTATACTTTGGAATGGAGGGAGTCCTGTTTTAACGATTCCTAACTAGTTCCAACAGTTCACTTTACCTTTTCTTATACAAGACATTTTCTAACTGGAAGGACAACTCAAATCAATGATAAACAAGAGATAAACCTTGCTAGCAAGCAAAAATGGAGGCCATTGTATGAGGTCCAAGTCACGATCAGCCCAATATGGAACTAGCAACAGGTCCATTTCCCTGAAAATGAAATAAGATAAGCAATTAATTAAGATAAAAAGAACTTCCAGGCAAATTTTAAATCCACATGACAGGAGTCAACAACATCAAAAGCTGTTTTTTTTAACGTCGGTTTTCTGAAGTAGCATGCATCATGTAATACCTATTACTAATAAGATCTTCCTCTCTGAAACTAGTGATTATTTTGTTCCATAATTGAGCAAATCTTGCAGCTTCTTTCTCTTTATTGGAAGGGATCTGCAGCAATTATTTGACATAAACTATATGTTAGTGAGTTGCGTGTTTAAACAAAAAAAATCAAGAATACACTAAGACTCATAGAGACTGAAAACAAAAAGAAATAAAAGAGAGAATTAACCGCAGCAAAATTGCGTGACAAAGTGGCCTTAAGTCCTTTCTTCTTAGCTGGCTCACTTCTTTCCTCTGGAATTAAACAGGCATTGAAAGCACCAGGCAAAGATTGAAACCTGGATCTTAGCATTCCCAAAGTTCGAATCTGTAATCACATACAAGTAAGAAGTTGGTGCAACAACAAAAGCATAAAGAACGAACCAAGATATATCCCATCTCATTAAGTCAAGGACAGATAGTTTTGGGAGCAATAAGAGCAGTTTGTAGGTAAACTGTAACGAACCAAGAGCAGTTTGTAGCATAAATATTGAACAAACCAAGATATATCCTACCTAAACTATTTTGACAATAAAACTTTTTGAACCCCTCCCCCCCTCCCCCGAGGTGAAAGGAGGATTCCTCACTTCTTTCTCTCATTCAAAATGGAGAACTACAAACTTCCTGAAATATTTAATATGTTAAGAACTAAGCCAAACAATAAATATCAAACTCTCAACAGAATCTCGCAAGTGGCCTCTCCAACAATATTTGTTTGTCGGTTAAGTGAACCATTTTCTTATCTAAGATATTCTTATAATAAGTTCTGTCTTTCATTAATACTACCTACTCTGCTTTTTCCTGAAAAACTACCAAGTACCGACAGCCACAAAAGGTTATATTTACTAGGAAATACGAAAATCCTTCCATAGTGTTAGAAGTTCAATGCTCAGGAAAACAGCTCTCCCTATTTTCCTCCTTGTTTTCCTCATTGTTCTCTTCCGCTCGCCACTGCTACGTGTTTCCATTTGAAAACTAGCTTGAATAATTACATACACTAAAATTGATATCATAATTGGATTACCCATAGCTAGGCGACCAACTCAGAGCTTTCCGGTTTCCCAGCCGCCGCCGCACGCGCCGCCCACGCGCCCGACCGCCGGCGCGTGGGGCACTTTCCGGCAACTTTTTTCCGGCGTGATCTCTTCTGTGGCAGTCGCCTCTCTCTCCTCTACCCATCCATAGTGGTCTTATAGAGAGAAAACCAGGTTTGCTTGGATTTGGTCTCTTATTGGTTCGGTCAGTGCTTGTTTGCTCACTGTAAGAACTGAGCTTTCGATTGTTCACTGCTTCTTGCTTGGATTTGGTCTCCAGTTAGTCCTTGTTCTCTCACTGTTGAGTACTGAGCTTATGTTTGCTATTGCTTATTGACTTTTATGCATGGTTCTTAAACTGAGTTGCTCCATACTGTATTGTCACTAAATTCTAAAAGGAACAAAATACCTGCAATATTTTTTTTCTTTGAGCTTGTAAATTATCCTTGTTGCTATCTCATTGGATAATTCTTATTGCTCCTATCACTGTACCCTTACCATGGCGGAATCTAGTCTTACTCATAGTGATAGTACCATTGAAACCAATAAAGGGCAGTTGATTAGAAATCACCATCTCAACTCTGCTTTGGTTCTTAGTCCATTTAAGTTGGATGGAAGCAATTACCTAGCTTGGTCTCAGGCATGTCGTATGTCAATTGAAGCAAACCGAATGCAGCACTTTAGCACTGGTACAACCACCATGCTACACAAGTGGGTATTGCTCAAGAAGAATGGAAATCCGATAACTCTATGGTCAAAACATGGATTTTTAACTCAAAGGAACCACATATGAGGAGCGGTTACATGTTCTTAGACACAGCATATGCACTTTGGGAAGCTATCTCTCAAACCTTCTCTGTTTCTGGTGATATGTCTAAGGCGTATGATATCCGTAAACGGATCCGTGAGTTGGATCAAAGGGAGAAACCTGTGGCACAGTACTTTGCAGAGATTAATGCACTTTGGCAGGAGCTTGATCATTACCGGGTTTTCTCAGCTAAATGTCCGGAAGATGCAACGGCTTATCAAAAGTTTATTAATGAAGATAGAGTTGTAGATTTCTTGGCTGGTTTGAATATAGAATTTGACCAAGTTCGAGCACAGCTACTTGGTCAGACACCTTTTCCATCACTGAGAGAGGCTCATGCTAGAGTCCAACAAAAGGAAAGTAGGCGTCGGGTAATGGTACTCAAAACAAATCTTGTTGACCGATCAGCCATGATTGCCTCTTATCCTAAGCCTGGCTTTCCCATTCCCTCTCCTATTGAGAAGGAGTCCCGTGAATGTGACTATTGTGGGGGGAAGAATCATACCAGAGATCGTTGTTTTAAGCTTCATGGGCGTCCTAAAGGACGTGGTGGTCGTTCTGGTCGTGGACGTGGATCTCATGCCTACTCCTCCACCTTCTGCAGATGTACCTAGTACCGCAGACACTACTCATGCACTGACTCCTGAGGAAATCACTGCCTTTCGGAAATTCTATTCCAAACCTACTTCCTCTCATTATGCCCAGACAGGTATACCTCCTTGTGCTTTTCATGTTTCACTTACTTGCCATAGTTGGATTACAGATACAGGTGCCTCCGAGCATATGACTGGGTCCTCAAACCTTTTTACTTCATATAAGCCCCGTTCGGGAAAGGACAAGGTTCGAGTTGTTGATGGCTCTCTGTCTTCTATCTCCGGGAGTGGTTCTGTAGTTTGTACCCCTTCATTGACTTTATCATCTATTCTTCATATTCCTTCCTTCACTGCAAATTTATTATCTGTCCAACGTCTTTCTGAATCTATACACTGTTCAGTAACCTTTTTTCCAAATCATTGTATTTTTCAGGACTTGGTGACGGGACAGACGATTGGCAGTGGTAGTGCAGTTGATGGTCTCTATTATTTAGATGTTCCCTCATCTAACATGGTCCCTACTCAGGCTCTTCACTCTGTTTCAGACTCCAACCTAGCCTCTCTCCATCAATGGCATTGTCGTTTGAGTCATCCTTCTTTTTCAGTATTGGAATTTTTGTTTCCGTCTTTAGTTAAGAATTGTAACAAAACTCAGTTTTTGTGTGAACCATGTGAACTCGGTAAACACAAACGTTCGACTTATTCTGCTATTAACAGTCGTCATTCTGAGTCTTTTGCTATTATTCATACCGATGTATGGGGACCCTCTCGGATTGTTTCCCGTTCTGGTTTTAGATGGTTTGTTAGCTTTATTGATTGTCATTCTCATGTCACTTGGATTTACCTTTTGCGTTCCAAAAATGAAGTTTTTGATTGCTTTCAAGACTTTCATAAAATGATTCAAACTCAATTTAATGCTAAAGTTAAGATTCTCCACAGTGATAACGGTCGTGAATACAGTAATAATCATGCTTTTGAATCTTACCTCTCTCAGCACGGCATCATTCTTCAAACCTCCTATGTCAAAACCCCAGAACAAAATGGAGTAGCAGAAAGAAAAAACCGACACCTACTAGAAGTTGCCCGCACTCTTATGTTTACAATGAAAACCCCTAAATTTTTATGGGGAGATGCGGTTCTGACTGCGGCATTCCTTATTAACCGCCTTCCTTCTAGAAGCCTTGGAAACAAAAGTCCTATCTCCATTCTCCAGCACATAACCACTCCTTCTCCCTCGCCACGAGTTTTTGAATGTGTGTGTTATGTTCATGATAAATCTCCCACTCGGGGTAAATTAGATCCCAAAGCTCTTCGGTGCGTTTTATTGGTTATTCTCCAACCCAAAAAGGTTATAAATGTTATCATCCCCCTTCTAAAAAAGTATTTGTCACTCGGGATGTAACTTTTTAGGAATCGGAACCTTTCTATTCTTCTTCACCTTCTCCTCAGGGGGAGGATGTTATTGATGAGGAGACGCTTTTTCCAGAGACTGGTATTACAAGTACTATTATACCATCGTCCCCTACTCCTGTTGTTGTTTCTGATAATTCTACACAGGGGGAGTTACAGGCACACGAGTCATATGCTAGACAACCCGAGCCTGAGTTGCAGACCTATACTCGAAAAGGGAAGAATAAGGTCGCAATTACTGCACCACTACACCAACCTTGTCCCGAACCGAGTCTTGATAATACTAATGGTATGAATCCTAATCCTATTTGTTCTTCTGATGATACACATTCCTATTGCTCTTAGAAAAGGTGTCAGGTCTTGTACACAACATCCTATCTCGAATTTTGTTTCCTATGATAAATTATCTGCATCCTACCATTCTTTTGTTTCTTCTTTGTCCTCTATATCTATTCCTCGGGGGTGGAAAGAAGCAATCAGCAACGAGAACTGGAAACATGCTATGATAGAAGAGATGAATGCCCTGAAAAAGAATGATACTTGGGAACTAGTTACACTTCCTTATGGGAAAGGACCAGTTGGTTGCAAATGGGTATATAAAGTGAAACAAAAGGCAGATGGGACAGTTGAAAGACTCAAAACCAGGCTAGTTGCAAAAGGGTACACTCAAACCCATGAGATTGATTACCAGGAGACTTTTGCTCCTGTGGCAAAGATAAACTCTGTTCGTACCATAACCTCATGTGCAATAAACTTTGGCTTGGATATTCAGCAATTAGATGTGAAAAATGCATTTCTTCATGGTGACTTGGAAGAAGAAGTATATATGGAAATACCCTCTGGCTTTGCCTCATCTGTCACCAAGGGTAAGGTTTGTAGACTGCGAAAGGCTTTATACGGGTTGAAACAATCTCCTCGAGCCTGGTTTGGTAAGTTTCACAAAGCAATGATAAAACTTGGGTACAAGCAGAGTCGAGCAGATCACACTCTATTTGTCAAACAAATAAATGGTAAGACTGTCATTTTTATTGTTTATGTTGATGACATTGTAGTGACAGTGGATAATAGAGAAGAAATAGTTAATCTCAAGGCAAGTCTGGCTAAAGAGTTTGAAATCAAAGATCTTGGCACCTTGAAATATTTTCTTGGTATTGAAGCTGCAAGATCTGCCAGCGGAATTTTTCTATCTCAACGGAAGTATGTCCTTGATCTCTTAACAGAAACTGGCATGCTAGAATGTAAACCTGTTGATTCTCCTATTGAAGTTAATCATCATCTAGAAGGAGGCACAGGACCTACGGTTGATAGAGAAAGATATCAACGGCTAGTGGGACGACTGATATACCTGTCTCATACTAGACCCGATATATCTTATGTTGTTGGTATAGTCAGTCAATATATGCATGAACCTCGACAAAGTCATATGGAAACCGTTTACAGAATTTTGAGGGATCTCGAGTCTGCTCCTGGCAAAGGTTTATTGTTTGCACCAAATGGTCATATGAGAGTCGAAACTTTTTCCGACTCAGATTGGACTGGTTCTATAGAGAATCGTCGATCTACATCAGGCTACTGTTCATTTGTTGGAGGTAATCTTGTTACGTGGCGTAGTAAAAAACAGTCTATGGTGGCAAGATCTAGTGTTGAGGCTGAATATCGGGCTATCGCCTTGGGTATATGTGAACTAATGTGGCTTCAAATCTTGCTAGAAGATTTGGGTGTTACAACTAAAGGGCCTATGCAGTTGTTTTGTGATAACAAGGCAGCTATTAGTATTGCAAATGATCTGGTACAGCACGATAGAACGAAGCACATTGAGATTGATCGATACTTCATCAAAGAAAAATTAGTCAGTGGTCTTATTTGCTTACCTTTTGTAAAAACAGAACATCAGCTAGCTGATATTCTAACTAAGGGTCTTAGTGGTAAGATGTTTCATCCCTTGTGTTTCAAGTTGGGTATGCGAGATATCTATACACCAACTTGAGGGGGAGTGTTAGAAGTTCAATGCTCAGGAAAACAGGCCTTGTTTTCCTCTCCCTATTTCCCGCTCCTTGTTTTCCTCCTAGAATAGGACACCAATCTTGTATAAATTGTAATCTCTTGCACATCTGAAAATATAATGTAGTGTATAGATTTTCTTACAAGTTTACACATAGAAATTACCAAAAGCTTAGGTACATCAATAAATACGCCAACCAGTGCATATTAAGCTCTCTCTCAACAGCCCCACGCGTGAGTGACAATGCCCTCCCGCGCTTCTTTCATTTGGAGAGGAACAAAGAGACAGAATATTATAAAGCCAGAACACTTTCACAAGGTCAATTAGATTTTCATCAAAACACTAGTCAAACACCCAAGACTTCATGGGGATGTGACACAGCTCCAATACTTATTGTCGAGGCATCGAACTCAAAAACAATTGGCAATGAGTGCAAGTAGCTTCCACGAATATATAGTGAGCCTCAAGACTTAGATTGCCTGATATGGAACTTTGTACCTTAGCAAGCCCCCTCATGTGTGTTGTAATTTTGAGTAGAACACATTGATAAAGGACAAGTTCCAGAAGGGGTTAGGGAAGAGATAAAAGAGAAGAAAGAATGCAAAGTAGGAGAAGAATTAACACTCGAAGGCCACAACGGCACAAAGCCAATCTCAAATAAATCAATATATAATACTATCAAATTAAACTTGTGGCAATACTTATATAGAAAACATAAGATTTGGAGACTAAATAAAAGTATAATACTAATATACTAGTAATATAAGTATTCTATTATAGAAAAAACTCCAGTTACCTAAACAATTTATACTTGAGAAAATAAATACCTAAAAAACTTAAACAACCTAATTAACCTAGACTCTTAATGACTAACTACTACAATTAAAAGATCTAGTTTAATTACCATAAATTTATACACATAATAATATAGAATAATTAAAATAATTTACTAGTAATTCCTTGATTTTCATTCCACATCACGTGGACAATTTATATTTGGTGACATGGTGCACATGGTCCGTTCAACCTTGCACATGAATAAAGTTGCATGTTATGATACCATATTGAAGTATTCAACTCAAAACCAATTGGTAATGAGTATAATAGCCTCATAAGATTATATCATGAGTCTCAACTCTCAGCGCTTAGATTGTCTGACATGAAAATTTGCATCTCAACGCCTCAGTTTTATCACTTTGTTTGGTACAAGGAAGGAGGAGGGGGAGCATTTCCAACGGGGAAGTAATCTTAATTTACCTTACGTTGTTTGGTACAACTAAAGATAAGTGGAGGGCAAGGGAACAACTATTTTAATATATTACTATCTTTTCCTGAATTTATCATGTCCGTATTTGTGTCGTGACATGTCTGTAATACATGCAGAACATACTTTCACACTGAGAAATAAGGTATATACCCCTATGAATTTTTTTACTAGGTTAGACTACCTCTTGATTGGATGTGTGTTGCTAATGAATGGAGCAGGTTTTTTTTTTTCCTTCCTGATTTTCATTTTAGCAACATATACAGGGATATTGCTAAAAGGCAATTTATGAGTGGAGCAGCTTTCTAAATTTCTTTTTAGAGGTCGGCAACAAAAAGGGGGGAAATGCTGACAAGTACCAATCAAATAAGAAAATATGTGCACAACAAGAATAACATTAGATCTAATTAAATAAGAAAATATGTGCACAACAAGAATAACATTAAATCTCAAGAAATGAAACTAGAAAGCAATACGCTTGTCGAGAGCTTCACTCTTGTGGTCTCTCACGTACCACAATATTAGCTGATCATATTGGACTTATATGGCACTATGTCCAATTGTTTTTTTCTTTCTTTGGATAGGTGGAACCGGGATGCAATAACTGCATCTGAGCAGCGAGATCAAATTCTGGGAGACTAATCAGGTTACCTGCTAACAGTACTTTAGACCCATATAGCTTAACTAAATATCTATGTCAATATTGCATGACCATGAGTAGCCCTGACATCACTTCTTTAAATAAGAATAGCGAATAAGCAGGTTAAGGAGCATATAACAAAGCTCAACTAACCTCTCCAAGACGACGGAATGCACCATAGATACCTCCAAACAATGTGGAGAATATGGCATACCAGATCTGGGTATCCATAAAATAAACCTAAAAACAACTGACATGTAAGAGATTATACTACAATAGACTAAATGGAAAAGAAAAGAAGGAAATAAAGAAATAAAGATAGATAAACCATTGCATAGTCCATACAAGAATAATTGGAGCCCAGAGTGCAATTACAACACCGATATTGTTCTTTGCTGCAATAGGTAATAGAGAGAGAGTAAATAGAGAGTATGAAACATAAAAAAAAGTAATACAGGTTCATTAGAAACGCTAATGATTCATTACCGCGAGGAAAAAATTCGTGCCACTGATAGGTTGATATGTGAACATTCATTATAGCTTTTGTTGGACTAACAAGAGGCTTTATCTGCAATAACCAAATCAGACTGTTAAACAAATCATAAAGTATTGTGTTTCAGCTTAGAATTTAGATTGATATTGGTGACAATTATTAAATTTCACAACAGAGATTCAGTATGATTAAAGAATCAAAGTATCCATTTCTCAAAAAATGGTAATTGCATACATCAATTCAGAAAAAATTCTTTCTTTTTCAATATTCACATAAGAGCAAAAAGACCCCTACCCCCCCCCCCCCTGTTCTCCAGATGATGAAGCAGTACTTTATAACAAAGTAACAACTTACAACAGCTTTTGCAATAGAAAAATCATACTGGTTTCGAATCCCCAAAGCAGTAAATTGTTGTAATTCAACCAAAAAGAAGTCTGATTTCTAGGCCATTTGGCCTTGGGATAGATTCATTAGGGAATCCTGGTATTATCCACTTTCCCTTTGGAGAAGTACCATTATTTTATTTGCTGAGACTCCCAGTACATAGTAGTCTTCTGTTTTCTTTTTTATTTACTCATTATATTGGCTCAATTGCATGAGTTTCTACATACAAATCACAGCTCAGCTACTGCTCTTTCAAATTTCCAGGTCACGTCTAATTCTTTTGATATCAATATTTCAATATGACTTATAAGTTTTTTATTAAGAAAAAATCTCAATGTGACATTTTTATCAATTTGATCAATTGTATCAAAGGAAGTTTGTTGTTCCTCTATTACCTCTAGAGATAAAGATCACATTACTTTCCATGCCTTTGATTTCTGAGCTTCTAAGTTTGATCCATTTGACTACCCTTTTCAAGTTCTGAACCAATCTCAGTGTCTAGCTATTTCTGTCTCTGCCTAGTTCAGCCAAACTTTCAGCATTGAAAATATGATGTATGATCAAACTCGAAGGCATGTGCTCTACCATAATAAGGGGGATGTCACGTGATCAAATATTGCCAACTCCAAAGGGTACACAAACAAGCTTATTTTGGATCTGCCCGGTGCACTGCTCCCGGGGGGAGGGGGGATGTGTACCCATGGGATTAGTCGAATGCTCTAAGAGGTTCAGACACCCATGTTTGCTATTAAAAAAAAAACTTGGACAAGGCAATCTTTACTATTTCATTACATTTCACTATGTCAAAAATTACATTCTAAGATGATCTCTAGACAAAGAGAGGCTGATCGTTCCATGAGTTGGTCCAATCAAAAAGGGGAGTTCAAACACCAGCTCATTTTAAACTGGAATAGAAGCCCGTAAAACAGAGATTGCCCTTTTGTTAATCTTACCTAAGAAGAATTGTCGCTGGAACTACACTTACTATATATCGTAAGTAGCAAGAAAAGGTCCCATAATCTCGGTGAAACTAGAAACTATGGTCTCCACTCACAAAACAAACCAAAAACTCAGACACCCATAAGTCAAGTATCTTCCCTGAACTTGCCACTAGCACCAAATGAACGTCTCAAAATATTCATTTATACTGTCCAGAACCATGAACAGCAGAAGAACCCCAAATACTAATTCAAACATAGTTGCGAATACATTTCAAATGCACTACACTCCACTTAACAATCGGTCAGAACATTGCAAAATCTTTAAGCTTTTCGTCATCACAAAATAGAATCAGCTTTAGAAAACAAGGTAGAAATGGTAGTCCATCAGCCTATTTTTTGGCCTCATAGGAGAGAGCTGTCTGATTTCAAAACTAAACAAAGACATACAATCTAAATGGTCTAGAAGATCTATCACCAATGAAGCCCTCCAAAAACCAAAACATCCACTTTCACTAATCATTTTAAGAACATAAAAATCTCACCCAAAATTAGTGTCCTCTTAAATCTTAACCGAACTCAACAGGTGTGGATGTATAAGAACCTATACCCACAACATTGACGAAGCTTTTCATGTCACTTGATTAAGACAGATTGTTATTACATTCTACAACATGCATAACCTTGCTACAGGCATAAACAAAAAATGTTTTCTAAAGTAGGGCAGACCCAGCTATGGTAGGATAACCACAAACAAAAAATAGAAGATAATTTACTAGTAACATAGTTCTGCATCCTTATTCGTCAGGTGGATGTTAAGTAGGGTAGTACTGTTGATTTCTTTGTGATATAACAGCAAATTAAATCAACTTAAATTTAGGGACAAGAGAGGCACCTCTAGGTAATAACTGAATGCCAACTTTGTCACTATAAGGAGCACCCAAAACATTGTGTACCTTCAAATTCAAATCAAGATTAATCAGAATTTGAGCAATGTGGTTTGATGCTTACAACATTCTCCAGAAATTTCTTCCAAAGGAACCTTACTTGAAAAGAGAAAATGTGCTTTCATGCATTCCTCTCCCAACATAAAGCCGAGGCTGCAAAGGCACCACAGACACTCAGAACCTAGTACTCTGAAACTGATTCTCCACTTGGTAGTGTAACGAGTTGACAACAAAGCTCTAATTGGGATGTAGAAATGTTAGAAAACAAAAGAAATAGAAAGCATTGCGCACCTGTGACCACCACATCATGAGCATCACAATTTTGTAGTTTGAACTTTCAAGGAATCGACGAATGAAGGGGAATAGAAACAGTATCCCAGCGAGCATATTTGGTGACAAGTATATAACAACAGCGAAAATGAACAACGTAGGTGAATTTGAGCTATTGCCGAACCAACTTTTAATGGTTTGAGCTAGTCCAGTAGGATTCTCCCACGTATAAGCATAAGTAACTGGTAGAATTATCACCCATGCAGCAGCAGACACAACCTTTAATATATATCTAAGCTTAACATATAATGACATGCTTTGCCTTGCTTTCCAATTAAGGACTACATCTAGAAGAGCTGCAAATTCAGAACAAAATTATTAATTTGGAGAACTCATTAAGTTATTTCAATATCATCTACGAAAATATTATTAAAATTCTATCTCGACTATATCTTTCTCTTTTTTTATTAAGTGTGATGTTGTACAAGTTATACTACTTGGGAGTAAATCGTAAACACAAGCAAAACCCTCCAAGTTGCATTTAATCTCATGCTGGTTAAGGATAAGAGGAACCGATTAATGGGGAAATTCATGGTACATTTTGCTGGAATGAAAGATGGAAAGAGTGAAAGGTATGGGTTTAAAAAGAAGAGGAAATGAAGAATGGATTAAATTTCCTTTCTTTGGTGAAAGGAAATGTAGGGTGAAGGCTGAAGCAAAAAGAAGAAGAAGAAGAATTATTCTATGGTGAGAGGAAACTCTTTTTGCCACTAAAATAGATCTCTTTCTTCTTGTATAAGGGTATATAATCATAAATTATTAATATCTGTATCACATTACAATCCTGATAAGAATTTACTACAATTACAAACACAGCGGATGTCAAGGAAAGAAACTCCATTATTCTCCATTATATCGAAAAAGAAAATCTGATGAAGACAAGGCCAAAACCTTATGAAAATTGAAGAAGAAAAGACCAAAATCTGGTCATAAAAACATCAAAAAGTCATATTACTTCAAATGTGTAATTTAACAAAGAGTCTTAAGAATGCAAAAACTGGTAAAGGATCCTTTCAGAATCTTCAAAATCATATATACTAATCATATTAGGGTAGCACCAGCAAAAATGAAATACTCAAATTACCTTGCCCAAGCTTCAATATTGCAGCAGTTATAAAGACGCTCAGTACTTTCTTGAAAACATCAGCATTGAAGATTGAGCTTGGTGCACCAGAACCATTCCAGGCAACAATTATCATAGCCTTAACAGACATAAATTTTGACAACATGTTGACAGAAATTTAGAAGAGAGAAAGCAACTGGAAAACCAACAACTTATAATAAAGAGGAAATTACCTGTAACCATAGTATAAAGAAACCCCACATTCTATCGAAACTTCTAAAAATATGCCAGTATGATCGTATCTCAACAAAATTAACTTTGCCCACCCATCGATCTCCGCTAGCTGGCTTGTTATCCTGAATGTTAACAATGGTCCCGGCTTATTAAGATTTCATTAGCAAGGACAAATTCCTCAAAGATAATGTTAACTTCAGCAAATAGACGGGTTAAACAAACTATAATACAAATTATGAAAATTCAAGAAAATTAAGCATCCCACTCAAACCAGATGAAATTCCCGGAAGATCTATATATTGGGTCACAGGGCTTACCTTGCTAATTTAGTGACTCGAGTCAAAACATGTGGATAAAGAAAATTGTTTTATGTGGAGCATGTATGGTTAATAGCAGAGGAAAAGAATTGCCTACTTCCCTATTATTTGCGAAACATATAGCCAAAACCAATAGCAACAAGTGGAGTAGACAATAAGATTTATACGAAGTCACAAGGCATGAGTTGCACGATGTAGGGCAGTTTATGTTCTTAATAAACATGAAGGATGACTTTCACACACTAAAATAAATAAAGACTACATGTGACATAATGGAAAACAGGTAGCTAGACCATCCTTTGCCACGTTGGGTGAGGTGACTTAACAAACCTGCTCAATGACGAAGTCCTATTTCAGTATATTGCATTCTTTATAGTTCTCCTTCTAGGCTTATAGCTTATCACACCTCCCATATATTGGGAAGCCAAGGTGCCTTCTACCATCTAGATTTTCGACAGATTTCTAGTTTTTGGGTGGGACTCAATGTCAATGAATGGTCACAGAGGCGTGTATGCCTCTCAAGCTGTTATATCTTAAGTTTGTGTCATGTGCAAGCAGAGCTCAAAGCCTCATGCAAAGCTCTTTTTTCATCGTTTCTTCTTGACAAGGAGTTTGTGGAGCTCTTAATTTGAAGTTCTTGATTAGGGTTAGGTCAGCCTACCCCAACTAGCTTGGGATAAAAAGGCTTTGTTGAGTTGAGTGTATTAGGCTTAAGTTCCCCTTCCATGTTCTTTCAAGAGCCTTTTGCAGGAATCTGAATGGCTTGGTGTTGTGGTGTTATAGACAAAGAGGAATGCAAGAATCATTAACGATGTTTATCTTCGTCGTCATTAACTTCTCTTCGGGCTTCAACCATAGGGTACTTAGAGGTGTCTCGGTATTACATTCATAGATATTGTGGGACTGTCCATTAAGGACTTGTACTCTTGTTCCTATTTTTATGTCTTTTAATGCCTCCTTGTCCTCCTGTGACGTACTTCGCTTCTTTCTAGCAAACTTCTATATTTATCCCCAAAACAAACATTTTAAGCTTACTTTAGCATGGAACATGTATCTATATGTACACTACAATTATTTTACCGAAAATTCTCAACCAAGTTTTTCTCTTTTTATTTTTCAGTCTACACAAGAAGAGGCACCACCATCCATGTTTACTACATGATACATGTGACTCGTGATATGTGTACCACTTATAAAATAAAGCTAGACGAAAATCAGCCATTCAGCTGACCACTTTATTCAATTAGAGCCTTTGGCATTGTGGTCTTATCATATGTAAGAATCACCAGATAAAATCATCTCTCTCATTGAAGTGGAATTTAACTAAGAGAATACAGAGCAAGTAAATTGGTGGTTATTCAGCCATTCTCTTGGCCACTTCATTTAAAGTAGAGCATTCGCAACACAACACAGTGACATGCAACAATGACCAGATACTTTCCAATCCCCTCCCCTTCCTCTCTTTTTCTCTCTCTCTATACAATGGAACTTCAACTAATAAAAAAACATATAAAGACCACTATGGTCTCTGTACATCAGATGTTTAGGCACAATCAGATTTAATGACTTAACAAAACATGCATTATATTTGGTCACGTCTCAACTATGTTATGCCTGCTTAGTAGTTTGCAATCCTCATAATTTCATCTACTCAATAGGGTGAACGATGGAGCTAGGAAGAGTGGACTACGAAATATGAGGCTTAAGCTTCTACCATAACTTGATCTTCGACACTCGGACTACTACGAGTCCATAAGAGATGGTAAGATATGATACATCAACTAACCATATATATAAAGATACCAAAAAAAACTGCCATCAGAAATGTTATTAAACAAGAAAAGAAACAAAGTGTGGCCAAACACCTCAGTCCCATTCTAAGTAGAGGATGGTAACCCCCAATGTAAGGGAAAAGTACATAGAAGATACAACAAATTTAAATCTAGAGTGCAAGACTGAACTTTATCCAAGTTTACGTATGGATATGGTAAACGGAACATGTGAATTTTCTAGAACATCTTGTTTATTCTTTAAGGTGTGATATTTTTCAACATCAGAATAAAGATGTAAATATAAGAAGAAAATAACTGACAAAAGCTTACCACACTTGTGTCAAAGCGTAGTTGTTCTACAGGCAAACAAAAGAAATCAGCATCAGCACGCATTGGCCAGCCTAAACGGAAGCAATCAACAGACCTAAAATATAAAGGTGAAAATTACTAAAAAGCAATATATACAATGTTAAGGGATCGACTAAAAGAAAATAAACTGTAATACCAAAAGTATTCATTTATATCATCGTAGTTCCTCCACTGGGAGTGCTTTGATTTTCCTATTTTGCTCCTTGCTGCTTCCTGTATAGCAGTCATTGAGAAGCATTGACACAATGAAGAGTCGACAGAAAATGCAAAATTGGAAATTCATGAACTGAATGCAAGCAATACCTTTGCGATCACTTCATAAATTGGAGTAACAACTTTCCTCAAGAAAGCCTCTTCTTCTCCTCCGTATGCTGGCTTGACATTCTCCCCAGTCATAGGACTAACATTGCCAGCTAGCATACCATATAGCTCAAAGGCCATCTAACAAAGACGAGAACCCAATAAATTATCACGATTATCTGAAGATATCCCAGAAGAGCAAAATAATGTCAAAAACGATCAACATAATGTCTGATACATATAATGACTTTTGCAGAAGAAAAAATAAGCGGTTAAGGGGTACAAGAAACCAACACGTCCCCAGAAAATGCTCCTCATATAGCTGCATTACATTTCTACGTAATAAATCAAAATAATCAACAACGCAATAATTCCAGAAAAAGCATTTTTTTAAGGCTACAAGCCTACAGTTAACTCTAAAAGCTTAAACTAATTGAAAATGAACACAAATGGATGTCCATGCTCTTTACATTTCCCCCCATGTAAAATCAGCACTTGCATATTACAGACTTGCATATAAAGTATAAACCAAGGAGTCAAGGACCACTGTAATACACAGAGGAAAAAAAAACATAAAGTCAATAAGGCCGGTAAAGCTGTGCATAAAACTGCATGAACATATGGGTACAATGCAAGCAGCAAGACTTGAACCCAATAAATCCCGAAACAGAGTTTTCTCTAACATGTGTACCTATAACTCTATAATCTAGCTGAATAGCTGTGTACATCACTGGGTCTCTACAAAATGCGTCAAATACCCATGTCAAACAATTGACACCAGGACAAGGGCGTAGGTTATGTGTCCAGCACTTCTTAACAAGTTTATCCAACAAAACAAATTTATTACAAAAACTTCATACAACACTCCTTATACATATACATATATGTAAGTTGCACTATAAATATATTTCTTTGAACATAAACCCCAAGGGGTTAGCTCAAGTGGTAGTTAGCCTAGTGATAAGTACCTTTCAAGGCATACGTCATGGGTTCACTCTGCAAAGGTAATGACTTCCTTGGGGCCGCCTACACATAGTTTACTATGGGATTAGTCGGTGTACGTTGATGGTGGTGGGGTGTTGCGTGCAACCAGTGGTTTATCCAGTGCACGCCCTACCAGGTAGTGGTTGAGGGTTCCACTGTCATCAATAGTGAAGAGTTTTAATATTTCCTTGGGGCCACCTACACATAGTTTACTACGGGATTAGTAGGTGGACGTGGTTGGGGGCAGGGTATTGCGTGCTACCAGTGGTTTGTCCAGTGCATGCCCAAACAGATGGTGGTTGAGGGTTCCACTGTCATCAAGAGTGAAGAGTCCTTTTTTGGGCCCTCAATGTTAAATTAATCATCATCTACCTCAAGAAATAAATAAAATATGTCAATATTATTTTATGTACTGTGTGTCACCACAATTTGAGTTATATTTCCAACTCATGTCACTCCAGGAAACAGCGCACCGGGGGGTTCTCTTTTTTTAAAAAATTCTCATTACAGCATGTTTCATATTTTGTTCTGTTAGGCAGGATCCAAAAAAACGTTTAGCCTGTCCACCACCACAACAACAATATTTGAGAATTAGATCTTTGTGATATACTCATATAAGTAATAAGTATGCACATATAAAAGTAGCAGGTGTAGTAATACAACATATCAGTACATTTTTATACTGTTTGAAAAAGAAGTAAGCATCTCATGACATACATGGTGATATATATAGCAAAGGCATTCTGGCATGAATCTTAAGTTGGCAGCTTCCCCCCATATAAGAAGATATAAACCCATGTACAATAATTTCCTTTGTTCGACTTCTTGCTGTATTGTTGGTAACCTAAATTTTCAAAATAGAAAGCAAAGTGTAAAAAATTTAGAATAACTGAAATGGAAAAAAAAAAGATCAAGCTTGATTTTCTGTCAAAAGCTGGATATTGTCATACAAGCCACAACACGATAAAGTTTGTTATTATATCATTTGACATTTCAGTTAGCTGGCATAAATGCCGAATGGCAAAAAAGCTTCTGCAGTCCATTACTGCATCTTATATTCCCCTTAGTCCTACTCTAGTTCCCAATTTATCAAGCCGTAAAAGGAATCCACATTGGTAATTAATAGTTTGATGTGACGTGTAATGTTAGACTCTACTGCTTTGACCTTTGTGAGATTAAGTCTTACACCGACTTCCCAAAAAGATAGGGTCTGGATAACAGTATATATTTATAATACTAACTTATCAATTTAATTAAAAACCATAGTATGACAAGCAATTACCACAGACTACTTTTGCGATCTAAATACTTGCACCATTTTTTGTAGTTCTTGAACAGCTTCTTCATCACTTCATTTAGAGCACGCTCATCCAGCTAAGCAAAACACAAGGCAAACTGTGTCACAAGTCAAAGAAAAAGCATTGACATGACAAGTCAAAAGAAAGGGCACATCTAATATACTAACGCTGTATGCAAATGAGAATCCTATTTCTTTTGTTAACTTTTTTAAAAAAAATATTGAGGTTTGCATTTGACGCACATAACATAATTTTTTTCCCGACAATTTATTCCTACAAATAGATTTCTTTGATGTCTAATACAGAAAGAATATTATCCCAAAAAAATTAAAAAAAAATAAAAATGTCCTAGTGTGCCCAATGTAAACCTTAATACTTGAAAAAATTAGTCAACATAAATATTAGGACTCTATCTCCCCATTAATTAACAGTTAGAACAATTCAACAAGGACTAGTCAAAAAAATGGTTCAACACGACGGGGAGCAAAACCAGCAGCTTAGAACATGGAACGAGTTTGGAGAATTTAAGACAGAAAGGTTGAGGAGAAACACTTTTAAGATTAGTAGTTATAAAACTATAAAGTATGGTTATGGGTCCTTGTTGTTAGGATTGAGGTGCTTAAATAAAAGTTGTATTTTGTGTTGTCTGCATTCTGTAATAAGCTTTTTTTCCGAACAGGGCTAAAAAATCGTAATGGCAATGAAATGGACTATAGGCAGATTGTGACTCAGCTATGTGGTGCATCAGAGGTCTCCGTTCTGCAACTCTGGAAACGGAAAAGAAGATAGTGATGGAGGTGTTGTGGACTTGCCTAGTCAATTCAATAAACTAAAGAAACAGAAACGGCAAACTTCTTTTTTGTCATGAGAAAATAATAATTATTGCAACTAACAGATGGCTAAATTACTGGAACTTAGAAAAAACAGTAATAATATTAATTGTGTAGTCCCAAATAGAGAGATGGGCAGACAGAATTTTACATAAGACAAACCTTGGGTTGTTGATCAGGCTTAGGAAACTGTCGGATGTGAACATTTGCAAGCAATAAAATAAGGTGCTCCCTTTGATTTGCAACGCTATCCTTCTGAAAATTGATTAGTATAATTTATGGTCATAGAGTTACAAAAAAACAGACTTCCTCAGATTCAAGGAAATTTTCACTTTTTCTGTTAGTAAGATGCAGTAAACCATCATACAAGAAGTAAAGGCACAGAAAACTAAATTATTTCACCTGAAATCCGAACATTGCTTGAAGCCAATCAAGAATATCTTCATCTTTTTTCTTCTTGTATTCCCTTGGCCACGGAAGACCCCTGGTATTACGAAGAGCATAAACAGCAGCTTGTATCTGCAAATGAAATAAGAGTAACATTTTAGTGGATAGACCTATAAAGAGCTGAAACACTAGAATAGAACCAACTGCCAAGACACGCCAGAACTTGGAAACAAACCTCTGGGTATTTCATAATTGCCTGATTTGCACTATCAGGATCAAGTGGAAGAATATTGTAAGGGACGTAAATCTCTGTTTTTTCAGCTACTTTATCATGAGCCTCCAAAATCTGTGCAATTGTTAATCAATATAGTATTTATGTGACCAATGGTAATTCTTCTCCAAACAGTAACTTAATTTTGCATTAAAAGAACCATATAAAGAAGAGGCTTATAGTCATTATAGCATTTCAGACAAATAGTTCAGAAAAATTCTTTTTATGTGAACCTCGCGATCAACTTCCACAGATTGGGTCTGATTAACAGCTTTCAAAACCTCAAAGAGAACATTAGCAGTTTGATATGCTTTGGTAAGCTGTGCCCTACACAATCATTGAAGTTAAATGTCAACTTAAACTAGTAGCAAGCCAAGCACATTATCTAAATGCAAAATATGTGATACACACACACACATCTCAGTGAGCAAGTTATCTGCAGGTTTTTTTTGCTTTAGAAAACTCACCTATCAGCTTTGTCAGCAGCATTTTGCAATGCTTGGATATACTTTTTGTAGTAATGCTGATAAAAGCTTTGCATCTCACGTGCATCACTTTTTTTGACTCTTCCCATCAATGTAGGATCATTTTCCTGGAGAAGTTCAAGTAAAAGTCTTTCAAATGTGAGGGTAAAATAAAGATTAAATGCGGAAACATGTATCAGCCCATCCAACTTTAAAATTGGGATATCATATGTATAGAAAGCTGTTTTAGTAATAGCCCAAACCATGCCCCACACAACTAAATACATTCCTTGAAAAGATAAGAGCAATGTTACCCGAATGGCGGCTCGATACGATACGTGGAACGAAAATGGGAACGGAAAACGTCACATGTCATCGTGCAGAGTATGTTAGGGCCGTAAGGGTAGGTTTTTTGGGGTCATTTTGGTATGAAATACGTCTATCCAAAATGTGGTACGTTAGACTAATTTAAGAAGATATAATTAAATCTAGTTAAGTTAGTGTCGCAACATTTTCAAGAAGCTACACCACGTTACCCTTATTGGACGCATACAAGGTGTTAACTTATTGATAGTAGTTGCTATATTTTAGAGTTTTCTTATAAATATTAGGGTTTTCATAATGTGATAACTAAGCTTGTAGAAATCCTAGATATTTTGGAGGAATGTTATAAATAGGCGATTTTAGTCTGCTATTCAATTTGATCCTAGCCACTGTTTGTAAGGCCTAGTGACTATATAAAGATGTCTCTCATTTGCAAAATCATAAAACATAGTTGTAATCATTCTTGTGCAATAAAAGTTTCAGTCCCTTGTTACTAACTAAAAAGGAAAATAAGTTTTGGATCGTTAAATTCAATGTTTCTGAATGAAAGTGTTCCGTGTTTTAGAACGTTCATACCAAAACAAATAACGGATTCGAAAAGTCGGAGAATTACATCTGTATTTAAAACAAAACTTACCCTAAATTGTACTTGAGGACCAAGAAAATAATCAAAGACAAAAATATCCTAACTAATTAAAATAAATAACAAATATCTTCTAAAATTAAAACAAGTCCATGACTAAATAAAGAAGGTAAGTAAATCATCCACGGTGATCCCTATCAAGAGCAATTTTCTATTCTACTCCCTCCATTACGTGTGTGGGGTCCAAAATGAATCCCAAACAAGTCGTTTCATAAACCAGTTAACTTATAACTTATTCGCTATGCAGGAGGGTCCATGAAAAGGTAAATTAGAACATTGCATGGTTTTATAAGTATATAATTCTTCTTAGTTGCTTAAAATCCATTATATCCCAATGTCAACATGTAAATTAGAAGTGACGTGGAGTATATTGTTTATAACTAGCACTTCTTAACACCGTAAAAATCATATATAGTTTCATTATTTTAGTAATAATTGACGGAAGATGATATTGGCACTCCTCTCATACTTTTAGTAGTAAGGCAATTTTACCCTGGCGACTTCATGACTGAAAGACTCCTATCATAAAAGTGCAAATTTTACAATTAGATTTACCAAATTTTACGATTAGATTTAACAATTAATGTACACCTATGAAATTCGCAATTAAAGAGTTCTTGTTTCTCAAAAAACAAAAGGGAAAAAAAATACAAGAATAGATACAGTGAAAGTGAAATAAAACAAAGAGAAAACACTTTTACAATAAACATATAATATTCTTGTACACAATTCTTATTTTTCCAAAGGATAAATTTATAAAAAGAAAATACAATAATGCACATAAAAAAATAATAAATTTGTTTTTTATTTGTATAAACATATACACATTTGGTAATGTAATATACTAATATGTTGACTATTCATTTCAAATAAACAGGGTATACATGTTTGTTCAATAAAATGAAATTAAAAAAAGATATTTTTTATTTTTTAATATATTAAAAAAAGGTGAGAGGAGTGCCAAAACAAAAAGTGGAGCAATGTCGCTACTCTAATTCAAATCTAAATGTAGCAAATCCCTCAAATGAAAAGAAAAGGAGGGAAAAGCTCAAAGTATTTACCCTTTCAAGACGTTGAAGAAGGGCAGTTTTGAATTGACGAACACCACGTCCACTTGAAGTGGGGTCCAACCTGTGAGCTTTCTCAAAAGCATAAAACCGACCTGAAACCCAAACTGTATATATTAAACTCTGGTAAAGTATAAATGATACAAGGAAAGAACTTGAAACAATTAGAGTCAAAAAGTGGAACATAAGAGAAACAAAATTGAACAAGTAATATGATGGTTTCCACAAAACAAAGCCAGATGATATGTCAAATGGATGAGAAGCAATTAAAAAGATTAAAAATTAACATTTATCTTACTTCTCAAATATGAAAACAGTACATATATCATTCAATAACTTCTGTTTCAAAAAACCATTGAATTCCGAGATCCATAACTCAAACAAGGTTGAGAGGAATTCCAGCAGCAGGGCATAGTTCCTCATTCTCTCCATTAATCAGTATACCACAATTCAAGAAAGAGCTACTAAAAGCAATCATCTTTTTAGTTTAACATGTATTCATGTAAAACATACAAAATATTGACGGTGTTCCTTAATGTTTTGTTTTACTAAATAAAAAGCGGCTTTGATCTCCTTATCATGCACGAAGTAGACATCTCAGTATTCTGATACATTCTCATCACATTAATAATCATAGATTCCTGACAGCAAGTGCAAAGAAGAAAGGAATAGAACAAGACAATTGTTTCACCTTTTAAAACAATCTGCAGTGACTGCAGGATAATGGTACACAGCCTACTTATCAAGACACACTCACACACAGAGAGAAAAAGACACAGAAACAGCCTGTAAAGTACACCTTTTACTCAGATAACATATTAGTGGAAATGAATGCATTAACCTACAATTCCAAAAGTATTCTACACTCTTAAACATAAAGCAAATTATATACAATATCTACCTAAAACATGTATACATTGATAGATAGACACACACACAATACCAATAGTATAACTTCCAAAGAAAATTCCATGTGGAGGACATTCGGAAAAAGCTTGACCTCAAGTATTGTGATCACCATGAAACCATTAGTGTAAACTTGCATTGTAATAGGAACGGCATGAATATCAATTTAATTTGAATTTTTATGATAAGTAACAAGTATATATGTTATTATAGCTAGGGTTTTAGTTTTTTTTTTTCCTTTCTCAGTTTTTAAGCTGCTTTCTAAGAGAGATTCACATCTTGTATTCTTCGCACTTTGATATAGTGACTTCTACCTCTTGCCCGTGATTTTTCCTGATTTGGTTTTCCACGTAAATCTTTTGTTCTTGTCTTTATTTTCGTCGTTGATTTTGTGTTAGTCATAGTTTGTTCTACCACAACTTAAGTTTATTTATTTACATTTATACTAGCACTCAACCAACTTTTGTTCCCGCCCTTTTCAATATATTGTTTTCCCACCAGATTTTTTTTATTCCAACTTCATATATAAAATTTATCAAGATATTGATAAATAAAATCATTTCATCTTTTCATAACAACAAACCAGCCTGTCTAAAAACTTAGGATTTTGGTCACCTCCATTACACATTTTCTCCAATTCCATCCAATATACTAATTATTTGATCATAATGATTTTGTTAGTAATGATTGAAATATGTTAATAGATAATTAATGATATTAAGATCCATCCTACAAAAATTAGAATCATAAAAAATATTTTCCCCGTTAAAAGTCTAAAAGAATTTTCATCCATTGAAATTTTGATGAAAAATCCACATGTTCATCAAATGGTGAAAAAGTGACGGATTACTTTCATTTTTGAAACAATTATACTATTCAAATTTCAATATAATAAATTAGTTGAGTTGACTGGTATCGATATCAATTATACTATTCACAATTATAAAAATATGGTGTATTGGATGGAATTGGAGGGAAGGTGTAATGGAGGGGATCCAAATCCAAAAAATTACATAATAACTCAAAGAGACAAGATACTAACATAACGGATTCTGAGTGATTAATTTTCATCGACTACATTATCCATCAAGATAAATTATTTAACCATATCCACACCAGCTCGATACATTGACATAAATTTCTCCATAAAGCACCAACTAGCTAATGTCAATACATAATGCAAAACCCAGTCAAGCTTCCACTTTAACAAGCCAACAAAAAAAAACTCACTTCCACCAAATTCCTTGGGAGTACGTAGAAACTATTAGGTAATTGTTACACAACGATCAAAATCAATACAAGCTAACACATATAAGACAAATAAAAACTTACAGAGATAAGCAACTCTGGGGTTGCTCGGTTCAACTTCATTGGCCACACGAAGAATTGGCGCAATCTCAACCAAAGACGATGGCACGACCTCACTGTCAAAAATGGATTCCCCCAAATTCCCAGCGGTCTGAGTTCGCATGATCCTCCTCGGATGAGGCTGATCAGACCCCCCTCTCGACGACATTTTTGTAACAACTCCAGATAAGCCCTAATCACAAAGTGCATTCCAACATTACCAATCACTCCCAACAAATACACGGAAAAAAAAAAGGAAAAGAAAAGGGACTGAGGAATTATAAAACAAGGTGGATGAAACCTTAACCACACTTTTCATTGCTTAAAAAAACACTATTACCAACTTACATTTCATTTACAACAATACCAATTACTACAAACTAAAACAAGAAGCAGATATATACCTATATAGACCTGTAGATATAGACGTATCCATATATAAATGTATGCATTAGAGAGAGAAATTAGTGAAGTACCAGCAAATGGAAGAAGAAGCTAAGCTTGAAAATCTAACATCTATCTGCAAATAAAGAACATATCAGGTTGAAGAATAATGTGATGATGTAATGTGAAGGGAAAAAGATAAAGATTGAGAATTTGTGCACATTGTGGATGTGGAGCTTAATTACCTCATATGGAGAAATTAAACCCTAGGAGAGAGAAAAAGATGCAACTTTTAGAGATAGAAAGTGAATGTTGGGGGTGTGTGGTACTGCAACTTTAAGCTACTTAGCAGCAAAGGAAGCAACAAATGGGAGATACAGAAGAGAACATGGAGACTTGGATTTTACTGTTAAGCGGTAAGTGGGTCTGGGGGCTGATATTCCGTTGGTTTGGTTATAAATAAGGTCTTATGTTTGCTATAACTACTGGAATGCCACTATTATTTGTTCTTTTTACAAATATGTCTATAAGCCCTCTCATAAATAGTTGTGGAAAAATAATTTTGTATTTTTATATTTTCTTGTTATTGCTTAAAGAATGAGACGGGTTTTAAATTTGAGAACTGACATTTTCACGTGAAAAAATGATACATGTGATTTCTTGCATGAATAGTGAGTGAGTCTCGCATTCATGCGAAAGAGACTCGTGTAAAAATATTATTTTTAAAAATATCAATTTCTTTTAAATTTAAATCTTTACGTTATTATTATTTTAATATAGGTGGTGATAGGTGCTTGATTGAATATTTTTTCAATTTAAATGGGTAAGTTTTAATTGAATAATTACGTTAGTGTTCATTAAGTAGCTTGATGACTAATTATTTGAGATGGTGCTATTTTTACAATAATTTATGATAGTTTATAATATTTATCATTGTATTAATTTAAAAAAATTATGTTAATTTTGAGTTTTAAAATTTTTTAAGTTGACTTTAAAAAATCAACAATGATCAAATAATATGAAACAGATTGAGTAGTTGTTAGGTAGTATTCAGTTACTTTTTGATTAGTATGTTATGATATGAATTGTTATTGTTTAAAGAATGAGACAGGTTTTAAATTTGAGAACTAATATTTTCACGTGAAAAAATAATACACATGATTTCTTGCATGAATAGTGAGTGAGTTTCGCATCCGTGCAAGAAAGACTTGTGTAAAAATATTAGTTTCCTTTGAATTTAAATATTTACGTTATTATTATTTCAATGTAGGTGGTGATCAGTGCTTGATTGATTTTTTTTTTCAATTTAAATGGGTAGATTTGAATTCAATAATTACATTAGTGTTCCTTAAGTAGCTTGATGACTAATTATTTGAGATTGTGCTATTTTCATAAGAATTTATGCTAGTCTATAATATTTATCATTGTATTAATTAAAATTTTAAAAAAAATATTAATTTAAGTTTTAAAATTTTTAAAATTAATTTTAAAAAGTCAACAATGATCAAATAATATAAAACGAATGAAATAGTTGTTAGATAATATTCAATTACTTTTCGATTAGTATGTTATGTTATGAATTGTTAGGTGAAATGTTGACGCCCCCCCCCCCCCCCAACTCCCCTTAAATGATTAATTTATCTAATTCATTCAATTTCTTTTTAAAAAATTATTAATAAAAACATTTCTTTCTTTTTTAATTTTCTCAAAATTTGTATGTATTTAGATTACTAAATATGTTAACTTGGTAATACTTCAGGTATCAGGCATATCATTTTTATTGGCAAGAATATTATTTTACTTATATTTTTCTCTTTTTGCTACAAAACAAATATATGTATATACCTATTTTTTTTAAATATAAAATATAAAAAATGAAGGAGATCATTATGAAAGTGTAAATCTATGCAATATCATGGGCATTTTGGGATGTTCAGTTCAAAATTTCAAATAGAACAGATTTGTTGAGATCCAGAACAAGGAAACGTAAAAAGGTAGCCGTTCCGAGTACCTCTTTTTCCAAATTTACCCTCTAACAAACTGATTATTCTCTGTCCTTTAAACGTTTTTTTAATTTGAATGGATGACAATTCGGTCATTTTTGGTGCACGCTAGCCGAGGTTTTTGACGTAACCTCCAGCTGGGGCCCACATAATTACTACGAGAATTAAAATAACGTTAGTTAAATACCATATCGCATAAGAAAAAAAATAAGAAAGAGATAATTGTCGGTTTGATTTGTCCAAAGTCTACTTTCTTTCACTTCACCAGGTGGGGTCCTAGTCTTTTTCTTGCTTTTGCCAATTTTTTATACATTATTTACTTCCCAAATTGGCTCACTTGAATAAATTATCTTTATAAATGAAAATTTTGTTTTTTTTTAATTTTAAATGTACATATATATTTTAACTTTTTTTATGTCAATTTGTAAAATTTAAAATTCATAAAATTTTATTAAAATTTTGTAAGTGATAAACAATGTGCAAACTAGTTTTTTAGCTATTTTTGTAATATTCAATCCCGGATCTTAATAACTATAATACTTTATTATATTTTTAAGGATTTAAGTTATTATCAATAAGATCAAAGGTAGCAACAGTGGTTTCTTCCTCTATTTATACAATATCACATGTTCGAGTTTATATATTATGAATCTCACCCTAACCAAGACGCTTAGATCACAAGCAATTAATTACGACACTAGTTTTGATTTGTTGTATTATGGATATCGTAATTTTAAATAAATCACAACTATCGTTATTTTTGCTGAAAGATTTCAGCCTCCTCAACCAGTGCACTGGTTTTAATTTGATATATCATGAGTCTTATAAATTTTAAGTAAATCACATATAATTAATGAAGATGCTAATTTCGATTTGATATATTATAAGTGTCCGTAATTTTAAATATATCACAAGCATCCCTTGAACTTGCATAGTTGTCTCCCACCAACTGGGTATGACTTGCAGCTAACATCTCTTTTAAAGAGATTGATAGGATTATTGTTACATACTTTCTCCTTGAAGATCAAATGATTTATTTCTACCTTACATGATTTTAAACTTTAAAGGCTAATTTTCAACACTTAAATTTCTGTTTAACACTTATGAATTATTGGATTTACTCGTAATAGTGTGTAGCTGTGACTTTTTATAGTATAAATGAAACCTTCTATTTGCCAATATATATATATATATATATATATGTGTGTGTGTGTGAAACCTACTATTCTCCCACATGCTTTTGTACAAAGAGTTAATTGTTCAGTGTGTCTTTTCTTTCTTTTTTCAACCGTTATGTCGCCAGCTACAGCCATAGCCATTGTATAAATCTGGATGCAAGTGCCAATACCATAACAGAAATCATACAAAATTAAACAAAAGAAATAGTATTTTTTTTAATTGACATTTCTCCAAATTAAAATTATTAGTTCCACAAGTTCCTTTTCACATGAATAGTAAGTGGGGTCTACTCTCATACGAGGGAGAACCTTGTAGAGCTAACATTTTTACTTATAGAAATATCATTTTTTTTAAAAAAAGATCAATACAATATAATTTCATAATTAAATACATTATCACTAACCTCGCTAAATAAGAAAAAAGTAAACTAACAAACAAACCTCGCATAAAGAGGAAACAAGTTTAACATAAAATGAAGAAATAAACTCATATAAAGTGAGAGTCGAACATTGAAACCTGAGACCTAAAAGTTACAGTACCTAAAGAAAAATAATATTCAAAATTATTTGATAACAAAAAATTAACATTGAATATAATAAGTGAAAAAGTAAATAAATTTGTTTTATAGTTTAAAACTTGCAACTCTTAAACAAGATAAAAATCAATTGATTGAGTTCTAAATTTTGAGCAAAAAAAAAAGAAAAAAGAAAATCATTTAAGTCTTAAAGCTGAATACGGTTAGCTAATTTTTTAATATTAGTGCCCAATAACATTTATGCTTTGAAATAAAAATCATCTGTTGAAATTGAGGTTAAAGTTTTCCACTATATTAATTCATTTTAGAGCTTAAATTTTAACCTTACATATATAACGGGTCCAAACGTTTTAATATATATATACTAAAGTAAAAGGGTTTTTGAAAATAAAAAATTTCCCGCTCACCCCAACTTCTCATCAGAACCGTCCAAAAAAAGAAATAAATCTAACCCTTCATTTCCCTATCTTCACCCTCAACTCTACCTCACTCCCTTTCTCTTCTCGATCTCCCCAAAATCAAAACCCCAACTCTTCCCAATCCGACTCTAACTCTACCTCACTCCCTTTCTCTTCCCGATTTTCCCAAAATTAAAACCCCGACTAGGGGTCGAAGCCTGGTAGCGGTGGAGCCGCCTCCGCCCAGAATGAAGCCATAGACCGCCGTCCAAATAGTGCCGGAGGCACAGGTCCACAATTAGTATATATAACAAAATACAAATGATTTTGAATTTTCCGCTCATCTAATAAATCATCTGACTTATCCAAAATTTGGCATAAATCTGACCATTCATTATTTTCTCCTTCTTTATTTTCTCTTCTTCTTCTACCTTTTTTTTTCTCTCCAAACCTTATCCCCAATACCTTCTTCAACAAAAAAATTTCATGCCGGAAACACGGGTTACCACTAGTATATATATATATATATATATATATATATGATATTTATAAGTACGACTTATAAATTAAAGACGACTGACCATTTTTCGATCAGTTAAATCTCCACAATCATTTTTATTTTTTTATATTTTTAACGAAACAAAGCTCAAACTGACTAGATCATTTGAAAAAAAAGAACATTCCAGATAATCATTGGATTAATAAAACGTTAATAATACATGGCTGAAATGATATGACTTATATGTATGATTTGCAGATATAATTAACATTAATATTTGTATCTATCGCCTCCAAATAGGGTTATAAACGAATCGGATTGAGAGTTCGATCCGACTCGAGTTGATTAAGCTCGACTCGAGTTAGTTAATAAGCCGAGTTCAAACAAGACATTTTGTCCAATTAATTAAAGGGTCCTTAACACTAATATACAACAATTAGAAAGTAATTACAAAAATAAAACACACACAAAATAATTACAAAAATAACAAAACACAATATATTACGTTACTAAAATCACGTATTAACTCCTACATATCAGTTCCTATTCACTTTCATATTTGTAACTAACCACGCCTACATTAAAGCAACTGCGGAAACATGCAACTTTGATATCTGAATAACAGATCAACGGCAAATCAATCGGAGAAGACAAAATATTCTGTCGCGACACAACTCGTTGATCGGAGAAGAGGAAGCATCCTATCGCGACGCAACTCGTGATCGGAGAAGACGATTCCGGTTGAGGCGACGAAGCTCTATGATCGAAAATAGCATACAAAATCAGCATCGCCTTCAAGTTCAGTAACCAAAAACTTAATTAATTACTGCAGTGAGTGTAGAATATAAGATCAACATCAATTTCGTTACAAATACTGAGGTATGCAAATTTAAAATTTATAAGCATATAGTTACCTATGGTTACTACGAATTTCTATATTGATTACCTTTCTTAAGTGTTTCGAACTTAAAATTGTCACAAAGTTTGAATACTGAATGTTGGGATTGCAAAATGTATTTGTATACATGTTTTATAATATGGTTACTAATGTTATATAAATTGGTTACTGTCTAATGTTGTAATGGTTACTGCCTGTTTTGTATTGGTTAGTATGTAACATTATATTGTCTAATGTTGTATTAGTTACTGACTAATGTTGTCTTCGTTACTATATAATGTTACTAATTAATGCTGACTTGGTTACTGACTAATGCTGACATTGATACAGAGTAACATTATATTGGTTACTGACCAATGCTGATTTGCTTACTGTGTAACACTATAATGGTTACTGAATAATGATGACTTAGTTACTGTGTAAAATTATAATGCTGATTTGGATACTGTGTAAAAATATTATTTAGTGACTAATGCTGACTTGGTTACTGACTAATGCTGACTTGGTTACTGTCTAATGCAAACTTAATTACTGCAGTGATTAATTGGTTACTGTATTATTGGTTGCTGAAGCATATTAATGTACACTTCTTCTTATGTTTTTTATATTAATGGTTACTTGTTAGCTACGTTGGTAACATTCTTACAAAATTTTGCCTTAAGTTGGTAACAAACAAATTATACTGGTTGTTTTTTACTATAAAAATGCAATGAAAAATGTGTTTATGTTGTGGTTACTAAATAAATATGTGTTAGTTACACTCTAAAATGCATTTGGTTATTGTATAAAGTTGTTGTGATTACTGTATAATGTTACGGTGTTTTACATTGGTTTGTTTTAATATGGTGATTACCTATTGGCTACATTGGTTAGCTGCATACAACTGTTATAATTTAATTGGTAACAAATATCAATGAAATTATTATTTCTATTGTAAGATTAATGTACAAATGTGTTTTATATTCTGGTTATTAACATCATGCAGTTTGGTTACAAGCTAACAGTGATTTGGTTACTTTACAGTACTTATTCTGTTGCCGGACAATGGAGATGATTCCAGTTGTACTTTATTTCAACGCTACATGGACTGATAGTAACCAATACACCAAATTTGAAGTTACCGACATACTACTTACATCAACTTGTTCATTCAGAGAAATGCAGGACATGATATGCAGTGTATTACGGCTCGACACAAACACAAAAACATTGTCAATCAAATTTCAAATTAGAAGCGATATTCCTCCGATCAACATATCAGATGAAGCAACCTTAAGATTCTTTATTGAAGTCAGTAGAAAATCTGATGAGCAAGGAAAATTCCCACTGATTATAGAAACTGAACACAGAAGGGTACGCACAACAATGTTGACAAATGTAGAAGAAACTACCATTAACAACGTAACGCCAATAAGATCAACACAAGGGAATTCAGCACTAGTTCCACTACCAACAAACGATTGCCAAATTGGAAGGCAGTATGTCGATCACCTTGCAATGGAAATCGTGGAACAACAACGAGACAGACAACATGACAGATCATACACAGAAGAACAATATGATGATGTAATAACAGATCCGAATGAACGTGAAATACAATTACATCAAACCTACAAAGACAAGAAAATCCTATCACAAGCTATGAGGCTGCATTCAATCAGGAAAAATAGACATCACAAAGTCCAATGAACAGGTCATAGAGACTTTGTGCTAGTGTGCCTGTATGATGAAAATTGTAACTGGAAGATGAGAGCATCAAGTGTTCGAAAAACCAGTATGTTCAAGGTGAGGGAATTCAACGACATCCACACGTGTTCAGTCAACGTATTGCTGGGAGACCACAAACAGGCAAATAGTGAGTTGGTCAGTGAATGCATACTGCACAAATTAACAAATTTGAAAAAAATGTACACACCAACCGATATTGTGGAGGACATGATGACAGAATATAATGTGTCTATCTCTTACTAAAAAGCATGGAGATCAAAGGAGAAAGCGTTGGAAAAGGTAAGAGGAAATCCACACGACTACTCAATGATCCCATCATGGTTACACATGCTGAAGAAAATAAATCCAGGTAACAATTAAAAACATTTTATTGGTTTTCCATAATTAGTTGGTTACCCTACTAAAATGATTTGGTTACCCAACTCAAATGATTTGGATACCATTAACCAACTGAATGGTTACCACCTATTAGTGATTTATATACTGTTTACTACATGTGATTCTAATGATAATGCTCATGTTTCATATCAGGTTCTGTCACATTCCTAGAGTTGGAAACAAATGGTCGTTTCAAGTATTTATTCTTTGCTATTGGAGCTTCCATTCAAGCATGGAACCATTGCTTTCCAATAATTGTAATCGATGGGACGTCATACAATCAACTTACGAGGGGGACACTACTCGTAACAAGCACACAAGATGCAAATCGAAACATTATTCCGATTACTTTTGCAGTGGTTGACAGCGAAAATGAATTATCTTGGAGATGGTTTTTCGTAAATTTGAGAATTGCTTGTGGAGTTAGGGAAGGCCAATGCATTGTCTCAGATAGACATGAAGCCATTATATAAGGACTGAATTTTGTGTTTCCGGACGTCATGCATGGTTCCTGCACATACCATGTACTAAAAAAATATAAAAAATAGATTCAAAAAGAGAGGAGAGGAACTTAAACAGGCTTACAATGGGGCTTGTAGAGCTTACACTATTGAAGAATTCAACAGACACATGGCTGAACTTGATGCCATTGATCCTTAAATAAGGACCTATTTGGAGGAAGATGTCAAGTTGGAGAAGTGCACCAGGCTCCGTGGGGCTATAAGCAGATACTCAACAATGACTTCAAACACCGCCGAATCTATTAACAACGCAATCAAAATGATCAGGGATCTTCCAGTTGCATCAATGATTGAATGCCTACGTTGTCTCGTTCAAAGATGGTATTTCAAAAACCAACAAGCAGCCATATCAATATTCACAACACTTTCTACAACGGCTGAGGGAAGGTTGCAATCTAATATCATTAAATCAACGAAACTTAAGGTAACTAATACAAATTTTAAATTATTGCATCATAAGTTGCATTTGCATTTTATGGAACCCTATTTGTTCAAAATTGGTTTATGTGTAACATTATACTGTCTAATGCTGTATTATTTATTAACTAATGCTGTCTTGGTTACTGAATAATGTTACTAATTAATGTTGGATTGGAAATGACTTTGAAGACTTGGTTACTGACTAATACATACTTGTTTACTGACTATTGGTAACTTGGTTACTATATAATATTATATTGGTTACTAACTAATACTTAATTGATTACTGCACAACATTATAATGGTTACTGACTACTTCTGAGTTGGTTACTGTGTATCATTACTCTGGTTACTAACTGATGTTTGTTTGATTATTCTGTATAATTATAATGTTATTGTGTTTTGTAATTATAACATTGAGCTGCTTACTTTACTATATTTATTCTGTTTTCAGACAATAAAAATGAATCCAGTTGTACATTATTATACGAAAACTTAATTTGTGTTGTAGGTGGTGACATCAAACTTGGTAATTTTCACTGTTTACGATGTTGCCAGACAATATATTGTGGACATCGACCAAAAGACATGCACATGTCGAAAATTTCAGTACCATGAGATGCCTTGTCCGCACGCTGCTGCTGTTATGAAGAAGCAAAATTTGAGTTGTTATGATTTTTGCTCAAAAAATTACTTCAAAACAACTTTGGTCGACACATATTTAGGTTCTATCATGCTGTTAGATGACAAAGAAAACTGGGATATACCAGAGGAAGTAATGAACATATGTGTAAAACCACCGAATACAAAAAGACCAGCAGGAAGACCAAAAATAGGAAGGTACAAACACGGTTCTGAAATTAAAATTCAAAACAAATGCAGCAGGTGCCAAGAAAAAGGACACAACAGAAAAACAGGCAATAATCCACCTGTTTTAAGACCAAAAAAGGTCTGATATACTGCAATTACATTAAGAGTGTAAATATATGAATATATAATTGTTTACTATGATTAACCATTATCCATATGGTTGGTAACATTTTAAGTTGTGTACAGTAAACAAAATTGTTATTGATTAATATTTTGATTTCTGATTGCATTAGTAATTTCCAATAAACAACATTGTTATTGTTTGGATATTTACTTAACATTTTAACTTAAATAGCTGATATATACTGATTTTAACAAATTTTATGTTAATTTGTCCACTAATAAGTAATAAAATGGTTACCTATATAATGATAACTAGAACAAAACAAGAATCCATCTTAGGAAATCATGTATAATTAACAATTAAATATTAACTATAAAATAGAAATAAAATGCCTCATTGATTATACAATAATAGTAATCAAAAACCATTACATAAAAGTAAAATAAATATAATAAATAAGTAACCAAATAGTTACATAACAGTAACCATAACATGTTTTAATGGTAACCACAACACAGAACAACCTGAGTATCTAGCATCATCTAATGAATGTGATATTGTTTGTTTAGGCAACCCAAGTATACTCTGACATGTACATTTCACAATTGATATATGTCCTGAAACAAGCTTGTAACTCTCTGGTTACTATTAAAACAATAGTTGGTTACATTTTTATACATATTTTGTTACCAACTGTACATCTCAAACAATTTTGCAAACACAACTTAAAAGAAACAAATACCAACCAACAAACAATGTTACTTTCATTACTGCTAAAATTCTCAAATATTAACTATAAAATAAAAATAAAATGCCTCATTGATTATACAATAATAGTAATCAAAAACCATTACATAAAAGTAAAACAAATATAATAAATAAGCAACCAAATAGTTAAATAACAGTAACCATAACATGTTTTAATGGTAACCACAACAAAAACAACCTGAGTATCCAGCATCATGTAATGAATGTGATATTGTTTGTTTAGGCAACCCAAGTATATTCTGACATGTACATTTCACAATTGATATATGTCCTGAAACAAGCTTGTAACTCTCTGGTTACTATAAAAACAATAGTTGGTTACCTTTTTATACATATTTGGTTACCTTTTTATACATATTTGGTTACCAACTGTACATCTCAGACAATTTAGCAAACACAACTTAAAAGAAACAAATACCAACTAACAAACAATGTTACTTTCATTGCTGCTAAAATTCTCAAATATGTATTCCCATCTACATAAGATCCAATAAACATCACTAACTCATAACCCATACAATAATGTTGTGTATATCCCAAAAATATAAAACTCAGTTCATAAATACAAAACAACGACATCCGAACTAATCAACATCTGGAACAAAACTTCCTGGAAATTATCTTTCAGATTCATATCCCTCCAACTGTTTGTTCCTTACATGCATATACAGGTTTGTGCATAACTTCTTCCGATACTGCGCAATGGGGAATGGAATAGGAATTTCATCAACTTTCTGATTAATGACATGCTCAGCGAAACATATCGTGAACATCCCGCAATCACTACACACACAAAAAATATATAACAAAAATCAAAACTAAAACTAACCTATATGTAATAATTAAACAAATGTAAACAATGTAACACTTACCTCTCGACTTGTTCAGGAACCGACTTTACAAATTCCAACTCAATTATATCATCTTCCTCCTTGTTGCGAAATGGTTCACTGCTAAAGTCAATGTCAGACCTATCCCTCCAAAAACTACTTTTGCGCAATAAAGTGGGGAGAATGAATATATATGGCTCACAAACATCCATAATTTTTGTTTGCATGGATTTTTTTTTGCCGAAAATAATTATAAACAGTTAGACGTCTACGGTGCACATTAAATGTCAACAAAAACCAATGTTCCGGTGATGACATATGAATGGGGAACAACATGTAGTCAACATTTTTTCATGGCGTGTTAACATCCATAAACAGCTCATAGATGTATTCATCAACATCACCATCCACAACCAAAGCACTCTTATCTTCATTTTTATTGGTATACTCCCCAAAAAGAGCGGTTATCTTGTTATAAAATCAACAATCCGTAGTCGTTGCCCTTATATGAACACTGTCGGAATGTCTGGCCAATTTACGGAAATAATAAAACGCAACATTGATGTGCTGAACCATGAAAAAAACATATATTATTACACAGTTGCTGAAAATGTAAGTATGTAATGAATGTAACCAACTCTGTTAACACTAGTTACTACCCTAACTAAAAAATGTAACCATATATAGAAAAACATAATTATTTAAAAAAGGAACCCACATCGTCGTCTAACCATTTTCCAGGAGTCTTCAATTTGTAGAACCACATTTTTGATGATATTGGCACAGACCCAAATAAAAACGCAAGTTCAATATTATTGTTCTTTCCAGGGAATTTGTCGGTCCTTCAATATAAAAGCATATTAGTATACACATTAACATTAACAGTTTCCATATTAACATACACTACCCAGAATCAGACTTAAAAATTCAATAATTAACAAACTAATCAACAACTTAATTGTAAACAGTAACCAAAATAGTAACCAATATATAACAAAATAGTAACCAATACATAACAAAACAGTAACCAAAATATAAAATAGTAGTAACCATGAAATAATTTAATAGTACCCAAAACAACAACATTATCTACTCAATAATAATTTTAAACACCATGAATGTACTAAACAAAAACCTAGTAATCAATCAAAATATAAGATAAAGTAACAAACATTTTACTTCAATGGAATATTAACATAAAATAAATATTCCATAATAGTAACCAAAATATAATACATTAGTAACCAAAATATCATATGACATTAAATAAAACAGAAATATAATGTAATCAAAAATAATTTAACCAACATACATATATCTTACAATTACATAGTAACCAACATATAATATGATACTGACCAAAAAACTATTTTGTGAAAACAAAAATGGTATCCAACTTATAATATAGCAGTAACCATAACATGATAAATCAATAACCAAAACATAAAATAATAGTAACCATAACAATTATTTAATATTAGCCATATATTTTCACAAAAAAAAATTGACTTATTTAATAAAAAAACTATAGCATTCTTAACAATAAAAAACAAACCTTTTCCTATTGTTTAGACCAATTTTGAACCATTGTTCAAACAACGCCTCTTCAAACTTTGATGGCATCTCCATACATACTTTCAGAAATGCTAAACGAAATAAGAGCATTTGACTAGCACCCACGGTGGTAGACGATGAACCAACCGATCCAAACATTGAAGTATATGGAGATCGCAAAACGACACTCTTTGCATGTTCACGTACAGGTCTACCACCGGTTTTATGAACACTCTTCTCCAACTCATCACATTGAATTATGTCCTGTGTCGTCAAAATCATCTGATTAAGGACAGACTTGCTTTTTGCCTCATATTTATTAACCTATTTATAATGACATACAGGGTAACAAATACATTTTATAATTTCAACATAAACACTTGCAGTTAACACCTATATGCAATAAAAAAATGAATGAACAATAATCAACATATTAAAGTGAACATATTATAATAGTAGCTAAAATAAAATAAATTACTAATCAAATTATAATATAAGAGTAACCAACACACAATGTAATAGTAACCAATCAATATTATGATAGCGAACATACTATATATAATAGTAACCATATCACAATATAAAAGTAACCAGAATCAATAGAATGTAAAAAAAAGGATGGCGTGACAATTATAACACTAACCTCAGCAGGAACATACACAACAATCTTTTTTCCAGTGCATTGGCTTAATATGTCAAACGATGGTATGTCACTATTCTTGCCAATCTGTGCAAAATTAAAAACAACCAATTAATCATTAAAAAAAATATATAACACAACAAAACAAACAAATATGTCTAACCTTGACATTTTCTGCATCATCATTAATTTTAATTTCATGATGTTCTTCAACCACAACATCACGATCAACTTCATTACCAATGTCAATTTCATTCTCATCCTTCTTCTCTACAAAATTCAACACATCATCACCATCATTATTCTTATTTAGTTTTGAACCATCATCAACATTCTCATCAATATCCGGGTCTTCGCACTCTTTAACAACTTCATCATATTTAATAACTTCATCAACCATAACAACATCTTCAAACTCTTTAACAACTTCAGTTTCAAACTCATCATTCTTCTCATCGACTTTCAACACATCATCACCAACTTCATTATCATCATTATTGTTACCTTTAGAAATATCATCATCATCATCAACAACATCATCAGATACATCAACTTCATCATCATCATCATCATTACCGCTATCATCAGAATCAGAATCATCATCAATTTGTTTGCTCCCAACATCTTTGATGCCGCGTAACTCATCTCTAATAATGGACCTAAAGTCCCTACACAACTGAACATGTAAAACATTCATATCATCTTTAATATCAGCCCACAATTTTACAATGTCTTTCTTAATTTCAGACACTTTCTTCTCCACCGGCCTAAACCGTGAATCAATTGCATCTTTAACTTCAGATATACCAAATTCAATGTTGTCAGCCTTTTTTTTTTTTTTTAACCTTCTTATCAGCATCCTTCCCATTAAAAAATTGTAGCCCACCCAAATCAAGCCGATCCTTCTCCTCGGACGTGGGAAACAAATTTTTTATCCTCAACTGAAAAACATTAAGTACAATTAGTATAACATCTAACAAACATTGTACAAATACAGTAAAAAAATAGTAAATAAAGAATCATAAAACATAATTAGTAACCAACTACATATATACAGGTAACGAAATGTACATAAATCAGTAACCAAATCATTGAATAAATGTAGCCAATATATGTATAACGGGATAACCAACAAAATTGTTATAAGCAACATAAGGCTAATTTAATTAATAACCAAATGTGTATATTCATGTAACAAAAAACACTGTTATTATTCACATACACATAAATAATAAGTAAGCAAATGAGTATATTAAGGTAACTAACTATATTGTTAACAGTGAAATTCACAAAATATAATCAGTGGGAACTAAATATATAACTAAAGATAACCAATTATACTCTTAATAGTAAACTTCATACCTGTCCGGAACAAAATACTAAATCATTCAACTTGTCATTCGTAGGGGGTTTCACTAGCTCCTTCCATTTAAATAAACGGACATCCGACGGATACTCATCATTGCATATGCCCCGAGTTTTGAATGTCGGAATGGTTTCAAACATAAACACTTGAAATACATAAGGTAGCCCATTCAACTTGTACAATTTTGTATAATGATCCTTGTATAAATTATATATTGACCCACCATTCCTTTCTTTCTTCAAACGCCCCTTCAACGCATTAGACAACGAGTACTTTGTCATTTCGAACGCGACTTTCCCCCAAGGAAAACTACTAACATCACCATAACATAAAAAATTGACCAATGCCGCATCCACATAATTTTTAGAAACTGTGGATAAAATGAAATTAAACACCAAAAAAATCAATGACATCTTAATAGCCTCATTATCATCATCAAAAACTGCCTTCCGATAAACCCTACCTATACTACTACGCGTCACAGCTTCATCCCCAAAAAACTTTTCAATAAGCAAATTCTCCATACCTTTATACGCAGATATATCATCCTCGCCCTGCCATCTCAACCCAGAAATTAGACAAAAACTCCGGTAAACCAAATCTGACCCTTTTATCATCAAACAAAAATCACATTTCACTATCATCACTCTGGTGAATCTCCCTTACAAGAGCATGGTGAATAATTTGGGAATACATTTGGTGCTGATCACCAAACTCCATAAAATTCCTAAAACATGTGGACTTAAGCTTCTCCAACTGGCTTTCGTTTAGTTTCTTGACAATAGTGCTGGGAACTTCCACATCGCACCAATATATAACTTTTCCGGTAAATTTTCTATTGCATTCCTCATAATACTTATCCCATAACTGCAAATAAAAAAAATCAGATTTGCACAATTATTAGTAACCAATATAAACAATTATTTATACTATAAACAGTTACATAGTAACCGACAAATAATATCATACTAGCAAAAACATAATATAAAAATTACACAGAAGTCAAAATAGACTATAAAAAGTTTTCAACATCCCACATTGACTGCACAAAAATAGTTACCATATCATAATATAACAGTAACCATAACATAATAATGCAGTAACCAAACAGTTATATTATATAATCTAATGCTAACCAAAATATTAACAAGATGTAATACATATCGGTTATATCATAGTAACCAAACAGTTATATCATACTAACCAAAACATGTTTTCATGGTAACCGAAACATGATCAACATATAGACCAAAACCATTTCAGCCAACAATTGTATACTACACAAATACATGGTAACCAAACCAACTTAAAAAAGTAACCAAAATACCAAATTCAGGGAACAATAATAGATTCCAAATCATAAGCAAACATTAACAACAAACATATTAAAAAAGTAACCAAATAGTTATATGATAGTAACCGATATATTTTTCCATGGTAACCAATACATAAACAAACATATAAATCAACCACATTTTAGTCAACCATTTATACTAAAGCAAATATATGGTAACCATAACAACAACAACAAGTAACCAAAGTCCCAACTCAAGGGAACAAAAATGCTATCAAAATTATAATATTACATTCACCAAAACCATACTCAACAGGTAATCAAATATACCAAATCGATTGAAAACAAATGGTATCCAAATAAAAATCTAACGTTAATCAAAAACATACTAACTAAGAAACCAAACATTTATATTATCATAAAATAACAAAATTTAAATTAACAAACCTTTAAAATTCGTTATGTTGGAATTATATTTTGGCTAAGCTCTTGTCCTTCTGACTTAACTAACTGCACTTTAGAATGCTTCATATCCTTATGAATCACCAACATATCCTCACACTTACTCGATTTCTTTACTTTATTCTCCCCCTTCCCCTTACTCTCCACAACAAATTTCTCCAAGCCCTTTACAGGATCCTCCTCCGTGATTCTCTTTCTCTTTCCATACTACTTCATTGTATAATCAAACGAACGAACACACCAGAACAAATAATCGAATGAGCACAAAAACGAAAATGGTAACAAGAGACGAACAAAGAGAGTGGTAACGGCGAGCAAGGGTTTCAGAGAGTCGATCGGAGAAAAGACGAAAAGAGAGAGAAGAAAAGGGTTTATGGATACAAACAAGGGTTTAAAACTGAAAATCGATAATGGCGGTTATCACGTCTTTCAAAATATAACAGCCCATTTTAAGTTGGACACTAATTTGTCATATCATCAATTAATATTAATCCCTTAAATTAAGAACTTATAATTATATTAATATTGTAAATAAAAATAAAAAAGTGTCATATTTTTGTAATTATTTTGTAGATGTATGATTTTTGTAATTATTTTTAAAAATATACTAATATATGTAATTTATCCTTAATTAAATGGGCTGAGCTTGAACAATGTACTGTTCAACTTGAGCCCACTCGTTTAATAATTATTTAGTTATTTTTTATTTTATTTATACAAAAATAGACATAATTAAAGTTAAGTATATAATTATCGCTAAATTATGATTGTAGATGATTTGATTTGAGTTTATATTTTTTCTGAAAAAAATAAATAAAATAAAAAATTCAGACTTAAACACAAGCTCGACTTGACTCGTTTAAGTTTAACTCGTTTATAAACGAACCGAGTTCATATATAAAATTTTAAGTTCATTTAAAACTCAACTCGACTCGAATTATTTAATTTTTAAATAAATTTAAGCTCGACAAATTAAAGTTCAACACGACTCGTTTATCACCTTACCTCCTAACAAAGTAGTATTCTTTTACGTCAACTTCAAACAACAAGATAACCTTTAAAAGATAAACTTTAACTCCAAACTAAGATTGTCTCTTACCTTGTTGAATTATTAGTCTATTAATAGAATAATAATAATAGATTTAGGATAAGATTATTCTGTCTTGTAGTGAAGCCATTTGGTGTATACACCAAGTCCGACCAAAAGATGACATTGTCTGTGCAATTATATATGGATGATATTATATATACTAATTTTTTATTAAAAAATTATACATCAAAAGATAAGATTCATATATTATTTATTAATAAAAATATATAAAATATTTAATTATAAATTTCGTTTTTTATTTTTTTTATATCGTGTGTACACAACATTTTGTATATAGTTAACATCTCTAACATTACTTATTATATATGGAGTTTACACGCAATCTGAGTGATATCAAAATAAGAATGATAAAATTAGTAATTAAATTGATTATACATTTATTTATATTTTAAATTAAATTGGTAATTAAAATTAAAGGAAATATCAAAACGAGATACCATAAGTTAAATTAATAAAATTTAAGAAACAAAATTGAGAGCTCGATAGTCTTTAACAACAAAAAAAAAGAAAATAAATAATTATAAATATTATATATTGGACATAAAAAAAAGGTGTACATAGTTGAGTTCTCTTAAATCGATGCATAAAAAGTGCGTGCATAATTGAGCTCTCACAGAGTACATAAAAAAGGTGTAATGCGTACTATTGAGCTATACAATCTCATAAAACTATTAAATAAATAAATAAATAAAAGGAAAATTAACGTTGCGTTTTAATTAAATAAATAACATAAGAGGAATTTATATATGAATAAAATGGATAAATATCTAAAATAATTTTTTTAATATTTCAATTGCATGTAATTAAATTTAGGAATGAAATCAACCATCAATGAATAAAATAAAATAAATTTATCCAAATATAAAATATCTCTCACAAAAAAAGAGAGAAGTATCAAATTATTACTTTACCAAAAAATATTTGGTTGTAGGCGGGCGTGGGGGGGGGGGGGGGGGGCAGTGACTGGAGGTGGTTGGGGACAGTGATGGAGGCGGCCGTGGATGGTGGTTGTGGCGGCAACTACGGGTGTGGTGAGGGCACAATTGGTGTCATAATAAGAAAATATAATTGTCAAAAATTTTCATGCTATCACTTTTCATGTGAAAGGAAAATTGAGAGAGTGCAATGAATTTTATTTATGAAAAAAAGAGTGTAATGAATATTTATTCTATTAATATTAAAATTAGAATGGTTCATTTTGTTAAAGTGAATAATCAAACATATTAATTTAACGTAAGGTTTGTTCGCCTATCTGAACTTCTAAATGTTGTGTTTATAAGTTAAATAAATTGCGTTTAAAATAAAATATTATTCTATTTGTCCGAAATTAATTACTCAGTTTTGACCTTTTTAAGTTAAATTGACTATTTTTAAAATTAATAATTAAACATATATAAATATATTTCTAAAATTATAAAAATTGGGGTTAGTAATAAATTGTATATACTTTCTTTTGGTTATAATCTCTTCACCTATATTTTAGCATAAATACTAAAAATATTAGTTTTAAAAATGGTCAATTTGATTTTAAAAAATCAAAACTGAGCAATTAATTTAAGACGGAAAAAGTACTAGACAAACAAGTGCTTTTGAATTTATAAACGTCGCAACCAAACACACACGTAATAACTAAATATATGACTCACAGATTACTGTGTGACCCGAACCAAATAGGGCCATTCTCATTTTGCTCTGCCAATACCCGGGTCACACCGAACCGAATAGGCCCATAGTCATTTTGCCGTGAAAATACCCGAAATACAAGAAGTATCTTCAGATGAAAGAGGAAAGGCGGCAATTGCAAAGGTTTAAACAAAGAATAAACCCCTCTCTCTCTCTCTGGCCTGCAGTCTGCAAATTATCTTCTCTCTTTGTCCTCTTTTATTTGTCTCCCTTCTTCCTCTTCCTCTTTGCCTTATTGCCTATTCCAGTCTCTATCCTCTCATCCAGTTTTTAATTTAAACAAAATAATTATTCCTACAAGTGACAAGGCCACAACAACAACACTGTCATTTATTTACTCACAGTCCGAACCAGTCTCTTTCTTTTTAGCTCTAATATTCGTTTCCCATCTAAATCTGCTTGTTTTTTCAATACTATTATTGGAACACACAGAAACCCATTTCAGTTCTCTGGTCCATTGTCCAAAACAAGTTGTTGTTTCTTTTTGTGCTTGGTTCAGGTGCACGAAGATTTTATGAGAGAGAAGCTGAAAGGTATTTTTTGCTCCTTTTATTTCTTCTGGGTTGTTTATGGGTTTGTGGGTAATGGGTATTGGTGGATAAATTTAGGGAATTTGGAATTAAGTATCAAGGCTTTTTTGACTGCCTAAGTTTAAGTTGTTTTTTTTGTTTTGTTTTGTTTTGTTTTTTGTTTTTTCCTTCTTATATTGTATGATATTGTGAATTGGGGTTCAAGGTAAAGATATCTTCTTTGAGCATACATGTAAAAAATTGAAGAAATCTTATATATGATATTTTTCACACACACACACACACACACATATATATATATTTATCTGTTGGTGAGTTTGAGATAGCTATTGGCTCAAATTTCTTCAACTTAGCAATTGTAGAATTCTATTTAATTTTTCTATTTTTTAAAATCTATTCTGTTTCGGGTTTGAAAACAGCTACACCAATTGTGTTTGTCTTGCATTATACTTGAGCTTCATCTATACTTTTTTCTATAATTTCTTATTGTTAAGTATTAATTGTAGCTATTTTCTGACTTGAGATCAAGCATTTTAAGCTTTATGATGTATAGGATTGTAATATTACAGAGGCTTCTATTAGCTACTAGGTCAAAAGTTCTTTCACTTCAGAGTATAGGTTCCGGGTGGAATTTTAATTAGTGCGGCATTGATCATATGATAGACCTCAAATATTGGATAAATAACTTTTTGAAAGTGTATTAGTGCTTAAAGATTTTGAATATTGTCCTTCTATTTGTTTTTCTTATGAATTTATGGGAAAGTTATTTTTGAACTGAAAGAATAGGTAGCATAGAATCAGCTATATGACGAATATCTTGTATCTTTGAATTGTAGAATCATATCTGATATCTAATTTAGTCCTGTGTTTAAAGAACAGCTTTATTCATTGCAACAGGATCTGCTGCCAAAAGTTTTTTGAAGTAAAGCTGAATGGCAATGTCGTTGGAGGATCTTCTTGCCAAGGAAGGTTTTAAAAGTAGGAGACCAAAGACAATGGCTAGAGCTTCCATTTCATCAGAACCGGATGCTAGGCCAGTTTATCCATTGCGTGATCAAAATAAATCTGGTCCTTCAACTGGTGTCAGAAGAACAGGGAGGACAAAATCTGATGTACCTCGGTACCAAATGCAGACAAGTGATAGAAGTAAGGGTACGAGACCTAGGGATAATCTTGTTAGAAGGGAGATGCCAGATGAGAGATCGAAGAAGGGAACTAGGATGAAACTTGATAGAAGGAGTTCTCTAGATTTTTATGATGGCAAGAGAGTTGGCATTAGGTCCTCAAAAGATTTGCCAGATAATGAGATAGTTGATGCTGAAGAAGATCATTACGGAGTTGAAGATGATGAGAGATATAAAGATATATATTCAAATGATGTGTATAGTCCTTCAAGAAGCATGGGTAAGCTTTCAAACGGAAGTGGAGAAAGGGTGGCGAGCAGAAATATGTCGGGGAAGAATATGCAGGTAGATAAAAGGTACAGTAACAATTCTAACAAAAGTCTGCTTGGGCGAATGAGTTCTACACTTAATAATCGGAAAAGCATGAAACAACCTGAGGCTTCCTACAACAGATCAAATGAAAGCTCAGAGAACAACAAAAGCTTGGATGAAAGTAAAAACCGCAGGCAAGCAGAGATTGAGCAGGCTCTTGCTGAACCAGCTCTCGATGAAGTTGCTGTCCAAGCCATGATATCTATCTTGACTGGGTATATAAAACGTTTTCTTAAAGACGAGGACTTTAGGACATCACTTCGTCACAGTTGTTTCGCGTCCCTTAATTTTGTTGGGTTGGAAGAAGGCTTCAATACTGAAAGTAAAGTCATTGACAATCTTGAACAAGCCATCGAAACAGTTGAAAGAGCTGCTGAAGATTCTACAAGTGCAAAGGAGCTGAAAAAGGCTTCTTTGCAGCTTAGTGTTATTACTGGTCTAAACGCAAATGATTTAAAAGATGGGTTCACATCTGGGATTCCCAATTCTAAATTGTCAGCTTGTGCTCATCTCTATCTTTGTGTGATTTATAAGCTACAGAAGAAAGACAGGATTGCAGCAAAGCATCTTCTACAAGTGTTTTGTGATTCGCCATTCCCAGCTCGAACAACTTTACTGCCGGAATTGTGGGATGATATATTTCTTCCGCATCTTTCACATTTGAAGGCGTGGTACAATCAGGAAGCTGATTCTCTAGCAGATGTACCGAGCAAGGGAAGGAAATTAAACCTTCTTGAGAAAGTGTACAATGAAATTGTGGACTCTGGTACTTACCAGTTTGCAGCGTATTACAAGGACTGGCTCACGGAGGGGGTTGAAGCTCCTTCCATTCCTTCCATTCATATTCCTTCTGTGTCAGTTCAGGGAGTTAAGCAAGGAGGTTTAAACAGCCACTCTCCAGAATCAGGTAGTCCTCTTGTTCCTTTCTCACCTCAGCCAATGGTCAGCAAATTACTGTATGATTCAGTATTTGATGGTTCAGTCAAGTCAGGAGCAGATCAAGTGGAAGACTTCGAAGAAGCAGAGAACTATGATATTAGTAGAAGAAGCTCTGATGGTTCTGCAAATGAAGAAGATAAAGAAACATTAACCTATTCTTCTGATGTAGCTGATCTTAAGGATCTGGATATTCAAAAAGATGTTGTACCCCACCTGGTAAGTGTTTTTGTCTCTGACTTGGAACTCTGGATGCTTGCGTGGGGAAATTGTGTAACAATTTATCTATTAGTTGAACAAATTTGAATTCTTTTCTTAGATAGTGCAAAATGCTATTTATGTATGTGACCATTGAGCTATTTTTTTGCATTATCAGAACCTTGCTGATATTCATTATGCAGTGAAGGTAAGGGTCATTAGTTCTCCCATCAGTCCTACACAAATTGAGTTTTGTTCAATTTTCCTATAGAGAGCTACGCTGTTCTATTTAGGTTCACTGTCCCTATATTCTGTCAGGATATTTCTTCTGCAAAGCCTTTGGCACGAATTTGTTCTAGTTTCCGGTGGTATATTAAGTACAATAAATGATTATCCTAAGATGCCTGAAGGGTTTATGCTTGATGCATTTCTAGAACCAAGGCTTCAAGCCTTGCCTTTAGTTTATCCTATACTAGATGACTTAGACGTGTTCGTGCTCGTGTACTGTATTGCACTTCTTTAAACAACACGTATCTGGTAATAAATTGTATTTTTTCAAACAAACAGGTTGTTGTAGATTTTTATTAACCCAAAGTACTTTATTCAAGCAAACATTACTTTGTAAGTAGTTGTAGTTAAAGCAATTGGTCAACTAACATAGTAGTAGACCCTAGGTTTTGCAGGTCTTCGGTTCAAGTCTTCTTGTTTGCATTTGGTACCCAAATTATGCACTTTCTTTGGTTTGTGCATTATGATGCACCATGAGTTGTCTGTCCATGTGCTAGTGTAGGTCACACGTGAGGGAGTGTATTAGACAAGTTATGCATTGTTGCGTCTGTTGTCTAATAGCTTAAGCTTTTAAAGCAATTAGTAACTTCACAATTATGTAGTTTAGACAAACAAGTAAACAACCATTTATGGGTTGTTATAGAAGAACTATTTAACTTGAACAAACATGCCCGTGAAAGTTGTTGTGTTTAAAAAAGTGAGTCTTATGGTCATATGGTGTTATTTGCTTCATCAATTAAAAAATTTCTTAATATAGTAGATTAGAGGCTTCATGTGTCTGCTAATTAGGAATTCACCCTTTATCTACTAATATAATACTCCCTCCGCCCCAAAATAATCATCCTAATTGTATTTGACATGCTGATTAAGAAATAAAATTCTTTCCCAAATTGTCGAAATACATTTAAAATTATCATTAATGTGAGTAGTTTCAATTTAATCTATTACAACTTTTGAAGACTATAAAGATCACAAACATCTCTTTCCAATGAAGTAAAGTAGTAGAGAGAAGGAAAGAGAATAAGTTCATAGTATTAATTCCCAGTGCACAATTACTTTTATTTTTTTAGTTTTCCACTAATAGTAAACCAATACTATTGAGGGAATTAGTGGAAAGATTTGGTGAAAGTACTTACAATAATAGAAGCAGGACATTTTTTTTGGGGACAACCCATAGAGGAAACTAGGATGTTTAATATGGGATGGAAGGAGCATATGAGTTCTACATCTTGCTACAATTCTGAGGATCTCTTGTTAATTTAGTTTGCTCTTAGTTGCAAATAATTTTAAGTTTTCCCTTCCTTTTTAGTATGGTGGGTTGTTTGGAAGAGATTTATCTAGTGATTACTGTCCCATTCTGAGACAGCTTAGATAATCTAGATCTTATTAGCCAAACCTAGGTGATTGAGATCTAAGTTTTGCTGATCAAGTTGGTTTTACATGTGCATGTGATACCCTAAATTAAGTTTTACATTTTTTTTCATGTTTATTTTGTATCATGAGATGACTTCTATTCTCAAAGCTTTCCAACAAAAATTTAGGTAGATGGACTAAGAGCTGAGGAAGAATGCCGTGAATCTAGTGCTCCTGGTGAGAGAAATTTCAACGAAGAATCTGACAACTCTTATCAGCTGCAACCAGTTACAGAAAGCACTAATTTGTTTCATGAACTTCCATACACAAAAGTGAACGAGCTTACACTAAAGAGGCTAGCAAGATCCTTCTTTGAAATGCAACAGACTGAGGAATGTGTTGATGACATTAATTCTACTCTTTTGCTACAGTATGAGGATGCACAATATCCCAATCTTTTGGTAATTGAACTTAATTCTTAACTACCCACTTATATTTCAATTTCAAATCATATTTATTGATGTTTCTAACAGTATCTTTTCCAAATTTGAGTTGCAGCCAACTCAATTAAGGCCCTTCTATAAAGGTGGGTGTCACAGGAGCCTTCAGAAATTGTTCACTTTTTATTGCTTTTTGAGTGCTTTGCTCCTATTAACATTTTAGCAGTGCAGGTTTTGATGGGAACTACGACTATTTTGATGGACGACCCTCTTTCTTGAGCATCCCCCAGGACTTTATATGCCCTTTGAGTGGTCAATTTTTTGAAGACCCCGTCACCCTAGAGACTGGCCAAACCTTTGAGAGTGCAGCTATCGCAGAACGGTTTAATAAAGGACATAAAACATGTCCATTAACTGGGAAGACGCTGGAAAATCAAGCTGTGCCACTCACCAACTTCATTTTGAAACGTGTTGTTGAAAGCTGGAAATCAGAGCATTGTAGGATTCTCCTGTCTTTTGCTTCTCAGGTAGCAGGGACTGAGGGGGAGAACATTAAGTTAAAGGATGAAGCATCCGTTTGCATATTAGAGCATCTACTTACTTTTTTCAGCAGAGAGGAAAGAACAAAAAATGCAAGGCTCCTTATTTCTCTTGGAGGCTTGCAGTTTCTTATACGAAGGTTTGGATGCGGAAATTTTGAAGAAAAGACATGTATTGCAGCATTGTTGTCTCATTGTATTGATGCAGACTCTTGTTGCAGAAATTACATAGCTAGAAACATTGAAAGTACATGTTTTGTTGAACTACTCCACAACAAGCAGGTTAAGTCAAGAGCAAATGCTGTATCGCTGCTGACCAAACTGATTTGCTTGAATAGGTATGTTGTATTTTTCTTCTTTTAAATTCTCTTTTGTTGCATTGGGTACCGTTTAGCATGTTCTGACCTGCACTCCAGCAATTACTTCCAAGAGAATTACTGTATGTTTTGGAAGTGGTAAGGGAGGGGATATTCTCTATCTGCAGCATTAAGCATATCATACTACAGTATTCATTCCCCATTCCCTTTTTATTAATTTTTAGGGAAAAGAAAAGGAGAAGTTAGACATTATCTAACATATTCCGACCTGCATTCCTGCAATATGTCTAAGAGAATACTGTATACTTTGGGAGCTTTAGTAGTGAGGGAGAGACCAATGAGCTCTAGCTCAAATGGTATCATACCCTCTCTTATATGAGAGTGGTCATGTGTTCAAACCTCAGTGGTGGCATTCTTAGCTAGCCTCAGTTGAGGCAGTATTCTGTAGACTATAGCTCTTATGGGCTTATTTATAACCTAAAGGCACTATTCTATAGCCATTATGGCATTTCCATGTATGGTTTGATGTTAGGTTCTATGTCTCCGTGTAGTACCCACTATGATAATAAATAATAGTAACTTTTAAGCAGTGAGGGAGGGGATATTCCCCATGATGTAGCCTATCATTCTTCAGTATTCATTCCTCTTTCTGTTTCTCTCTCTCTCTTTTTTTTTAAAGGAAGGGGAAAGAAAAGAGAACTTGGCTTTAGTGATACTCACTCTATCACTTGAGGTCCACTGCGCATCACCTCTCGAATGCTTTTTCTTTATTTGTCACTACATGTTGGTTTGTTTTATTTATTTATAAAAATTGAAAATTTTAGACTCACCAGTAAATGCAGGGTGTAGAAATTCTCCCTAGCCACTTCCACCACTTTAATTAAAAAAAGGTAAAAAGACAAAAGAAGTCGCTGATAAGTTATGATAGTTTAATAAGTTATCAATTAGGCTCAAGTGGTAGTGAACCTAATGATAAGTGCCTTTCTAAGCATAGTCAATACTCCGCAAAGACAATGATCTCCTTGGGGCCACCAGCGCATAATTTAATGGTATTACCCCGTATGCATGGTTGGTAGGGTATTGCACATTCTAAAGGTAGTGGCTGTGGGTTCCAGTCATAAAAAAAGTTATTACATTCTAGTAGAAAAGGCGTAGTGCTTTTGAATGCTTTTAGGTGCTTTAGTGTCTTTTTAGATGTACAGGACCATTGAAATATATTCAGATGCAAGACTAAGTGGGGTCCTAAGTGACGTACCTTTAGTTTGGTGAATGTGGTCTAGTCATGTGGTTTTAACTTTTAAGTAGTTAATGATATTGACTTACTTTGGCAACAATAAAGCATTGATATCAACTCTGTGTTTCAGGAGGAAAGATGTTCAGTTTTTCTTAAGTGGCTTGCAAAACAAAGGGATAGTGAACACAATGCATGTTTTGCTCGTTTATCTCCAGAGTTGCCCCTCTGAGCAAAGGCCTTTGGTTGCTGCTCTCCTGTTAAACTTAGACCTTCTGGTAAGCTCCTCAACACAATAATTTTATTCAGGGTTGATATAAATTTTAGGATTTGGTTCTCCATTTGATACAAGTTACAGTATTTGGTTTCTTCATTCTTGATGATGTACAAGCCATTTTTCTTTTTCCTGTAAAAACATCAACGAGATATGGTACTTTACAAACTGACAATGGATAATTGCCAATTAGTCTTGGAATGGATAATTTCATGCTACGACTCACCATTTTGTCCCCCTATATATTTCTTGGTTAAGTATGAGCTTAATAAGGTTGGGGTTCTTATGTTAACATATGGCAAGAAGCCCATTTTTGTCAGAAGATTTTCAAGTTATGAACTTGAGTGATACTTGATACCTCTATCTAAATTGACAGACAATGTTTTCCAGTCTGACTGAACAATACAATCTCTGTTCTGTTGAGATTTTTTTTAAAGACATAAATGCCATTTAAGAAATTTTACTCGTGCTTAAAAAATACATAACTTATTGCTCTATTTTAAGCTATCCTTTTTGATTCAACTTGCAGATAGAACCTAAAAAATATAGCATATATAGAGAAGAGGCTGTTGATGCCATTACAATGGCCCTGGAGAGCAGCTTATCTGATGAGAAGATCAGAGAAAAGTGTTGCCATACTCTCCTTGTCTTGGGTGGGCATTTCTCTTTCAGTGGAAAGGTAATGACAGAGGATTGGATCCTGAAGAAAGCTGGATTTATTGATTGTAATGAATCAGAACTTCTTGACAATGAAGACATAGTACCAGTTGAAAGCATTCCGTCGGTACGTTTTGTTTTGTCCTGAAATGCTTTCTTTGTTCTCTGTGACGCTCTCTTTGACTCTCTCTCTCTCTATCTATCTTTATATATATTGAGTTTGTGCAAATATCTTTCGAGTCCATGAAATGTGTTAGTTCACATGTGATTTTTGGGACTTTGTAACATTATTCCTACTTTATAACTAACTGAAAGTTCAATGATGGTACATACTGATAAAATGTCTTTGTATTTCCTTTTCCCGAGTATTTGTTCAAATCTTGACCACTGAGAATTCTCAACGTCCATTATATCTGCATGTTATTATGCATGGACGATCAAACTATGTTTAGAATGTCTGTAATTACAACATAATCCTAATCTTTGACATCTTATTTAACCCATCTTTTCTTTTAACCATGTAGCTAGTCATATTTATCCCATGAGTCACTTCATGATAAAATTTCTTCACTTATTTACCTGTAACAAGACTAGGAACTTATATGCTATATTACTGCATAACTATAGGTAGATGCCATCTTTGAGTTTGATCTTAGGTACTTATTTTCTTCAATTCTTTTTTCTGTACTTATTCTTTTCACTCATCCTAGTTTACTCACAAACATATTACCTTTTTTTGCCAATCTAGTTGATCTGATTTTTTAACCTTGAATTGCTTAACACGATAATAGTATTTGAACTGCGGCAAAGATAATGTGTCAGACAGTATAAATATACTTCCCAAAACGAATTGCAGTTGATGCACAGATATGGCGCCTGATATGACTGTAAATTACAAATAATGGCTTGGAATATGAGTGTGTTTGGGATGGTTTAAAAAATGTGATTAGTGATTCTGCTTTCAGTTTTAAAAAAATAGTTTGTGTTTGGTAAAGAAAAATACTTAAAGTAGTACAAAAAAAATTTACTTCTCAGTTATTTCAGGTGTAAATTTCTAAAAAGGAAGATTTTGGGAAGTAAAGATGGGTATAGATTTGTAATATAATTGGTCAAACTTGATTATTAGATTTGGCAAATAATCAGAAGCCGTTTTAAATGCTGATTACCGAACACTTCCTGCTTATTAAAACTGATTATAAGCACGTTTGACTGATTATAAGCGATCCCGAACACCGTCTATGTACAATTTTTAATTACCACTTCTGTTAGCTTCGAATCTCATTCCAGTCTGAGAAAGTTGTGTTATATAGAGATTTTTGGCTTGATCTTTGTGGAGTGTTTTCTTGTGGCTGTAACTCTAATTTGATCATGGACTCCAAATATCTTTATACTATTCTCCTCTCTGTTGATGAAACAACATCCTGCAACTTAAATTGTTATTTTGCAGTACCTTTTATCTTGAACTTGGTTAGGGGTAGTTGTGGTATATTTTTGACTGATTGCCCCGACCAGGCAAACCGTTCCTAAGGAGTTTCTATGCTCAAATTTGATTTAAGACCATTGTTCGAAATTACGTTTGAGGCTTACGCCTCAAGGCCCGCCTCGTAGCGAGGTGGTAGGTTGCTGTGGCGAGGCTTACGCCTCAAGGGGAAATACAGAGGCTTACGCCTCATTTGGCTGAGGCTTACGCCTCATTACATTTCGCCTCAAGGCTTACGCCTCATTTGGCTGAGGCTTACGCCTCATTTTTATATTATTTTATTTTTTTTGAACATAAATAAATAATATATTTCAAACACAATTTATTTAATTCATAAATAGAACATTTTAGATTTTAGATGTAAAACACCAAATACTATCGTTATACTACCATTAGAAACGCGGTAATCACCAATTATGGATATTCAAAGACAAAAGGCAGGAATATGTTGGTTTAAAGAGGAGGGTCGGAGGCTTCATTAACTTCCCAATTCCCACTATTAGAAGGTGCACCGATGTCCACATTAGAAACATGGTCGCAATCGTAAATGGTCCATTGGACATAAATATTACGCATGTGCCTTTGAGCCCAAAATATCTATGCTATGTAGCCTACGCTAATACGGTACGTCATACCTTCATGTCCTAATTATTTTCAATTTAAGTTATGTCAAATAAACAATGTGTAAATATTTGTCAATTGCATGCCTGATAAAAAAAATTGAAAAAATTCTAGTGAAAATATAATGATAAAAAGAACTACTATGATCTTTCTTAGCTACTTCTTTCTGGTGCAAAAAAAATTCTCATTTCAAAATTTTGTGAGCATTAAGAATATAATTTTGTTTCATGTTCACCCTTAAAATAATAAGTTGAGATTAGTTTGATATCTATTTTATAAAGGGAGAGCAAGAAAAATAACTGCTTTCCTTGAGACTGTCATAATTTTTCTTCCGCTTTTGCTCTTGCATGTTTGGTTTTATTACAATTTCATCTATTTTTTTTTTCTTTTTATCTATCCAAAAAAATTGATAAATTCCTATTATGTTGTTTTGATGTTTTGTAATGATACATTAAGGTGACGTTGATTATTTATGTCTTTTATGACCTTGATTATAATGATGGATTATTTTATGATTTTATTAGCATTTTTTAATAATTTTTTGGGGACTTTTAGGTTTTCTAATCGAGGCTTACGCATCGACTCGTCTAGAGAAAAACGTGTCGTACCGCTTTTAGCTTTTTCGAACATTGTTTAAGACATGTCTGTGTGATTGACTAATTTAACAGATAATATTCGGCACTTCTTAAATACTTTGCATGAATTTACCACCATTGCTTTAATGCAAATGACAAATTAGTGTGCAATTTAAAGCTTATAAAGATTGCATGTATGTATTATGTAATTATACACACTCCAAGTTTTATCTGAAGTTTGCGTCACCAAATATAGGATGGTGATGACGAAGAGGTTAAGGAAGAGTGGTTGAGGAACTTGTCAGCTTCACTTCTCGGCAACGGGAGGAAATCATTTTTGGAGACAGTTTCCGTGTGTTTAGGTTCTGGACACTTAGATTTGGTGAGGGTGTGTTTGACCACAGTGGCTTGGTTGAGCTCTTCACTTGCTTCATTACCCGATGCAGACTTCCAGCTATCTGCCTTCTCGGCTCTCATCTCTCGGCTGAAAGAAAGTTTGGAAAATGGTGAGAGGGTTGAGCACAAAATCCTCGCGTCAATGTCTCTTCTAAATTTTAGCAAAATTCCAGGTTAGTAATTTATTTTTCCTTATGAATGTTTATTTATTATTCAAAAGTGAATATAGTATACTAGTTGATTATTTTTTTGTCAGTTTAGCGTTGGGACATGATGTTGTAATCCTGTGCCTTTGGTAGCACAGGATTTCCTGCTTTAATGTATCCTGCTGATGTTTGCCTATTTGGCACCCCCCTTGGTGCCAATTTGAATACATCTTATGTTTAACTCTCAGGGGCGACAAATTACTCGGCCTTAAACGACAATTTACTGATGAGTCTGAAATTCTCAATGTTCATTAATAAAGCAAACAAACTGGCTTAACCCAAAAAGAAAAGAGAAAAAAGGAAAGGGAATTGTTATTTCCACAAGGGGATTTGATAATTCTACTAGTCCCTTCTCACATGAATAATAAATGGGGCGTACATTCATGTGTGTTAGACCTTGTGGAAATATCAATTTTTTCTCGTGGAAATAACAATTCCCAAAAGAAAAGGATTCGAGTACAATATATGCCAGATAACATCTTCCCTCTGTAAATGATACTTTAATAATAGTCCAGATATTATGTGCCAGAAAATTAATATCTTCCTTTTTCTGAAAAATCATTTAGTTGTAGGAGCTTGCTTCCAGGGTTTAGTAGTTGGGTTCATCTAGTTGAATAACACATGTTTTATGTATGATGAATCTTGCACATTAAATGCAACAGATTATCTTTATGGGATATTTCTTCGAGTTTGATATCTGAAGCTGTCATATTTCATGGGTTTGTAGAATGCAGGGTCTTGTTACTGACAATTGCAGCAGATATAGAAATTCCTCTTCGAAGCCTTGCAGAAGTCACATGGACAGCGAAGGAGCTCTACACCAGCATATTTAGGGAAAATCTTTGATATTGATAAGAAAAAAACGAAAGCCTGCTTTACGCCGTTACCACTTGCTGCCATTAACATTTTGTTTTGGCCAGTACATATCAGAAGATCCTTCATAGTTACTTGCTCTATTCCCTTAGTTTTCCTGCAACTGCACCAAACTTCATTGGTTTTTCTTTTTCTTTTTTTGAGAACAAACTTCATTGTTTAATGTTCTTAATTTTACATTGACACCATGGAAATATAGGAAAAGGGATAAGGCATAACTGATGTTCTTAGTTTTTTTTTTCTTTTTTTCGGGTGCTTAAAATTTAATCTGTTTGATACCTGCAATCTTTTTAGAGACTTTATGTCCTATTTGTTTCACTTAGCTTTGGGAGAATGAAAGGGGACTTATAGGCTTGGAAGCCACATTATACAGTGAAATGAAATCTGTACATCTTTTTTGTTCATAGTGCAAAGTTTAGATAAATGTGTCTGCATGGCTGTTTAGTAATATCGAACCGTTGGGAATGTGCTTTGATACAGAAAATTCTAATTGGCTTTTAGATATTTTGGTAATTTTTTAAATACATATTATGTACTGTATATTTAAGAAATAATATAATAAAAATAAAAAGTTTATCTATGAGTTGAGCTTAATTATAAAATGAATTGAACAAACTTCTAATATCTTAAAGGGCTTAACAAATATCACATACATGTGGTCCAACAACCATATGCGAACATTTAATAAAAGCACAGTAGACACATGTTCATGTTAGAAGTAATCGAGCTATGATTATCCTCACCGATTCGAAATAGCCTTTAATTATATTGTAGCAGGACATTGGTATATTGGTTGGTCTATTCTATGTTAGTGTTAACTCGCCCCAACATCTATACAAAGGATTGCATAAGGACAAATATTGAAACCGTCCTTTCTAGTAGTATTGTTGTCGTCTTTGTTGTAGTTGGTATATTGGCTGGTCTATTCTATCTTAGTGTTAGCTCGCCCCAACGTCTATACAAAGAATTACGTAAGGACAAATATTGAAACTGTCCTTTCTAGTAGTATTGTTGTCGTCTTTGTTGTTGCAAAAATTATGTGGTATGGTCTACCATAATATCACAACACATGGCCGAAGGCACGTGAGTGTCAGGTCATGTGACTTCAACCATGATACACTCTTATAAATAGAGTCTCTTGTACAAGAAGACAGGTAATCACTATCTCTTTCTCTCAACTAGAATTTTCATCGTTAATATCAAGGTTTTAAAAACCGGACTCGCGGTCGGACCGGTAAAAATCGGAACCGGTCCGTCTTTCGGTCCGGTTTGGCCCAGAGAACCGGTTTTGGTCAAAATTCGGGTTGGCCCGTTGACCACCGGTTCAACCGGTGGTCCAACCGGTAAACCAGTTAATTGACCCTATTGACCCAGTTTTTTAAATTTTTTTTTACCAAAAAGATTTTAATATTAAAATTAACCACTTTTATTAATATTGTAACTCATCTTTATTATGTTTTAGATCATAAAAAATGAGAATTTTAAATTTTTTATTAATTACTAATAATATATATTTTTATATGTTAATGACGTTACCAGTTCAATAACGGTCCGACCACTGGTTAGACCAGTGACTCACCCACCCGGTACCCTTTTTGATTCGATGACCAGTCCGAGTTTGAGAACACCGGTTAATATAACATGCATTGTGGAAGGTAAACTTGTTATTACATCAAAGACTTTTCCCTCAATGAAATCACATATATAGGTAAATCGATTTGTTACTTGTGCAAGCTAAACTCCACCGGACCTGGACGAAAAGAGCGTTAACATAACACTATAACCGAAATAAATCTTGGAACACAAGATGGGAACATAGTAGGAGTACCAACTTTTCTAGGAACAAGTGAGAATGGTGTTGTTCTAACTCACCTTTGCACAAGAATAAACTTATTATAAGCTTGATCACAGTTGAAAAAAATGCTTCACAAAACTTATAGGAAGGGAAAGTAGGTTTGCAGTTATGAAACCGTCATATTTTAGACAAGACAAACATATGCATACAAATATACAATGGTCATTAATACTACTAATTGAGAAAAATGCTTCACATATGTGTACACTGAGAAATGAGACCCCTATAAGGTACCGGGTACGTAGTCAGGGCGGACTCATAGATCAGAGAAGAGATTAAAAGTCACTTGTTTGTGAGTTTAGAGAGAGAATAAAAAAAAGAATTTAAAATTTATTAGAGAAAGAGTGAGAGAAAAGAAATTTATTTTCTTTCCTTGTGTTTGTGAGTTTTGAAATGAAATTTTAACTTAAAAGAGTATATTACTATTTTATCCTTATAAGATTACATTTAAGAATTATTCCCTCCGTCCCAAATTAATTGTATTTATAGGACTTTTTAAAGTCAAATTGACTATTTTTAAAACTAATCTTTTTACTATTTTTGCTAACATATAAATGAAGATATTATAACCAAAAGAAAGTATATACAATTTATTACTATTCCCTCCGTTCCAAATTAATTGCATTTCTAGGACTTTTTAAAGTCAAATTACCTATTTTTAAAACTAATTTTTTTACTATTTTTGCTAACATATAGGTGAAGATATTATAATCAAAAGAAAGTATATACAATTTATTACTAATTTCAATTTTTATAATTTTAGAAATATATTTATATATGCTTAATTATTAATTTTAAAAATAGTCAATTTGACTTAAAAAAGTCCTAAAAAAGCAATTAATTTGGGACGGAGGGAGTAATTTCAATTTTTATAATTTTAGAAATATATTTATATATGCTTAATTATTAATTTTAAAAATAGTCAATTTGACTTAAAAAAGTCCTAGAAAAATAATTAATTTGGGACGGAGGGAGTATTATAATCAGGTTTGACTAAGTATATTATTAATCTATCCCTATTTATTTTAATAATTCCAACCATTACCTATATTTACTTTTCAAAATATTCTTTTTTAGTAATTTACACTTGAAATAAGTGATTAACAAAATTTTTTTTTACCAATTTTTTTTCACTTATTATTAATTTAAGTGCTTTTTATTTACCAAACACAAACTACTTTTTCAAAACTGATTATAATCAAAAGCACTAATTAAAATCAATAATCACATATTTTAAACAATCCCAAACATACTATAACTATAAACATCACATATTTAAGCTCCACACTCAAAACACTAGAATCTGTTAATTGAAATAAATAAATAGAAATCAATGGAACACTCAAATTTAAATTTAAGAAATATCTTACTATCAATAATAATTGTTGGTTTTAAATTGGAGATTTTAGAGCATATTTAAATGGATAAGTGAAACTCCCTAACCTTAAATTAAAAGACCAAAATACCCTAATAATTTAAATTAAGTAAATACCCTTAAATATTTAAATTACCACAAATATCCAATTACTAAAATAAAAAACTTAATTACATCAATTTTTATCCAAATAAACATAACAAAAATTTCGAACAAAAATGTAAATATTTTTTTATTTATCAAAGAAAAGAAAAGAGAGAGGTATTGAGACCAAACTTATTAAACACCGTTTGTAAATTCTACCACCCCAAACAGCCCCTACAAGGGCAAGAATCAAAACCCCTTCTAAACCCATTTCGTTCTTCTTTCCTCTCGGTTTCAGCCGCTCCTCAAACGCCGAATTCACTCATCAGTCCCCATGGCTGCAGCCAAAAGAAAAGGTTTCGGTCTTTATCTAAATTCTTTTGATTTGGGTTTTCTAATTTTATGCTCCTTGTTTTTGTTCTTTACCAACTTGTGGGTTTCACATAATCAGCTCCCCCAAAAGTTCTCTAATTTTTTTTTTTCAGTCAAAAAATCAAAGAATGAAGATACCCATGAAGAAAAGAATGAAGATGATACAAGTATTGATGCGCCCAAGTCTCCCAAAGCAGCAAAAGAGCATGTTCAGCAATTACAAAGGCTTCAAGAAAAGGTTATAGCTTTCTCTCTTACACACAGTTATACTTGTATATATGGTGCTTTGAAGATGTGAATTAAGGGATTGAAGGGGTATCAGACTATACAATGTGGGTTTTTTTTTCTGGGGCGATTGTGAATTTTTAACTTCAGTATTTTGATTTCTCTGAATATTTGTATGAGTGGTATGTAAGTAATTTTAGAATAATGGCGAGAATTAGGAAGAATGTTATGGTACCAGTACAATATTTTTATTCCCAATTTGTGTGTTTATGTTGTGAAGTTAGTTTAATGCTATACCCATGTATTTATCTCTTTACCGAGGCTTTTTTGCTTTCGGGAGGCATTTTGAAACAATTTTTTTAAAATTATTTTTGGGGTTTTTCGATGTCTGTTGATATGTACTGTGATAGCGATTCTACAGGATTGTGCATTGTGCTAAACGGCTAGTTGGATAATTCTAGAATTAGTTTATAATGTTGTGTTGTGATGTTCATAGATGCGAATTCCCTGCAATTTGCAAGTTGTGGCCTGTTACTCGTTAATCGTTTATGATGGGTGGAAAGTTGAACAGGAGTTGCTGAAGTGTCTTGATATTGATTGAGTTTTCATATTATTACCTACATATTTGTGGCTGTTCTAGTTTCAATCAGAAGTTTTTAAATAGATGATTTTCTGCAGGACCCAGAGTTTTATCAATTTTTGAAAGAGCACGATAAGGAGCTTCTAGAATTCAATGAAGAAGAAGAAGAAGCTGATGATGTGAGTTTACATAAACTTTATACTTTTAACTAGGCTGTTCATAGATTTTTATCATTTCTGCAACCTACTTTGTCCAGGAGGATATTGAAACTGATATTGATAGTGAGGAAATGCAAGAAGATGAAGAAGCTGATGTACAGTATGAGGAACATGAGGCTAGTGCTGCAGATAAGGAAGTAAAAACTTCTAAAAATGTAATAACTAGTGCAATGGTTGATACTTGGTGTAATGCAATTCAAGAAAATGCAAGCTTAGGTGCCGTGCGCTCTCTTATGAGAGCCTTCCGTACTGCTTGCCATTATGGTGATGATAGCGAGGATGATGCTTTATCAAAGTTGAGTATCATGTCTAGCAGTGTCTTTAACAAAATAATGTTGTTTGTTTTAAGCGAAATGGATGGAATTCTTCGTGGATTGTTGAGGCTCCCAACTTCTGGAGGAAAGAAGGAAACTGTATTAGATCTGATGAGCACAAGACCATGGAAGAATCACAATCACTTGGTTAAGTCATATCTAGGAAATGCTCTGCATGTTTTGAACCAAATGACTGACACAGAAATGATATCGTTCACATTACGACGTCTAAAATATTCAACAATATTTTTGGCTGCTTTCCCAAGTCTCTTAAGGAAGTATATCAAGGTATGCTCAGAGTTTTTCTAATACATTCACTACTTCAGATAGTTGATGTTGGTTTTTCAGGAAAAATGTCATGGTTCAACGCATTGAATTGACATATTCACAAGACAACTTTTGAGTTTGATTGCATTTAATCTATATCTGCATGGTTCAAGACTTCACTGCTTTTACAACTTCCTGGCCAAGGCCTAGACTACTAGTGTGTCTCATATTTGATTGGCTTTCACAGGACTCCTGAACTTTCAGTTTTTGTATTCTAAGTAGGTAGATTTTAGTGCTTAAATCAAGTGGGTTGAACTATCTTCTATCTTGAAATCTAGAATTGTAATATTTTTTGTATTATTGACTGAATTATAGTTAGGCCTTATCACCCGAGAAAGTAGAATACATGATATGACCTTCTGAGGATAAAAAAGAATGAAAGATGATTATGTTATTTCGGTGCTTAGCTGTGTATATCAATTCTGCCTTTTCAACACTTATAGGCATTTTCTTACAGTATTTGTAAGATTGTGGTAGTAATGGCAGCCAATGTGTATACTTCTATCTAATGGTAATAGAAGATGAATATTGTGGCTTGTTTCAGGTCGGTCTTCATTTCTGGGGTACAGGGGGAGGTGCACTGCCAATTGTCTCCTTTTTGTTTCTAAGAGATATATGCATTCGTCTTGGTTCTGATTGTGTAGATGAGTGCTTCAAAGGGATATACAAAGCATACGTTTTGAACTGCCAGTTTGTGAATGCTACAAAGTTACAGCACATCCAATTTCTTGGAAATTGTGTCACTGAACTTCTTGGGGTTGACCTTCCAGCTGCATACCAACATGCCTTTGTTTTCATACGGCAATTGGCAATGATATTACGGGAGGCACTAACTATGAAAACAAAGGTATACTTTTTTTTATGGCAATTATTCTAGAATTCTACAAATTTCTATTTGAAGCCTCCTTGTCCGGAAGATTCACTAGTGATATAATTTTGCATTATGGTGTAGGTTCACTAGGTTGCATACATTTCACCTCTTTAAGTACTTATCTTGTACCTGAATAACAAATATATTAAGTGTCGTGGTGTAACTGCGAATGCAACCATAGATTTCAAGTTTGAAACAGAAGCCATCCACGTAACTAGTTTCTTCACTGCATTACACTTATCAAAATTACATAGTAGTGCCTCATCCCTTTGTTTCAGAGAGCAGATAATAGTGATGATATTTACTTGTTTATACTACCCTAACGGGTCTAACCACCCTAATCTGATTATTTTCCAGGAAGCTTTTAGAAAGGTGTATGAATGGAAGTATATGAACTGCCTTGAGCTTTGGACTGGAGCTATCAGTGCTTACAGTTCAGAAGCCGATTTGAGTCCCTTAGCATATCCACTGACTCAAATAATTTCTGGGGTGGCTCGGTTAGTTCCAACTGCGCGATATTTCCCCCTCAGATTGCGTTGTGTTAGGATGCTTAACCGTATAGCTGCTTCCACCGGTACCTTTATTCCAGTTGCCATGCTACTTCTAGACATGCTGGATATGAAAGAATTGAATAGGCCCCCTACAGGAGGTGTTGGCAAAGCTATTGATTTGCGGACTGTATTAAAGGTATCAATCACTAAGAAGAATAGTCTTATTACTTGTTGATTGCGCCATAAAAGTTTTGCTGCTAATGTAAATTCAAAATGACATTTGACAGGTAAGCAAACCGGTATTAAAGACACGAGCATTTCAGGAGGCATGTGTTTTTTCTGTGATTGAAGAGCTTGCTGAACATTTAGCTCAATGGAGCTATTCTGTTGCTTTCTTTGAGCTCTCTTTTGTTCCTGCCGTGCGATTGCGCAACTTCTGCAAATCTACAAAGGTCGAGAGATTTCGGCGAGAAATGAGGCAGCTCATTCGTCAGGTATATGATCTCGACTTGATCGGCCATGCGGCCCATGATAAATTCACTTCAGCGCAGGATTTCTAAACTAGATATGTTTTAAAAAGTGAAGAAGCAAAATGAGTTTGGTCTCTATTGGACTATTTGTAGCTAAATCAATCAATTTTGACATTTAGCAAGCTCACAATGTTCTGATTTGTCTGTTTGATGTCAAAGATTGAGGCCAATTCTGAATTTACAAATAAGAAGCGCGCTTCAACTTCATTTCTACCCAATGATCCTGCCGCAGCGTCTTTCCTTGAGGTTTGTACATCTCTAGCTCATATTTTCTGTTCAGGTGAGTTTTTGTCGGCTATTGTGTTATGTTTTGATTTGCTCTTAAATGGCAAAATCAATTTAAGTGGACCTTAGACTGCATACTATTTAAGTATCTAAAATATTGGTGGGACAGGAGTGGTCCTATTGAACTTATTAATGAAAATAAGATTAGTCCTATTAAAATCCAGAAACTGTAAATCTGTACCTATTGCAAGTTTGCAGCTTGTTAGCACATAAGTAGTACAATGTCACTGACGCACTCACCAGTATACAAGAATACAGGACAGCAGTTCATGATGCATACTCCGTTCGGGCTTTCACTTCAGTAAGCCAGAGGTTGCTTTATTCTGCAGGCAACAATTTGATGATTGTATATTTTAAATCCACAACAGATTTCATTGAAAAACCAGTTCGAGTATCTCTCTTAATCTCGAGTATGCCACTAATTTGTTGTATAAAAGTCTTCCTTTCATCAATCTCTTACTAGTCGAAGTGTCATTTGGATTACCTATATTTCGACAAAGTTAGAGACTTACAGTCAATAGTAAGCCGAAGCAAGAGCGAGTATTTTTCACCTTCATTACATAAGTATGACAATACTGGATAATGTTAGAGATGTAATTTAGGGATGTAGGCAGGGAAATGCCTGTCAGAGGATCAAGTTACAAGTTTATGTTACTTAGCAGGAGAAAAGAAATAAAAAGAAAAGAAACTAATCAGTTTCGTTGTGGCACTATAGCATGGATAAATTGTTGAAGATCTATGATCTTTCTTATTTGTACCCAAAAAGTAAAATGAAGTCTATCTACAATATGGCTTTCCTTACCTGGATCCTGGATGTTGCCTACAAATATGTAATTTAGAAAATCCATGTGTAGTTCAACTACACTTTTTCTTCTGTTGAACACATGCATTAAGACTTGTAAACAATAGGTTGATTCAGCACTTGTGTTATCTTTCCTGACACGGATATCTTTTATGTTTTGAAGTGCCCAAATGACATTGATCATGATTTACAATTTTGTGCTTAATACGATGATGGTGAGTTGCCTTCTATATTTTGGTTGCTATTTTACTTTGTTTGCATGTTTCTTCTCTGACATGCCATATATTTGATTCTAGGATGAGAAAAAGTCAGGTGCTAGCCCTCTGTCGCAGTATGCAGCCACTCTCCGCCAGAGAGCACAACAAAGAAATGACTCATTGATGGAATCCAGGTTCATAAGATGCATTACTTATTCTTAGATACTATTATGTAAAAATTATCATGTTTAAAGTTTAAGACATGTTATTTCCAGTGTAATTGTGGGTGAACACTCGTCCGTCTATGGGGATAAGATGGCAGAAAGTGATGATGATGATGATACTAAAGATGGACAGGGTGCTGCCGTCTTTAACTCCTCTTGGTTACCTGGGGGCGATTCCAAGTATGGCTCTGGACTCTCTCTTGCCCTCTTTCTTATATATATATATATGTGTGTGTCTTGTTTAGCATTCATTTTGTTGTTGATTTTCCGACCTAGAGAATAAAGATTATTGCCTTGCAGAGTTAAAGCTAAACAAGTGAAAGAGGAGACGGAGAAGAAGAAAAGGAAGAAGAGAGGAAAGGAGTTTCAGGAAGAGGCAGCAATTGATGAAGATATTGTCGAAGACTTAATCCTTAGTTCCGATGATGATGATGATGATGATGGCGCTATGAGTGACCCTCTGACTTCTGAAGAAGATGTTGAGGCCAAGCCAGTGACTCGAAACAAGCAGAATAAGCAGCAGAAAGCAACTGAAAAGTCGTCGAAAAAGAAAGCACAATTTAATGCGAAGAAATCAAAGAAGAGGAGGAGAGCAAATTGATAAAGAATATGGTTTGATTTATTTTATTTTATTAAAAAAATTATTTAGCATTTATGTAATACAATTGTAATTTCTTATTAGCCAATAGCCAGTTTTGTCTGCTTACGGCTTCCTGAAACTTCTATTCTAGTGAGATTTGAAGTTCGCATATGCATTATTTCTTAGAAATCAAAGTTCTGAACAGTTGGTTCCAAAAAGAAATTAGCTCAAAACTCTCAACAGCAATAGATCCAAGTCTCTAGTTTCCCTCTAATTCTCGCAAGTAATTTTTTTTTCTTTCCTTTTTTCATTTACCTCCAACATACCATTCATTAATGACTACATTTAGGGGAGAGCAGAAACCGAATTCGCAACCTAAATTGCATGCAAAATTGCACCAAAGAAATTGCAGTTTCGGTGGCATATTGTGGTTTTTCTATTAGAAATTGCACCCCTTACGATTGCGGTTGTGATTCATAAACCACACTTCTTAAAGAACTGCACCCGTTTAGAATTCTAAGTTCTTTAATATTTCTCATGTGTTTTGTATATGTTTTAGAGTTATTTAAGTTCTATTTAAATATATTTGTAAATTTAATTTTAAAATATGTAATTTTGCATGATTTAAGACTTTGGTTGTATTAGATTAATGTATGCATCTTCAAAATTTGTATGGTACTAATTAAATTTTAACCTTTCAATTTGAGAAATTGGAAGTTTTGAATTAATTTGTGATTAGCTTTTAAGAATTTAATTTTTTGTAGTTAAGTATTATTTATAGCACCAAGCCAACAATGTTTAAGATTTATTTGGAATTTAGAAAGTATATATGACATTTTATTTTATTTTTTCAAGTGGTTTTCAAGCCAAAATCGTACCATTTAAAACCGCACTACATTCCTAAAAACCGCACAACACCAATCCAAGCAGTTTCATATTGCGGTTTCTGATTTAGGCAACCGTATCAAAGCGGTTTCATGTGTGATTTTTATTCGAAACCGCACCTGTTCGCATCACATCCAAAAATGAAAGCCTCCTATTGTTGGAACAATGTAGTAGGCAAGGAAAGTGGTAACATGATTTTCTTTCTGATCCAGTAAAGATGGACAAACTTGCAAAACTGTAATATTAGTGAATTTGGTTAAAAATTCAATGAGAAAAATAAAAGTAATTTGTACAGCTCAGGTTTTTCTTGCCAGGTATAGATGATTTTTTTGTCATAAACATAAAATTTTAATTTAACGAGTAATGTGTTATAAACATATTAACGCGTTTAACTAGATTAAACCCGGTTATATAAGTAATGAGAATAAATAAAATATGTAATATATACACACACACACATATCTATATCTATATCTACAGTGAGGATCAGGTCCGGACTCCCGGACCTGACCAAAATCCGGACCCGGATTTTTTTTTTTTTTTGCAAAACAGTTAATAAAAAATATATAATAATTTTTGGTATTGAAAAAAATTATTAAAACAGTGTTTTGGGTTTGATTTGGATACATATAACAAATAGTGTTATACTATTTTTTATTAACTGTTTTGCAAAAAAAAAAAAAAATAAAAAAAAAAAAAATTTCGGGTCCGGACTTTATCAGGTCCGGGAGTCCGGACCTGATCTTAACCCTCTATATCTATATATATATATATATCTATATAAGTATCACTTTCTCCCTTCAATACTTGGTATTTAGTGAGAAGTTCAAAACCCAAAAGGAGAGAGAATGATTACGGTAACCAAGCTGCTTAGATATGCTAGGTCAGAAATCAGGATATCACCACAACTTATGCCCACCAAAGATTTATCCTCTACAATCAGAAACATTAAAGCAACAAAAATTCAAAATTACTCCCAAAATTACTCTTGATACTGCATCTTAACTAATCATTTGTTTCCGGAAAACAGAAATAAAAACAACAAACCAACAACTATGGCCACAACAGATGTCCTAACAGTTGCAGTGACCAGAGTGATTGACAGACTCAAATCCCCGATTTACGCAATTCTTCAGCTCCATGTGCGAAGTGGCACCGATCCCCAAAAGTGCATGACCCTTTAGCAAAATTATCACAGAGTTTTGTCTTTAAATTGCTTGCAGGACCAGAGCCTGACATTGCACGGCTTTTAGGCGGAGGCCCAGAGGCTGATCCAATGTTCACAATAAGCTCACGAACCATTTGACTGGCTTGTTTGATCTGATCAAATGTACCTTCAAGCTCAATGTTCCTCAGGTTTGGATCAGACTCATGGTCTCTTATTGAAAGTTTGGCTCCGGTCAGGCGACAGATTTGCTTCGAGTTGACACCACTTTTACCAATGATGGCTCCAGCAAGCGATGCGTCAACACTGATCTTTGCAGTGGCGGAGGCCCCAAAGCTGGCTGCTGCACCATGACTTGGCGGGGTGGGCTCCATGTGGCCACCAAACCTGCTGCCTTGCCTTGGTCCCATAGCACGAGGGTCTTCATGGGATGGAGCTGTTGGCCTGCCAAGTTCCCATTCACCATGGGCAAAATGACATTTATCGCCAAACTTGCAGCCTTCAGCGGAGTTGTATTTATTGCACAGGCGGCTTTTGACAGCTGGAGGAGATGAACCGTCTGGAAATGAAGGTGGGAGTACAGGATTTCTGGGAGGTGCTGCATGAGCTGCGTTGTTGCCAGTCATCTGGGCGATGGCTTTAATGCCACCAGGAACATAATGCAAGAAATGGCATCCCTCACCAAATGGACACCCAGAAGTGCTGAAAACCATTCAGAAACATGTGAGATCAGTCACAAGTATGATACATATAAAATGAAAAAGATGCAGCAATTATAGTTGATGTAAGCTGCTACTAGTAACAAATAAAAGATAGATAACAAGGCCGGGATTATCATCATACTATCCTTGATTCCATTTAACAGAATTTTAACCAGAATTCTGAGGGAAATCTGCTGTTCCTATTTAACAACAGCATTCAAATACCACCATACCAACCATATTGATATGACATCCACCATATTGATATGAAGGAGCCCCCTAATACCACAATGATGCACCAGTAATAGGGGGAAATAATAGATTGTTGGATTAGCTTACCACGACCAGTAAATGCACCAGTAATATGGGAAATTTATCCTCTTAAGTGCCAAGCAAATAATATTCAAAACGATAGGCTACCAAGACCAGTTTTCTCAAAACTAAGCTCTTCTTCATTTATCAAAAAAATAAAAAATAATATACCAAACTAAATGACCATTAATATACTGCAGAAAACAATTGCACTCCGAACACCTGTTGAAAATAATAAAGCAACAGGTTTATAAAACTGCACCCTAAATCAACCAGGTCCGCCATTTTAATAATAGCACTGTTATTGAATGGCCTGTACCACAACTTTTGTTGTCAATTGATTAGCCCAATCCACAGCCGTTACTTGTGAAAGATTAAATGATGTATGTATTATCTGTTTTTTTTGGCCCGAGTTTACATCAAACATAACTGCTTGAGTTACATATAGCCCAACACAGATAAATTCAACAGCACTTTCACGAATCAACCATTTTTCTGTTCAATAGTCCTTGTTATCTTGTGATTAAAGAAGAGTATTACCTGTATCACAACCTTAGATGCTCAATTCATTAGTCCAAATCATACTGCTTATACTTGCAACCATTGTATAAATGAATTATTCTTACAGCTTATAAGCACTGAAAAATAGATAAATTATACTTACAAGATTGATTTTTTAGATAGGTTGGAATTAGAACCTGAAAAACTTTGTGCATGGCTTCGATTTGCTTCCTATACCAGTTGTAAAGGACTCCATTTCTGTTACAGAACATTAATTTATTTATCTCAGTTAAAATTTCAGTGAATTTTTAATCTTGGAACTTTAAAATTCATTCACCATATCTTATAAACATTCAAGAGGAGTTCTGTGTTATATAAAAAATATACAATATAGAAAGTACAATAATTTAATTAAAATAGAAAGCAACCTACTAAAATTTCTTATTCTTGGAAAACTTTTTTCAGGGAGCCTTTTGAAAGGTCTTTTAATAAATTTTTTACCTTTGACTCAACGACAGGAAAGCTTTTATTTTTATCTGACAATTTTAATATGAATTGTTAAAACAACTCTCCCTGCATAAAGTTTTCCTACGAACAAAGTGGAAAGAGAACTCAAATATAAGAAGAAAATCACATATAGAGCTCAAACGTCTAATATGTCTTCAGCTGAATTTTTCTCCATATTATTAATGCTCCTTTACTTGTATATATTTATTTTTTAATAAAACACACCATGCAGAATTAGATTTTCCGACTACACATGATTATAGGAGAAAAAGTGATATTTCATGAACTCAAGATGAATTTCCTATACCCCCTTAACCAGCTTTCTCAGCCATTAGACTATATAACTATACATAAGATCTCGGAGTGAATAAACTCATTCCATATAATTTCATCTTCAAATATTAACATATTCATCACTAATTGGCATTTAACAAGCAAAGAGAAACAAACGAAACAAAAACACCAACACAAAGGAAACCCCAATAAATAATCAAAGAACGATAATGGGTAAATGAAGCAACCAACAGTTCTCAATGAACATAATCTTCTTATGAGAAGATTTAGCTTATCAGAGACCTATAAAAACAGATGTACCCAATTCATTTATTTTTTTGGAAGTCACATGACCCCAATCTAAATAAAACAATTAATCCTTAATACTACTTATATCAAACAAACAGCAATATATGCTAAAAAATAATAAAAAAGGAACTTATACCCATCAGAAAAACAAATTACTATTAGTAAAAAAAAAATTATACGGGGAAAATTAAAACTGAAAACAAATCCAACTAAAAACGAAGCACTCAACCAAGGAAATCGAACAATTTACTTCACAAACCCATATAAAAGTAAACACACAAGATACTTCACAAATCATAAAAAGAACATACTGTATGAACAGGCAAACAGCGTAAAGTAGAGACAAAATGTAGTACAACATGAAAACCATAGATTCAACAAAGTAAACCAAAGATTTGAGCAGACAAACCTTGTTTCGACTTCTTGAAGCCGCCATTGCCGTTCAAAGCAGCTTCTGGCCTCCCTCTCTTCCGAGCAGCTCCGAACTCCATTGCAAGAACAAAACAAACACTTGAAATCGAAAAACTGAGTAAATCTAGTAGAGTAATTAAGAAAAAAGAATGAATCAAAAGCCAAAAGCGGAGCAAAAACCCTAGGCAAATAGGAAAGAGAGTGGCTAGGGTTCGGAGGAAGTAAACGGACTGGAGAGAGAGAGAGCGCGAAGGAGTATAGAAAAAGGGGGTTTGGGGAGATAGAAATAAGGGCGGATATGAAAATTAGGTTTAAATGTGGCTAATAATAATAGTAGTATTACTAGTCTTTTAACACCCAGACTGCTACCGTAGTAAATCTTTTCACGTGCTCTAGTAAGCTGATGAGAGCCCGAGATCTAGCGTTGTACGGGCCTAGATTTAATGGGCCTTTGACGATGGCCCATGTTACTTTTTAGTCTAGATTTTAACCTTTTTTTTTTCTTTTGAATAAATGAAAAAAAAATAAATGTGGGATTTCTGCTCTCTAGTGTTACCCCGAATTAGGATTCCCTCCATTAGATCAATTCTATAATTTCTCTCTTATGCATATTTAACAATATAAATATTATTTTTAATGACAATATTAACGATAAAATAATTTACGACGAATTTTATTACATCGCTAAATGCAATATTTTTGTAACTTAGTGTTCATTGAGAAATTGAACGATAAGTGTAACAGATGAGATCCTAGTCCCTTATCAACTAACTATTTACATTAGTTACCTGGTGCACACGGGTGGAGACCAAGAGTCCAAATATAATTGTATCTATTTGCTCTCTCTTAATTATATAGATATTTTTTAAACGACAATCAAAATATATGCAGAGATTATATGATTGTGACAATTACAATTAACTAGCCATAATAAAGGCATTTAACTAATGACATTCTATTTCCCATTTAAATAAAGATATTTTTTACTGTTTGTCCCAACCAATTTTTTTTCTCATATAGACACACAAAAATGAAATATAATACATGTCTTAATTAGTTAAATTTGGTTATAAATCACTAAAGAAATAATGTTTCTAAATATTTTCATATAAATCTATGAAGTTTAGCCCCTTAATCTATGTATTAAAATTTTAGTTTTTTCAAAATTCTGACTCGAATATTTTTGGTAAGGCAATTGATGTTAACCGTTAGTGTGTTATTTTATACTATTATTACGAAAATAGCCACATTTTTAGAAATAGAAAGAATTAATAAATAAAACCTATTGCGTGGAACAGTTCAGGGAGCATGATCGTGAGCTGAATGAATTGTGAACTGCATGGTGTACCAATATGTTTAGTTAATTTCCTATTTACTATCGTTGTTCCAAAATTAGAGATATAATTTGACTTTTAAGATTAAATAACGACATATTAAACTTTAAATTGATGCGAATTTATTTAATTTTAATTGATACAATTATTATAATTGTATAATATATAACAAAAACTATTAATCGCAAAATTTATTTTATTATAAACTTTTATGAGTCATATCAATTTTAACGTTTAATATATCGTTGTTTGACCTCAAAAAGTCAATTTGTATTTTTAATTTTGAAACAGAGAGAGTACTAGCGATTCAGTTCATGGATGGAGAAGAAGATATTTAACTTTCAACTAAATTATATAAGAAAATAAATCAAAGGCCCTAATAAGCTAAATTATAAGAGAACAGATGTTAGTCTCAATGCTTATTTCAAAACCGCTATTAGTACTCGCAAAATAATTTAAGAAGGAAGAGATCTAAAGTGAGTCTCAATGCTTATTTCAAAACATCATAGAGAAAATGTTTTTGCTTCCTTATTATTACAATAAGTGCAGCATAAACCAGAAGAACTACCGATTAAAAAAAACCAAAAGGAAAAGAAAAGGGAAATAATAAACAAGAAATATCTACACTAACACAATAATTCAAGAATTAGGAACAGATCTAAAGCTATGCCGTTTAGACTTTAGTTCCTCCGCTTATTTCAAATTAAGGTTGTAAAATAAGCAAACAGTTCGGACTCGATTCGTATTCGTTCGACTTAAAATATAAATGATTCAAATATGAGCAAATTTTAAAGTTCGATAAATTATTCGAAACTTCTCAAATTGTAATTTTTTATTGATACTCGGATCATATTCGTTCGAAAAGTTTAAATTGTTCAGGCTCCGATTCGAGATCGTGCTCGACTCGATAGCTAAGCGAGCCTCAATCAAACCTTATTTTATACTCGATAAATTTTGTAAATCAAATCTAAGCAATTCAATACTCGGATCGATTCAGTTCATTTACACCCTTATTTCAAACCATCATAACTAGTCTTTATTTAGGATTTTGCTGATTCCATAAAATTGCCTCAATTACTTACTATATTTAACTATATAGGTATTTGTCGCATCTGCTATAGCAAGAGTTATATTCTCTGTTGTGAGTCACGTGAATAACTCTTGCTATAACAAATTAACTACGGATAATTAAAAAAAAACCCGAATATAACTTGTCTCTAATGCCACCTCCGTCGATGCTCAGCACCGTCACAATCTTTCCTTTTGTTGGAGGAGGAGGAGGAGGAGCAGGAGGTTGGTTTAAGCATTCAAGAGTTGTTAACAAACTAAATAGTAGTGAAATGATCAAGATACTTCTTGTCTTCTGCATATTTTCTTTTATATTAGTATAAGGTTGGTTATATGCGGCAATTAAGGGATAAGGAAATGAGTTGATTAAGCAGCACGAATTGCCAGTACTTATAGGCAGAATCATAATACGTATAAGTTATATATATATATATAGGGGCCGTCTCTCCAGCAGACTGCTGGGAGCAGACCAAAAAGGGACCGGACTATAGCGACAAATAGAACTATCGCTATAGCATAAACCGTCGTCATAGGTCTATAGCCCTGTATAGCGACGGTGTGTGCTTTAGCGACGGTTCTGTTAGTTGCTAAAGTTCGATCCGTTTTTAGACCACTCCCAACAGTCCGTTGGAGAGATTCTCCATATATATATATATATGTTGGGAAAAATAGGCTTTCCAACAAGTATAAATTAATGGAAGCAATATAAATAAAATAACGAAAATAAATAAGCACACAAGATTTACGCGGTTCCCTCTAGGGGTGGTCATTTTTTTCGGTCCAACCGATTTTTTCGGTATTTCGGACCGGTCCGAACCGGTCGGTTCGGTACAAAAACGACCGGTTCGGTACCGGTTCGATATACCGGTTCAATCGGTTTCGGTACCGGTTCATGAGTTTGGGGTTCGGTATATACCAGTTATACCGGTTCCCTATTTTTTTATTATTTTTAAATTATTAATAATAAAAATAATACTAAAAATAATAATAAAAATAATAAAAAAATAATAAAAATAATAAAATAATAATAATTATAATATTCGGTATAACCGGTACCGAACCGGTCCAATCGGTACGGAGTTTTATTTTTTTTCGGTATCGGTTCGGTACGGTACCGGTCCGGTCCGGGCCGGTTTTTACCGGTTGAACACCCCTAGTTCCCTCAAATTGAGGTACGTCCACGACGACCGATAGGTCAGTTTCTTTCACTATCACCAAAAGAGTTTACAAAGTGGCCAAAAAACATAAACCTTACAAACACACCAAGGTGTAAATTACAAGAGGAAAAAATACGTCACAAAGTAAGTAAACCAAATCTCCAAGAACCAACAGCAAGAAAACTGTAATAGTTACCCTCAAATATCAAGTGAAAGATATTGCCCACTTGAAGAACAAATTACAGATTTTATAGCACCAAAAAGAATAGAGAAGAAGATTACTGAGCTTTCATGTTACCTTGAAGACTCCAAAAGCCTTAGGTATGCAAAAGGTCATGCACGGGTAAGCCACCAAAATTAAAAGTCATATGCTTATCAAAGTGCATGCCAAAATTAACAAAGACTATATTTAAGAAATAGATGGGTCCCACAAATGAGGGAAACCCAACAATTCTTCCCCTCCCGACTTATATGGAGGATTCGACCATTCCTGCCAAAAGTCGACACTTCTCATGCTTGTCCTTAACCAATGCCTTAGTCAACATATCCGAAGTGTTATCATCAGTGTGAACTTTTTTAAGTTACAACAACTTATCATTCAAGACATCACGAATCCAATGATATCTAACATCAATGTGTTTCGATCTCGAATGAAATGAAGAATTCTTACTCAAGTAGATTGCACTCTGACTATCACAATGAAGGACATACCTTTCTTGTTTCAAACCCAACTCTTGTAAGAATTTCTTCAACCACAATAATTCTTTGCAAGCTTTTGTGATGGCGATGAATTCAGCTTCTGTGGTGGAGAGAGCAACACATTTCTGTAATCTTGATTGCCACGCCACTGCTCCCCCTGCAAAACTAATCAAATAACCAGAAGTAGATTTTCGACTATCGACATCACCAGCCATATCAGAATCTGTGAACCCATCAAGAATATCCTCGCCTTTACCAAAACACAAACTCATCTTCGAAGTGCCCTGAAGATACCTCAGAATCCATTTCACTACTGCCCAATGTTCTTTCCCCGGATTAGACAGAAATCGACTAACAACCCCAACTGCGTGAGCAATATCCGGACGAGTACAAACCATGGCATACATCAAAGAACCAACTGCTGAAGCATAGGGAATTTTCTGCATCTCATTTTTCTCTTCATCACTTGTAGGACACTGACTTGAGCTAAGTTTGAAGTGGCCTGCAAGTGGACAATTAACAGGCTTTGCTTTGTCCATATTGAACCTCTCAAGAACCTTTTTAATATAATTCTATTGAAATAACCAAATCAGCCCATGTGATCTGTCATGAACAATTCTCATCCCAAGAATTTTCTTTGCTGGACCCAAATTCTTCATGGCAAAGGACTTGCTTAACTCTGACTTCAACTTGCTAATCTTGCTCGTGTCTTGACCCGCAATAAGCATATCATCAACGTAAACAAAGAGAATAATAAAATTGCCATCTGGATATTTCTTCACAAACACACAATGGTCTGAAGTGGTTCTTGAATACCCATGCTTAGTCATGAAAGATCGAATTTTCTGTACCACTACCTCGGTGCTTGCTTCAATCCATACAAGCTCTTCTTCAATTTGCAAACTAACTGATCATTACCCTTATCTATGAAGCCCTCAGGTTGCTCTATATAAATTTCCTCTTCTAAATTTCCTCTTCACATCAAGCTGCTGAACTTCTAAATTCATACTCGCAATTATACCAAGCACAGTTCGAATGGAGGACATCTTCACAACTGGTGAGAAGATCTCATCAAAATCAATTCCCTTCCTCTGACCAAAACCTTTCACAACAAGTCGTGCCTTAAATCTCGGTTGAGAACTATTCCCATCATTCTTTCGTCTGAAGACCCATTTGTTTTTCAAATTTTTTTGCCTTTTAGGCTGCTTCACCAAATCATATGTGTGATTCTTATGCAAAGACTTCATTTCCTCTTTCATTGCCTTAAGCCATTCAGTTTTGTTCTCGTGCTTCAAGACTTCTTGATAAATCTCTAGCTCCCCTTGATCTGATATCATCACATACTCATTTGAAGAATATTTTTTGGATGGCTGTTTTTCTCTAGTAGATCTCCTTAATGATGTCTGTGGTAGTGGCTCTTGAGGTGGCTGGTCCCCCTTAATTTCTGGCTCAACATCATCTTCCGCTGCATCATCATGAGGTGTCTGCACTTCTTCATCAATATCATGAACAACAGGTGGATCAAGAGGATCTAAATCAACAAGATCATCAGTGCTAGACTCAGCTGACTCAAGCTTGTCAATGTCTTCAATAGTATGATCTTCCAAGAAAACAACATCTCGGCTTCTGACAACTTTCTTGTCAACTGAATCATACAACCTGTAGCCAAATTCTTCATGCCCATAGCCAAGAAATATGCATTGCTTTGCTTTTGGATCAAGTTTGGACCTCTCATCTTTTGGAATATGAACAAAAGCTCTGCAGCCAAATACCTTTAAGTGATCATATGAGACTTCCTTCCCTGTCCAAACTTTCTCTGGCACATCACCATTCAACGGAACTGAAGGAGACAAATTGATAAGATCAACTGCTGTCCTCATTGTCTCACCCCAAAAGGATCTTGGCAATTTAGAATGTGAGAGCAAACATCTGACTCTCTCAAGGATGATGCGATTCATTCTCTCTGCAACCCCGTTCTATTGAGGTGTCTTTTTGATTGTCTTTTCATACCTGATGCCATGATTGGTGCAATGTTGATCAAATGGTCCAATATATTCACCACCATTATCCGAGCGAACACATTTCAACTATCTACCAATTTCTCTTTCAACCTTGGCCTGAAAATGCTTAAACACATCTAGAACTTGATCTTTAGTTTTCAGTGTATAAGGCCAAACTTTTCTAGAGTGATCATCAATAAAGGTGACAAAGTATAAAGCACCACCAAGTGTCCTAACTTTAAAGGACCACATACATCAGAATGTACCAAATCCAGAACATGAGATTTTCTAGATGCAATGTTTCTACGGAATGATATTCTGTTTTGTTTACCATGGAAACAATGAACACATATTTTCAAAGGCGTACCTTTTATCCCCGCTAGAAGCTCTTTCTTGGACAAAACTTGCAATCTTTTTTCACTCATATGTCCAAGCCTTCTGTGCCATAAATCGGTGGATGAATCATTCTCTAAGGTATTCACAACACCCTTGCAGATTTTTGCTTGCATAGTGTAAAGAGAGCAAGTCTTCTTTCCTTTTACTACCACTAGAGAACCTTTGGAGAGCTTCCATTTTCCATCACTGAAATTATTGTTGTAGCCCTCATCATTTAACTTTCCAGCTGAGATTAAATTGAGTCGAATATCCGGTACATGCCTCACATCTCTAAGCAACAATTTGCATCCAATATTTGTTTCCAAGCAAATGTCACCCATGCCGACAATTTTTGACACATCTTCATTTCCCATACGAATATTCCCAAAATCACCTTGTGAGTAAGAAGTAAAGAAATCAGCAAGCGAAGTAACATGAAATGAAGCTCCAGAATCGATTACCTAATCCGTCTCTTGGCCAATCAAATTAACGCTAGCATCATCACGAATAATCATGAGTTCATTATCGGTAACTGCAACTGTATCATTTTGCTTTTTCTCTGATTTTTTCTCTTTGTTCTGTTCATTGAACTTGAGTTTTTTGCACTCCTGCTTCATGTGCCTTTTCTTGTGGCAATAATAGCACTCAACATCTTTCTTTGAAATCGAGCTTGAACGACCTTTAGATTTATCACGGTTGTGCGGAGCCCTACTCTTACTCCTGCCTCTCACCCAATTTTCCATCACAAGTGCCTCGAAGTGAGAAGAGCCTGATGATTTTCTTCTTGTCTCTTCATTCAACAGGCTGCTGGTAACTTGACTCATTGTTACTACTCCATCAGGTGCAGAGTTACTAACTGTGACCACCAAAGTTTCCCAGCTTTCAGGAAGTGAACTAAGAAGTAGCAAAGCTTGCAACTCATCATCAAAAGTAATTTTCATGGCGGCCAACTGATTCACAATGCTTTTAATCTCATTCAAATGCTCTGCAATAGGAATACCCTCCTTATATTTAGAATTCACAAGCTTTTGAAATAAAAAAGCTTTATTCACGGCTGTCTTTCTATCATAAAGACTCTCCAATTTGGTCCAAAGACCATGTGCTGAATTTTTTGTAGAGACGTGATGAAAGATACTATCATCAATCCATTGCTGAATAAAACCGACAGCTTTTCGGTCTGGTTTTTTCCACTTGTCATCTTTTATCCCTTCCGGTTTACCACAATCACCCTCTATGGGTCCATTCAAATCTTTACAAAACAAAAGGTCTTCCATTTTAGTTTTCCAAGTCACCCAATTTGTGCCATTGAAACTAACCATACGCCCAACGTTGCCGTCCATAATTCTCACACACAAATATAACAAATCGGAACCGAATTAACCAATAGCTCTGATACCAGATGTTGGGAAAAATAGGCTTTCCCACAAGTGTAAATCAATGGAAGCAATATAAATAAAATAACGAAAATAAATAAGCACACAAGATTTACGTGGTTCCCTCAAATTGAGGTACGTCCACGACGACCGGTAGGTCAGTTTCTTTCACTATCACCAAAAGAGTTTACAAAGTGGCCAAAAAACATAAGCCTTACAAACACACCAAGGTGTAAATCACAAGAGGAAAAAATACCTCACAAAGTAAGTAAACCAAATCTCCAAGAACCAACAGCAAGAAAACTGTAATAGTTACCCTCAAATATCAAGTGAAAGACATTGTCCACTTGAAGAACAAATTGCAGATTTTATAGCATCAAAAAGAATAGAGAAGAAGACTACCGAGCTTGCCTGTTACCTTGAAGACTCCAAAAGCCTTGGGTATGCAAAATGTCACGCACGGATAAGCCACCAAAATTAAAAGTCATGTGTTTATCAGGTGCATGCCAAAATTAACAAAGACTATATTTAGGAAATAGATGGGTCCCTCGAAGGAGGGAAACCCAACAATATATATATATATATATATATATATATATATATATATATATATATATAGTGTTTGGCAGACACGTTTAGTGAAGATATATGATAAAAAAAACAGTCCCATATTTCTCATTGTACGACAAGAAACTGGTTTGGATGCAGCTTTTTCATAATTGTATTGCGTGGACGTGTCATCTAGATGCTTTGTTAAATAGAATCTTCTTTTTCTATCAAAGTCATGTGTCACCAATGAAGAACTAAGAAGGACGACTAAATTATTTGAGCGCGCCTGTGAACGTAATGCTAATTAAATATATAGGACGTTTTTTTATGAATTCAAAATTATTGTTCCATATAAACAATTAATAAATTTAACTAATGACATTCTATTTCCCATTTAACTAATGGTTTTTTTTACTGTTTGTCCCAACCAATTTTTTTCTCATATATACACACAAAAATGAAATATAATACATGTCTTAATTAGTTAAATTTGACTATAAATCACTAAAGACATAATGTTTCTAGATATTTTCATATAAATCTATGAAATTTAGTCCCTTAATCTATGTTTTAAAATTTTAGTTTTTTCAAAACTCTGACTTGAATATTTTTGATAAGGCAATTGATGTTAAGAGTTAGTGTGTTATTTTATACTATTATTACGAAAATGGTCACATTTTTTGAAATAGAAAGAATTAATAAATAAAACTTATTGTGTGGAACAGATCAGGGAGCATGATTGTGAGCTGAATGAATCGTGAAGTGCATGTTGTACCAATATGTTAAGTTTACTACTTATTCTGTTCATTTTAATCTCAACAATGTCTTTGTCATTTGATCCAATAACGTTTCGTTAGATATGAATAGATTTGATAAATACTGATAACTCTCGGATAGAGTATTAGAACGGAAAGATCGGTTAGATAATGAACTATTGGTTCTAAATCATCTCTGACGATTAATCAACAATTCGAAGTGTGTGAATTGCATGGTGTACCAATATGTTAAGTTTATTACTTACTCCCTTCATTTTAAATTCAGAGATATAATTTGACTTTTGAGAATAAATGACGGCATATTATACTTTAAATTAATGCGAATTTATTTAATTTTAGTTGATACAATTATTATAATTGTATAGTATATAACAAAAATTATTAATTGCAAAATTTATTTTACTATAAACTTTTATGAGTCATATCAATTTTGACGTTTAATATGCTGTCATTTAACTTCAAAAGTCAAATTGTATCTCTAATTTTGGAACGAAAGGATTACTAGTGACTCAATTCATGGATAGAGAAGAAGATATTTAGCTTTCAACTAAATTATATTAGAAAATAAATCAAAGGCCCTAATAAACTTAATTATAAGAGAACAAATGTTAGTCTCAATGCTTATTTCAAAGCCACTATTAGTACTAACAAAATAATTTAAGAAGGAAGAGATCTAAAGTTAGTCTCAATGCTTATTTCAAAACATCATAGAGAAAATGTTTTTGCTTCCTTATTATTAAAATAAGTGCAGCATAAACCAGAAGAACTACGGATAAAAAAAACATAAATAGAAAAGGGAAATAATAAACAAGGAACAATAATAATTCAAGAATTAGGAAGAGATCTAAAGCTGCCTTTTAGTCTGTCCACTTATTTCAAACCATCATAACTGGTCTATTTTGCGGATTTCATAACTCATGCGAATATATAACTCTTATCTTTATAGAATTTGAATCTGAATCGCGTCCATACTCACGAAATCAAATTAACTACGGATAAAAAAACCCAAAAAAATAAAAAATACTATTAGCACTATCAAAATAGTTTGAGTAGGAAGACATCTAAAGTTATGCCTTTTAGAATCAATGCTTATTTCAAACCATCACGGACAAAATGTTTTTGCTTCCTTATTCCAACTAAGTGCAGCATAAACCAGGAGAACTACCAATTAAAAAATCCAAAAAAAGAAGAAGGAAAATAAGAACCAGTATCAACACTGCCACAATAATTCAAGAATTAGGAAGAGATCTAAAGCTATGCCTTTTAGTCTCTCTACTTATTTCAAACCATCTCTACTTATTTCAAACCATCATAACTATACAGGTATTTGTTGCATCTGCTATGATAAAAGTTATATTCTCACGTCACACAAATAACTCTTACTATAACAAAATGTAACAAATACCTACGTGCCAACTTGATAGAATCTGAATCGCATCCTTAAACCCTACCAACTACTTCTTCCTCTGTATCCTTGCTAATTTCCTCCAAGTTAATGCACTTATACCACTTAGCACAATACACATAAACCACAAAATCAAGCGCAGTCAAACCAGCAACAAGAAAATAAAACCTGTCCATATGCCCACTATTCAAATCCTCCGGAATCCACCCGGGTTTATCCCCTTTGGCCGTAATCCCCATCACCATATTAACAAGCATACTACTCGTATAATTCCCAAGCGAAATCGACGCCATGCAAAGCGAGCTCCCAAAGCTCTTTATCCCATCTGGAGCTTGCCCATTGAAAAACTCCAGTTGCCCTACGTACATAAACACCTCCGAAGCGCCCACAAGCACATACTGTGGAATTTGACAAAATACACTTAATGAACTCGAGTCTTTTCCGGGTACAACCCGTTTGAGCCGCTCCAACTCCGTTATACCCGCTGCAATCATGGCTAGCATTCCAATGATTAGGCCTATTCCCATTCTTTGGAGCTCCGTGAGGCCTTTGGGGTTTCTGGTTAATTTTCCGGCCACCGGAACTAGGATTTGGCGGTAGATTCCGGTGGAGATGAGGACGCTGCAGATATCGAAGGCGGACATGCTGGCGGCAGGGAGACGGAATTTATTGACGGTTAAGTTCATGACTTCGCCTTGTTCCACAAAGAGTGAGGCCATTTGGGTGAATACAACCGAGTATATGATGGTGCAAAGCCAAATGGGTAGCATTCTAATTACACATTTGGCTTCTTCAACTTGAGTAATAGTGCATAATCTCCATGGATTAGTAGTTTGGCCACTTCCATCTTCTTCTGTTATTATTGCTGCCTTATCCAAACATCTGTGAGGAGGGTATAGTACAAATTAATTGAATGAAATCCAAATTTATTCTTTTTTAAAGAAAATGTTGAATTCGTATTTTAATCGATTCATAACAAAGAATTGTACTTGTATAATATATATTATAATAAAGACTTACATATATATTAGAGAATTCATATCTAGGAAATCATTACATTTGTACATTGCATAGATAAATTCAACTCTTTCCTTTGAATTTTTATTGACCAATGAATTGACCAAAGGCTAACTTTACTGAATCCGAATCTCATTTAGTACAATATATATATATATATATATATATATATATATAAATAAAATAAGGGAATTAATGATGGTTACTCACATGAACTCATTGCTGTGAAGAATTTTCCTACTTCCTTTAATTGCAGACTCAGATCCCCCAACTTCATACAACTCACTAACATCACCAAATTTGAGTCTCCGTTTTCGAGCTGCAGCAACAAATACTTGGGCGACACGAGGCAAGGGGTTGCCACAAGGTTTAATAAATCGGTAACCTTTGTATCCCATCAAAAATGATACCAATGCTATAAGAGCAGAACCTGTAGAAACCCAAAACCCTAATGTCCACATGCCATTATCTTCATAATAAACAAGAATTGTGTTGGAAAAAAGCGACCCTACATTGAGTGCAAAATAGAACCAGCAAAAGAAAGCCGCTCTGGAGTTTTGTTGTTTAGGGTTTGTTTCGTCGAATTGATCCGCGCCAAAGGTGGCTAGGCTAGGCTGATGGCCACCATATCCAAAGGCCACTAAGTATATGGCTAGGTAGAATATGCCTACGCCGATTGAAGAAGCTGGCATGCAAGTTTTTTCTCTGTCACCACAACCACTAGGCTTTATCAAGAAAAGCCAAGAAGATAGTGATAATAGCATCAAACCCTAATATGGATGAAGAAACTAAGTAAGAAATTAGGAATGAATGAAGATAATTGAGAAAATGACTAATGTATAGACTTAACCAATGTGAAAAAAAAACATGTTTTCATTCATTTTTACTAACATGGTCGAAAGGAAGGTTAAATGCATTCACGGGATGGAAATGATTTATAAGTCGATGAATGATTTTGACTGACGTGTATGAAACTGTTAGTGATAATAGAACAGTAATATCTGGTTCTTTAATTTCTTTACATCCTTTTATCACATGTATTTACATACAACGATATTAAATATCAACATAACTTTGTTGTCATATATAACAACAATATTACAAAAATTAATACACTTAGGTGTTTCTTTGATATTTAACACGGATATAATATTTGAGAAAAACAAAAAAAGATTAATTACCAGCACGAAAATGAGTTGAAAGATTGTACAGGTCAAGAACCGTCCCAAATAGGAATCACTAAGAAATGCTCCAATCAATGAGCATAAATAAACCGTTCCTGTCCACTTACTGACATTATTGGCTGCAGAAGCATTGTCCTGGCCAAGAACCCTAGTCAAGAACAAAACCAAGTTCACACCAACTCCAAAAAAGGCTAGTGTTGCAAGGCCCTGGTTAGCTGCATCAAAAAGTTAAATTATAATTAACTTAGGTCAAATAATTAATCTCACCAGTTCAAATTTAGAGAAATGATATATCCAACTTTTGCTAACGCAATTTTTCATACTTAATAGACATGATACAATTGTGTATTGAATGCATTGCGTTGAAAATATAGAAATAGTATTTTTAGGATTCAACGTGCACAACTTTTTTTATAAAAAAAATACTCTCGCTATCCTGTTTTAATAGACGTTTTGCAGAAAAGTTAACACACATATTAAGAACTCTCATTCATAGTAATAACTAATGATTAATTTTAGTGTAAATTTTCACATTTGCCCTTATATGTATGCATCTCTCTTTCGTTATTATTGCGGTAAACTTTTTTGGAAAGCGAAAGTTATTGGGGGTAGTTTAGTTAAATAGATTTTTTAATCTCCTTGAAAAAGATGGAAACGCCTAATATCGTGGGACAAAAAAAAGAAGCTAACATGCCTATTAAAACGGAATAGAGGGAGTAATAAAATTGATTGTCCGCCCTTATAATGGTACTGAGGCTGAATGACACTATTTTGTTACTTGGACCAAATTTTCTCCAAATTGAGACGTGCAGTTTTAGTTGGGACAAAAATATTAAGAATTGATTCAAATTATTTTTTTTAAAATTTGAAAATTAATTATTGTTTTTTGACAGAAATTAGAATTTAAAAAATGATTATTTTCTTTGAAAATGAATAAAATCTCATAAAATATGTATTAAAAAAATATAGCCAATTTTAGCTATAGATTACTGGCAATACAAATATTTATGTTATTTAGCTGGTGTCTAGGACGCACCTAGAAGGAGAAATGCTAGGGCCCAGCCTCCTGATCTCTCTGTCTTTACTTCAATATTGCTGCTGGGTTTATTTATGGCATTGATCTGTTCATCCTCCTGGTTTTCACTAACTGCTTCGAGGCTATTAGTTTCCTCTCTTACGGCCTGTGTGGAGCAAAGGGATAGATGGATTATATATATATATATATATATATATATATATATATATATATATATATATATATATACACACACACACACACAACAAAAGAAAGTACAACTATCATCAATCAAGTTCAAATGACACACTTACACACACACACACACATATATATATATATATATATATTATTTATATGGTCATACTAATATATGAAGTAGGTACTCTTACTTATTATATATCTTGCTCATATTTCAAAACATTTAATAGCTGCATGATACTCTTGGTGGAAAAATGCGAGAACCACGCACGAGAAAACCCTAATTTTTAACTATTCTTTACCACACTAATTGAATATAACATTCAAGCAACATTATATATGTTTGACAAGAATAAATTTTGAATCACTGAAAAAATCCATCTTTTTACGGTAAATGTCGGTCATACAGAAGCCAATTCCTAACGGGGCGTAAAGCAAGCTATGTACAAAAATATTGCCTTACATTTGAGGGGATCTCCTTGATGATGCTATTTGAGTCCATTGCAATTGCTTAAGGTTTCCTCTGCAAATTAGACATCAAACTATTAGCAATTACATGTATAAACTGACAGATATAAATGCTATTATGAAATACTCACAAAAAGTTTATCATTTGTCAACAACAAAAAAATTACTCTGCCAAAAAAGTATCATTTGTCAAAAAGAGTTTTGCTTGACAAAAAGAGTATAATCTTTGTCAAAAAAAAATTCAGTCACTTAGAAGTGTAAAATATCTGAGTCGCTAAAACAATTATAATAATGTCACTAACATGCATTAATGCTCTCCAATATCAACATGCATTAATGCATAACTAACAATATATGTCCCTTAGAAGTAGTTAAATGTATGTGTTCAGCCAAATTATTTTGTTCTACCTATATATATATATATATCAATACCCTCAAATATATTATCTCCCAAAAAAAAAAATCTATCCAAAAAACTAATTAATAATGTCACTAACCCGCATTAACTCTCACCAATTTATGCATTGTATATATGTGCAATTGTGCATGTATATTCAAAACAAATGATCAAAAGAATGACATTAATGAAGTTTATTTGGGTACCTTTTTCGGAACTTGACAACAAAATATCGTCGTGGGAGATCGTCGTAGGACTCCGGGGACGGAGAAGAACCTTTATGAACAACACCACTCACCGGAAAACTATGATGATCAGCTGTAAACCCTATTGTCATTTACGTCGGAAAATAAATAGATCAAATATGCACAATTCAATGCGCTTATATATATATGATTAAACCCTATATAAATAATTAATCACTCCCCTTGATTTATAGAAATATAATATCTTCTTTTTGCATGGAGAAAATCAATTAAGAACCCTAATTTAGAGATCAAGAACTTTATCAAAACACAAAGAGAAAGAGCAAGAAGAGAGAGCTTAGGAAAGAGGAGAAGAGAGATGTGTATATTTATAGGAGTTAGGAGGTTTGTTGTAATTTAACAAACTCCTAATAAAACTCCTAATAAGTCTGCCTTCAGTTTGACTAACCTTAAGTACTGTGAACGTTTGAAGGATTAATTCTTCAAGAAATGGGACCCATATACTGTTGAATTCACATGCATTAAATTTAACGTTAACGTATAGCTAAGTTCACGTTAGCATTGTGAATTTTCTGGTACTTTCCACAGTATTTTTGATGTATTCACGTGAGGGGGAGACCTTTTTTACTATCCTCAAAACCATAATTAAAATTGTAAATTTTTTGTTCTCTAAAAAATGAGATAAATTATATAAAATAAATAGTAAATATATTATTTAGTAGAATTTATTAGTATAAAAAATAAAAATATTTATCACTTTATATAATCTTGTAGTGTCACTAAGAAAAAATTTAGATTTTTTTTATTTTCTTTTCTCTACTTTTATTTTTCTTAATATGTGTGTAAATTGTAATTTGTTCATCTCTTTGATGACAGTGAGAGTACTTTTTTATGTTTAAAATTAAATATATATTTTTAATTTTATTTATTAATTTGTAAAAAAATTTAAATTTTAAATTAATATAGAGTTGTTAGGTTTTAGTTCAAACCATTATAATTACTACATCATATAAATTAGGAGGTTTGTTGTAATTTAATTAACAAAACTCCTAATAAGTCTGCCTCTAGTTTGACTAATTTTGTGAACGTTTGAAGGTTTCTTCAAGTACAGGGCCCCACATACCATTGAATTAGGATTCGGTTAGAGTAAAATTCGCATAAACTTCACTCTATAGTAAGTTCTATAGTTTATTGCATTGATAAATTTTATATATATATATCTTTTTATTGTAATGGTTAATACAATATTTTCTATACACAATGTAAAGAAAAATTATATGAACTTATTAGATTGAAATTAATGTCAACTTCACCCTAATCAAATGCGTTGAATTATATCACATGCATATATTAAAGCTGGATTCATGCACGTAAGAGCTAGTTAATGTTTTACATTGTGAATTTTCTACTACTTTCCACACTGTTTTTTTAATATTTTGAAATTTGAGAGACCTTGACCATAATTAATACTTACTATTTTATTTTAAAATTAAAGATATATTTTAACATTTTTTGTTAATTTATAAAATTTATAATTTTAAATTCTAGTTCAAATAGTATAAATTATTATTAAAAGTTAATTAAAAATATTATTAATCGTCATATTTATTAATTCAATACTTAAACGAATTCATATTAATTTTAAATTTTAGAAATTAAAATAGTACATAATGCCTCCATGTGTATATTGCTCCAATCTTATTTGGAGCAGCTTATATGTTATTCTAAAATATAAGGTAAAAAAGGAGTGTTAATAATAATAATAAGAATATACTAAGGATAATGAGATAAAATAGTTTGACCAAGACATTTATTAATGACGATTTTGTCATTTTAATATTTTATTAATCAAAATTATGTTATTTTAAAAGGTTTTTCACAGTGATTAACTCGCTGTTTGTGTTTGAGATTGCTTTAAAAATGTGATTATTAATTCTAATTATTGCTTTTGTTTATAATTAGTTTTAAAAAAGTAATTTGTGTTTGATAAATAAAAAACACTTAAATTACTAAAAAGTGAAGTGTTTAGCACAAAATATTTGCTAATTACTTATTTCAAGTGTAAATTACTAAAATGAATGTTTTGAGAAGTACTAAAAATGAGTAATAAATGAAATTACTAAAACAAATAGGATATATTAGTAATATACTTGGTCAAACTTGATTATGAGATTTGAAAAATAATAAGAAGTTTCAAATTTGAGGTTTTAATTATTTTCATGAAAAATGATTATAAACACTTTTAAGATCAAGTTACCAAGCATTTTTACTTCTTAAAACTAATTATAAATAGGTTTGACTGCTTCTAAATAATCGCAAAAACACTTGAGTCATGTTTTCCACAGTGTTGATAGTAATAATTGAAACAATAATAGTAGCAGCAATATAAGAAAGTCATAAATCTTCTACCTACACGTAGTAATTAGTATAAATTTTTTTTTATGCAGTTAGATCATTCATTTGAGCAGTAGTTGGGATGTCTGCAATATGCTCCATGACTTGAGTAAGTGTGACGTCTGAGCTTCCCTTGGATCCTTGGGACAGGTTGATCAAAGTAAGTGGTAGATCGAAGAAGTCATTTCGTGAGGAAGAAGGTATATCGGATGGAATAGAAGGTTTGGGTTCTTGTTTGCTTGTTCGTATGGGGGATGAATGATATACAAATGTATCTTTAGGTGGGACAAGAATGAATGCTTTAGAGTTATTAACATCAGACGTAGGGTTTTGAGACTCTATGTCTGAAGAAGTCTGTGGTGAGGAAAAGTTTAAATGCATAGGTGAGTTTTGGGGTGTAACTAATAAACTGGATGATTGAACAGGGGAAGGTGAATCTATATGAATGGGTATCAAAGAATGTACATAGAGGCCGTATTTGTGACGCCTCCAAAATAGGTCCATACAACCCATTTTAAGTCGCCAATAACATTCCACAAAATACAAATACAAATATGAATTTTCCCATTTACAACTAATAAGTGTTGTGCAAAATACGACAACACAATACAAATACATCTTAAATTCTCAATACACTTATTGTCACACTAATAGTAAGGTATTGAGACACTTCTATTATCTCAAACCATCACTCCATTCCTCGGCTAGTCCCCGCTACACTCTCTTTTCCTGAGGAGAACAATGGAACAAAAAGGAAAAAGGTGAGTACAAATAGCCCAGTAAAAAATATCATGACTAAGATAATGAAGAATAAAAATTATCTTTAGTCTTCAACAGAATTAAATCAGAGATTTAAAGATATTTTAATTGTTCAACAACAACAATTGCAGCGGAACAAACAATCCATTAGAAGAGTCAAGTAGATTATAATATCTGCCATCTTCTATAAATTAAAGGATCACCACCAATATTTTATCCCTGTAACATTAATCAACAATCCCTGTTTATGAACATCCAAATCAACAATTTATATTCAACAACCTCTCTTTGCACTATGTGCCAAAGATATTTATTTGTAACATCACCGGTCATGATCATGCCAAGCGCCAGTTCATCTTTGCACTACGGGCCAAAGAGAACTTTCACCATACGCCTTTGTTTGTAACACCAAAAGTCATGATTATACCAATACACAGTTTGGTCAAAATCATGTCACGCCAGTTCATCTTTGCACTACGGGCCAAAGAGAACTATCACCACAATTTAAGTATGAGGATGAGGATGATGACAATGATATAGTGAGATTAAGGATAAGAAAAATTTTATAATTTAATCAGTATCAAAGATTGACCAAATTACCAACATGATGACCAAAGGAGTCAAATTCAAGAATGATATTCAAGAAATTATTTCATGCTTCAACTATAACGTATAAAATGAAATAGAAAGATTCAAGTGAAAAGATATTAGATGAAGCACAAACTATTAAGGATATTATGCTAATTTTCAGGGATTTTCTCCATTTAAAAATAAGGTTTTGGAAACAAACAAAGATTTCTTATCATAAATGGAGAAATGTGAAAGAAAAAGATATCCCTTAAAGAGTACAAAAGAAATGATACGTTATACGAGTATAACAGAATATATGAAACTGCAAATGGATTTTCACCCGTCATGCGATAATCCGCGTAGACAGATTATTTCCACAACATGTTAATAAGTAATGATTACAAAGGGTTATTCACCAGGTACGACACTCGTACATATAGGTTATTCCCACAGAGTAATAAGGAATGAATATAGAAGGGTATTCACCAGGTACGACACTCGTACATACAGGTTATTCCCACAGAATAATAAGAAATGAATACAAAAGGATATTCACCAGGCATGCGTCATACCGCACGGACAGGTTATCCCCACAAATTAATATAGAATGAATAACAACCTTTATGAGTATAACATCACTTACGAATATGAAAGCAAATGATATTATATATGAGTATGAAAGAAATGATATTCCCTACCTTAGTTAACAAGTGACTGGATGTTACTTTCTATGAAGTTTACTAACTTCGGATACTACTAGTATTCTCACAAATACTCACAATAGCCTAGCACACTAAGAGAACTTAAGAAATTTAGAGAGAGAGGAAGTATAAGCAATGAAGGTGTGAAAATTTCTTAAGCAAACCCTCCCTATTTATAGGAAAATCAAGGTGAGGGCATTATAGTCTTTTTCCTAAATTTTCTTGGTTTATTACTCTTATACCCTTGATATATTCTTTTAATATACTTTATGCCATAGTATATTCTTAGAATATGCTTTCACTTAGGTTTTTAACCTTAAGGTAAAATAAAAACCGAATTAACTATTTACTGACGGTAATTACTATTGAATGACATGTGGGTCCCACGGAAAAATAAAATCTGAAGAAATTATTCTACGAAAATAATTTGTAGGTCTCACCGATCAAATAGTTATGGGTCCCACGGAATAAAGTGTGGGTCCCACAGAAAAATAAGTTAACTTACAACAAACGCTTCACGTATTTTTAATCAACACTATTTTAGACTTTCAACAATTATTTACCGTTAATATTATAGACTTATAATATTGACAACCAGATCATTCACAGGAAAAAGGGGGCCTTCCGTATAAACGGCGAGCAATTAAATAACCTTTTTCCTTGACAGAATTTCTAGACATTGCCAATAATGCTAAATATCATATCAAATAATATGAGTTACAGTGTCCTGACAAAATAATGAAAAAGTATTATGCAGATGCTACTGTAACAATTATTGAATCAAAATACTGTGTGCAACTAACTGGGGGGGTGGGGGGGGGGACTTTATCAATTATTGAATCAATAATATAAAATACTGTGCAACACCGTGTGCTTGTGAAATACCGCGTACTACTATGGACTAACGCGTTTTACTGTTCTTTTTATTACCGGGTATTTCAACAGTTGCAGGTGATAATACTGTTGACAAATACTGTCGTTTTCAGTATCCGACAATGGGGCCCACTATCGTTGACAATATTGCCATTTCGGCGCTATCGTACGATACCGAATATAATATTCTCCGACAAAAAGAATATTCCCCGACATGTATTGTTTATCAGATAATTTGCATATAACACCCTTAACTATTATTTATAACAATTAAGCACTTTACTATTTAGAAGAATAATCATAAAGAAAATAATAAACTTTTATTTCATAAAGTCGGGATCTTACAGTATTAGGTGCATCGATCGTAGGATTTTGGGACTCTACGATCGGGAAATTTATTTGTGGGTCATCACTTGTAGGGTGGAAAGGTTTTACGATTGGAGAGATAGGAGAATATACATGGTTAGTAGAGTTTTGTAACTCTTTGACTGGAAGAATGGTATTATTGACAACGATAGTAGAGTGTTGAGACTCTATGACCAGAAAGTTAGGATAAGGTTGTATATAGAACTCAGGAGTAGAAGGGAGTTCAGCATACATAGAAGAAGACTATGTACTCTTCACCAGAGAGAAAAGAATAAAATGGGACAGGAATGGAAAGAGAAATACATATTACTTTATTGTACAAAGGAGAAGATACAAAGAGCTCAGAGCAAAGTGTTCTAGTGGCATATCTAAGGACTCGTGGAAAGTTTTGAGCCACTAACTTCAGATTAGGATATTTGCCGAAGTTCTATTGAATGAAGCTTTGATCTCTTTGCACTATTGCTCTAACTAGGGGCAGGAAAGACATGAAGTAGAATAGTTGATCACCATCTGGTTCATAAGTTGTCGTACTTCTATCTATCTCCAAATCATAGTATAGAGTGTACAAAGGATTTGTCGAGTGTAGCACTCTCATTCTGCTCGCCCCTATGCCTTCAAACTCATTTGGAAGAAGATGAGTAGTTTCTGGAATTTCTCGACTAGTTAGTATCACCCTACGAAGACCAGGTTGATACTCTCTTGGTTGAGGAATAAAGGCCTCCACTGGGTCTGGTTGAGAAGTAGATAGAAGAGAAGGAGGAGGAACTTGATGGCCAATGGGTGACTCCCCCTCATAACTTGGATCCTCAGGCTTTACGACAGCAGGGTCAAAGCCCTGATTGATATTCTTTACGACGTTCTTAATGACTTAGGTCAGTCATATAGAGGTATTCGAGGAATGAACGAATCGTGGAGTTGAGTCTTGCTTAAACTTAGTTCTCAACTCTTTCCTCTTTTTCTTCTCTTCTCTCCTCTTTTGTTTGTCTTCTTTCTTCTGCCTTTCCTTTTCTTGCTTTTCAGCTCTCCTTTTTCTCCTAGCTTCCTTCTCTACTATGTAGCTCAATTTCTTCTTCTTTTTCTTTGGCTCTGGACATGACTCCTTCATAGCCTGATTATCACCATATTCAGGCTCTGGCTCATCAGCCGTCATAGCCATTTCTTCCACATTTTGTGGCTCAGGCATATGATCCTTCACAGCCGAATCAACATCTTTGCTGGGCTCAGAAGTGACATCCTTCGTAGTCATGATATCAGCTTGCTCTGGCTTAGGCACTGAGGCCTTCTCAGCCAACATTTGAACATCATTTTCTGGCTCAAGTACAGAAACCCTCATAGCCAAATCGTCTTTATTCCTTGTTTCAAACGAGTTAGATTTAATTTTTTCCTAATTCTTTCTGATAAACGTAGGTATCTCTTCGTCTTCCTCTTCATCCTCAGGCTCTACGATCGGAGGAGGTATATATTCTCCTGTTTGTTCTTCAAGTTGAGCAGGAGCCCTTTTTCGTTGAATGAGTTTTACACTTCTCCTTTTTGAAACAATTTTGGAAAGAAGAGTGTTAATATCTTCTTCTTCGTCATCTCTCTTTTAAGATTTTGAATTAAGGACTCTTTTTAGCATTCTTGGAAATCTTCTTTACTGTCTTCTCAACTTTCTTCTTCTTCTTAACAGGTTGGTTGACCGTAGAGTCACAGACTTTCTGAACTTCAAGAGCAACCGACCCTTGAGAAACTTCCTCTTCTATTGTCTCCACTTTTCTTTTGCCCTTGGCTTTAGTGAGCTTTTGCACCTCACTGATAGTGCATTCACTGCCACCTTCAGAATGTTTTGATCTCAGATTCTCCAGCAGGTTCCTTTTCCAGTTATCAAACAGTTTGTGGGTGATCTTTTTGTTGGCATTCAGAGGTTCTCCTTCATCATCACCTATCCTGCTTTTCAGCCTCTTCTTCAGAATGATGCTTACCACCCTTTCATGGAACATTTTGGGAGCAGGCTTGCCCAGTGCCTTCTTCTTGTTGTATTCTTAACCCATTTGGCCAGCTAATCTATGAAAATGGTGCCAAAATTGATTTGTTTCTTCATAACAGTGACAATCATAATCTTCAACTGCAGCTCGCTTAATGAGTCATGAGCAGTGTCCTTGCAAATGATGCACTTGCCCATAATTTCAGCAAGGAATTCAAATTCTTGAGGGAACTCCTTCTTCTTGAGTCCCTTGAGCTGAGGGTTCTTCTTATGACCCATTATCTTCAGTCATTCCTTCATATCTATCTCATCGAAAGAGGTGAGGCCTTGGCTCAAAAAACCTAGATTATGATTTATTTCAGCAGCTCCTATCTGCAACACTGTACCTTTGATTTTGGTGACCAAGGTGCTGCCATCATACACAACATTGAGATAAAATTCCTTAATGAGCTTTATGTAGATTCTTGTGTTGGTGTTTAGACATTTAGAGAAATTTGCTTCTTGCACAAGCTTGAGAATGCCTCTAAATTTTTTTTCTGACATAACAAATTTGTCAAAGCAAAGTTGAATACCAGTTACGATTTGAAAGTTTGCCATTTGGGTCAAGTTTGTACTGAAAAAATTACAAAAGTGTCTAAGTTTTTTGGTGATTTAAGAAACTAGGGCTCGAAAGTTCTTGAGAGTTAGAAAGCACTAAGTTCAGATAGGAAAATGAAAATGCAAAAGTTAAAACTAAAATTTGAACTGATTTTATATCACTTCCCTTTATGTTTGTTGAGTGAGATACGTGGCAGGAAGTGATTAGTTACACATCGCATCAGCCTTGCGTTTTTACAGCTGTAAAGTAGTAACTTTGTGATCCACTCGTCTTTCTTGAACGTAAGCCATACGCGCCTTTTAAAATAACCGCCTTAGAAATATCTGTCATAGAGTAACTTTTGAACAGTTATTAACTCTATGAAAATGTCCTTCTGCTCAGTGATCTTCAGAGTTCTATGACCTCATTTTAGCTTTACGAACTACTTTCATTTTACGATCGTTGATCAACTCTACGATCTTGTTAGTTCTGCAAATTTCTCCTGCACTTGTTAGTAACATCCAGAAGCATAATACTAAGGATGCAAATTAAGCATACCTAGCTCATTTATCAGCTTATTAAACCTAGATTCGTCTAAGAATTTAGTGAACACATCTGGTAGCTGATTTTCTGTTGAAATGAAATGTAGAGAAATATTTTTATTTTGCACATGATCTCTAATAAAATGATATCAGATGTCTATATGCTTAGTTCTAGAATGCATTACAGGCTTATGAGTAATTGAAATAACACCAGTGTTATCACAGAAGATAGGAATAGACTTAAATTCAAACCCATAGTCAGTTAGCTGGTTCTTCATCCACAAGATTTGAGCATAACAGCTACCAACAGCAATATACTCAGCTTCTGTAATAGAAGTTGAAATTGAGTTCTGTTTCTTGCTAAACCATGAAACAAGTCTGTTGCTTAGGAGTTGACAAGTTCCACTAGTGCTCTTTCTGTCGATTTTGCATCCTACGAAATCTGCATCTAAGAATCCTATTAGATCAAAGGGATACTCCTTGGGATACCACCGTCTCAAATATGGAGTACCCTTGAGATATTTGAAAATTCTCTTTACAGCTATAAGATGAGATTCTTTAGGATTGACTTGAAATCTAGCATAAATACAGGCAGAGAACACGATATCTGGTCTATTAGCAGTCAAATATAGAAGATATCCAATCATACCTCGATATTGAGTAATATCAATACTTTTACCATTTTCATATTTGTCAAGTTTTGTTGTAGAAGTCATAGGGGTTTTCATGAGTGTGGTTGATTTCATGCCATACTTCTTAAGTAAATCTTTGATGTAATTGGCTTGATTAATGAAGATCCCTTCATTAGTCTGCTTCACTTGAAGTCCAAGGAAGTAGTTCAGCTCACCCATCATGCTCATTTCAAACTTACTTTGCATTAACTTAGAAAATCTCTCACATAATTTTTCGTCAATAGAACCAAAGATAATATCATCTGCATAGATTTGAACTAGTAATATTTTATCCTTGTATTTCTTAAGGAACAGAGTTGTGTCTACCCTACCTCTAGTGAATTTATTTTCAATGAAATAGTTTGTGAGTGTTTCATACCATGCTCTAGGTGTTTGCTTTAAATTATAAAGTACTTTATCTAGTTTATATACATGATCAGGATTAGTAGAGTCTATGAAACCCGGGGGTTGTTCAACAAACACTTTTTCTTGAAGTTTGCCATTCAGAAAAGTACTATTGGCATCCATTTGAAAAACTTTAAACTTCATGTGGGCGGCATATGCTAAGAACATTCTGATTGCTTATAACCTTACAACAGGTACAAAGGTCTCGTCATAGTCAATTCCTTCCTCCTAAGAATAATCTTTGGCAACCAGTCTTGGCTTGTTTCTTATGATCACACCAGCTTCATCCATTTTGTTTCTAAAGACCCATTTGGTGCCTACGACTGGATAATCTCTTGGTCTTAGAACCAGCCTCCAAACTTTGCTTCTTTCAAACTGATTCAGCTCTTCTTGCATAACTTCAATCCAGCTTGAGTCTTTCAAAGCTTCATCAATCTTCTTTGGTTCAATCTGAGAGAGAAAGCTGTGGTAGAAGCATTCATTTTGAGTGGCTAATCTTATTTTGACACTAGTATTTGGATCTCCAATGATCAGATTCTGAATGTGATCTCTACCTGAACAAGCGAACATGAGTTGTCACTGCGATCTGACTAATACTTTACGATCATGAGTTAGCTCTGTGATCCATCTGATGCTTTACGAATTGGCAAAGTAACTTTACAATCAATGACATCATGTCGACTATACATCATATCAATTCAACAAAATCAACCTAACAATTTTGATCTTTTTAGTCTAAGTCTTTTTACATCAAATTATCAGATCATAATTAAGGACTATACAAAATTTACTGATTACAAATATATATTTATTGGTTTCATCATCAAATCAAATCATTAATCATGCGGAGTCTAACAAATATGTTATAAGTTTTGCAATTCCAGATGCTTGAAAGGAATTGGATTGTGGTTAGTGGGGCATCATGGCGACTTGTTTAATAGTTTGTTTGGTTGGATTTGAGGATTATGCCAATCTTAGTTAAAAGAAAATTTATATATAATGAAATTTAAGGAGATTGTAGTTATTACACTTTTATTAAAAATAGTTTCACAGTTTTATTTTATAACTAGACGTTTAATAATTTAATTTATTACATAAATAAAGATTTTTATGAAATAATTAAAAGAATTATTATTCTCTCAGAACATATGTATTTCGACAATCGATTTACTTATTTAGATTGGTCATAAACTATTAAAAGAGAGTCAATAATTTAAAATATGGTCAAACCAAATTATGAAGGGCAAAATAGATAATAGCCACCTTTTTTCAATTGAATAGGAGTGTGCTGTGAAAGCTCAAGTATTAAGTAGTGATTTATGCTGTGTTTGGTTGGTGGGAATGGAATGGAATGAGCTGGGAATGGAATGACCATTCCTTCTGGAATGACTAAAAACATGTTTAGTTAGTCAGTTGGAATGAGCATTCCATTCCTTTAGTTATTCCATCTCTATCTAAAATATTATTTTTGATTCCTTTCTAAATAGGTGAGTTTATTTCATTCCCTCCCACTTCATTAATTTTTTGTCCGACTTGGCCCTGTTTGGGAATGATTTATTTTAAAATAACTTATAAGTTAAAATATAAGTTAAGTTATTATTCAAACAGCTTATTGGTAAACAACTTATTTAAACAACTTATTATTGGTAAACAACTTATTTAAAAAGCTTATTATTGGTAAAAAAAATAACTTATTTAAATAGCTTATTGGTAAACAACTTATTTAAACAGTTTATTGGTAAACAACTTATTATTTAAATAGCTTATTAGTAAATAACTTATTATTTAAACAGCTTATTGGTAAACAACTTATTATTTAAACAGCTTATTAATAGTAAATAACTTATTATTTAAGCAGCTTATTGGTAAAGAACTTATTGTTTAAATAGCTTATTAGTAAATAACTTATTATTAGTAAACAACTTATTAATAGTAAACAACTTATTATTTAAACAATGTATTGGTAAATAGCTTATTATTGGTAAACAACTTATTATTTAAACAGCTTATTATTGGTAAATAGCTTATTGGTAAACAACTTATTATTTAAACAGCTTATTGGTAAATAACTTATTATTTAAATAGCTTATTATTGGTAAACAACTTATTAATAGTAAACAACTTATTATTTAAACAACTTATTGATAAATAACTTATTATTTAAACAGCTTATTAGTAACCAACTTATTATTGGTAAACAACTTATTAATAGTAAACAACTTATTATTTAAACAACTTATTGGTAAATAGTTTATTATTGGTAAACAACTTATTATTTAAACAACTTATTATTAGTAAATAACTTATTATTTAAACAGCTTATTGATAAAGAACTTATTATTGGTAAACAACTTATTAATAGTAAACAATTTATTATTTAAACAACTTATTCGTAAATAGCTTATTATTGATAAACAACTTATTATTTAAATAGCTTATTATTGGTAAACAACTTATTAATAGTAAACAACTTATGATTTAAACAACTTATTGGTAAATAACTTATTATTGATAAATAACTTATTATTTAAACAGCTTATTATTGGTAAACAGCTTATTAATAGTAAACAACTTATTATTATTAAAATTCCAGTGAAGATATTATTTTAGTTCTATTTAATCTATTTTTTCATTCATTTTTATAAGTTAGTAGTATATAAAAAACGAAAAAAATCATTTCTCATTCCATTCATAATGTAATTCATGTAAACCAAACACCTAAAATAGAATGGTGATTCTATTTCTGACGGAATGAATGAACAAACCAAACATAAAAATGAGAATGACCATTCCATTCCTTAATCCATTCCATTCCTTAAGCCATTCCATTCCTTAAGTCATTCCATTCCATACATGCCAAGGAATGGGAATCAAACATAGTATTAGAGGTACTGCTCAACGAGCACTGATCATAAATGTTTCTTTATTATGTTGCTTAAGATTAAATGAATTAATATTAATTTTTAATTTGAAAATAAAATTTAATTGTTTGTATTTAAACGAGATCCTTTATTTTGGAATGAAGAGTATACAGAGGATGAGGCCAGGCATGGACAGTACATGCGAATCCAAATCATGAAACGTGATCTCATGATGTTTGTAACAACTCGAATCCATTTCAGGCATGTGTTACGGAGGTGTTTAGTTCCCTCATGATGACGGTAACACCTCAAATTTATTACATGCCTATTTAGTTCGCGTCAAATCAATATAATAATTTTATAATATAATAAATTGTTACATTGATTTAACTTTTTTTTTGTTTAATTCACGTATTATATGTATTAGTTCATTACAAATATAGTTTGATTACGTTAATTAGTCTATTACGGGTGCAATATGATTACGTCAATTTCAATATTTTTCATTATGCCCACTAATGGAGGTACTAACTCATTACGTTCGTAATGCAATAGGTCATAAAATACAAAACAATAATTATTATTACTAATTTGATCTTTTGACTAACAATTTAATTTATTCATTACATACAATCATTTAATTTAGTGAATCAAATATAATTTTGAATATAATATAATAAGATTATAATTATTGCACAAATATTAAAGAGGAACTAAATAAATATGTCGTAATAATCTATTACTATTATATTATAACTTTATTAAATTACATAAACTATTATATTAAATGAAATTTTATTCGGCGAATCAAACCTCACCGTACATGTTACAAATCCTAAGGTCCGCAAGGTAACAATATTTTAAAGTGCAGATTTAATAGTGAAACATCATATGGAGGCACTTATTAAAATTCAAATAACAAATAAAATTAAAGTCTAAATTAAACTACAAGTCACCAGCTATAAATGACATGCCAATCAAATGCTCAACTATCAATATATAAATCGTAAAGTGTGAGGGACAATTCCTAAGTGACAGTTTTTTTATTTATTTAGGTGGATCAAGTATATGATTTACAAAATATTTTTTTTGCCAAGAGAAACCTTTCTATCAATAATAATTTATGCTTTCAAAAACAATAATAAACCATAATAATTTAATTTCATGTTCAAAATGATATCAATGTATATATATTTGTTTTGTCCACAATTATGCTGATTAGGGTTTACGATAACTTTGTAACACGGTCCAAAAGTTTGATAGTGTCAATGATCAGGTTTCTATAGTACTAAAGAATTTATAATGTGCATGCTCCTCGAATAACATCTAAAAAGTGTGCTAGTTAGTAGGGTATCTATGTTTAATTTCGGAACTAAACAAAAACACTAACGAGTTGTATATATAGTCAAAGATTTCAAAACATTTCACAATCATATCAAAGCTCAAAACAATATAATCTCATTTCACATTTTAATATTTTATTTTGATAATAAATTGTTAGGCCTAAAATGACAAAGTAGATCTAGAAGGGGACAGGGAGTTGAATAGATCAGAGTTTATCAATTAATTAATCATTGTTAATTATGGTCATACCGGAATATAAGTTTTAGAAAAATTTCCTTTTCTAAACAAGAATGGTAATAACAAACAAGCAATAAAACAATAACAAATATGAACAACAAATAATAACATAGCAATTTTAAGTGGTTCAAGGTATAAATGACCCATAGTCCACTCTTATTCTCTGCCGAAAAGGGATCCTCCACTGAGTAAGAAAAGTGATCATAAAGATCTGTTACAAGTTAGTTCACTTAGAAGTGTACAAGTCACACAAACTTTCAATCACAAAGATTGAGTACAAGAGATGAATGAATTTTGTTCTGCTGCACGAATAAAGTTCTTCTCGTAGAGTAGATGTGCAACAATCGTAGAGTGCTCTGTTCTTCAGGAGAGTGTTTATTCACTTAGGATTTTCAAGTTTGTGAATTTAAAAAAATGATTAACCTTTTCATTTCTGAAAAGTTTGATATTTGGGGCTTGCAGGAAATACTCTTTAGGGTATATAAGTTATATACGTTAGTTTTATAAAATGAGTTTATCTTAAATTTTTTAGTAAAATTTAACCTTACGAATAGAAATATCATGCAAACATATGAGTAAATGTAAATTTTTATTTAATTTGAGGTTGTGTAGGCCATTATTATAACATTATAAAATAAGTATATTTTTTGACGACTAAGACTAATTGAACTTTTATTACCATAAAGTCGATAATAGACATCACCAAATCATATGAAAATTCATATGTTCAAATATTTTTATATGTTTTGTAAATTCATATGGTTTGATTTATCTAAATTTTTTTAAAAATTAACTTATTTACCTTATGAGGTATACTAGTTAAGTACCCCCTAGGATATATTCCTTTTTCACTTCATATTGTCTTTAATTTGAAAATATCTCAAGTTTGAGATTTTGTATTCAAAAGTATAAGTTTAAGGTTTTGAAAATGAATATTCCTTTTTCACTTCATATGGGCTTATCATGATAATGTATTTTTATACTCCCTCCATGATAAAATATAAAATCATTTTTTAAAATCAATTAAAAACTCAAAATAAACATGAACTTAAATTTTAAATTATAGTCAATAATAAAATGATGAATATTCTAAGTTGTCTCAAAAGTACTACTTATTGTAAGATTTATTTTCTTATAATCTGTAATGAATCATTTTACTTTTGAATTTGAAAATATATCAAATTAACTTTCAAAAGTCAATAATAATTTTATAATTTGAAGCAAATGAAATATTTTTTATTGATCTTTTTAGTGTTCATAGGCCACAGAATGAAAGTCGGGAGTTATACAGACCGAACGGAAGCATTAATTTTTTATTTTTTTTTTACTTTTGGTTAATTTGCACGGACCTTAGGATATTTACATAGGAACTCGGGTTTTAATTTGCTACTCTAACTCTAAGGTCTAAGTTTTTATAAAGAAAGGAAAAGGCTTGGTGAAACTTTGTCGAATTTCTTCATCTTTATGTTCTAAATATTCATCACCTCGCTCTTCCCTGATGAAGACTCAAGATCCACCTATTTAAACTTATCATTGTATAAATATCGGGATGTAATTTATCTTATTCAATGTCATATTATTTGAAACACATTTAATATCAAAAATTTAAGACCCATATCATTATTTTAGACGAACGAAGATCGATTGAAGTGGAATGATGAATCTATTTCTTCGTCTCTTTGCCAATAAATCGGAATTTGCGTGTTCTTATTAATATTTTTGGTATATTGTATGGTTTCCAAATTTATTTTCCTATCACATATAATATTATTCTTATTAATATATATATATATATATATATATATTGATAATATATATATATTTTGATAATGCGCATGAAGAATTATTGTCAACGTTAGCACTCTTTTCTTTGTAGTTGATTTTTTCACAGTTGTATTACTTAATTCTTTGTCCGGAACTTGAAAGACCTTATTGATTGACTGATAGTGTAACTTAAAAATACTCATAATTTCGTTACGAATTCATTTTAAAGATAAAAACTTCGTAATTTAAAGAATTTATATTTCTTATTTAAGGACGTGTTTTTAAATATTTTGGCCCTTCTCAACTCAAACCCATTGTGCCACCATGTAATTCAAAATAAATAAATGGAAAGAAAATGACATTAATTATACCCTATATAATTAATAACTCCCATTGATTAAATTAAATAAATATAATATCTTCTTTATGCATAGAGAAAATCAAATTAAGAACCCTAAAAATATACTTTAGAGATCAAGCTAGAACTTTATGAAAACACAAGAAGAGAGCTTAAAAAACATATAGTTTAAGTCTGCCTCTAGTTGACTAGTTTGACTAACTTTGTCAAGGTTTATTCAAGAAAAGGACCCCACACACCGTTGAATTACGTCACATGCATATATTAAAGCTGGATTCATGCACGTAGAGCTAGTTAATGTTAGCATTGTGAATTTTCCAAGTACTTTCCGCACTATGTTTTGATATTTTTAAATTTGCAGTGAGGGAGAGATCATATTATTTTATTTTAAAATTAAATATATATTTTGATTTTTTTAATATTTATAAAATTTTGTAATTTTGTATTCTAATTCAAATAATATAAAATAATATAAAATATTACTAATTATCATTTTTATTAATTCAAGACTTAAATGAATTGATATTAATTTTGAATTTTAGAAATTAAAATAGTACATTATGCCTCCATGTGTATATTATTACTACAATCATATTTGGAGCAGCTTATATGTTATTCTAAAATATAAGCTAAAAAAGGAGTGTTAATAATAATAAGAAGAATATAATAAGAATAATGAAATAATTAACATGGTTTGCCCAAGGCATTTTATTAATGACAATTTTGCCATTTTAATATTTTATTAATCAAAGTTATGTTATTTTAAAATTACATATGATTACTGATTCTGCTTACTGGTTTTGTTTATAATCCGTTTAAAAAAAATAGTTTGTTATTGGTAAATAAAAAACACTTACATTAGTAAAAAAATGAATATTGTTTGGCGTAAAAATATTTGTTAATTACTTATTTCAAATGTAAATTACTAAAAGAATGTTTTGAGAAGTACAAAAGATGGGTAATAAATAGAACTAAATAGGGATATATTAATAATATATTTAGTCAAACTTGATTATGAGATTTGACAAATAATCAGAAACTCTAAATTATATTAAAACTTCAAATTATATTGAAGCTTCTAATTATTTTCATAAAAAATAATTTTTTTAAATGCTTATAAAAATGATTATAAGCACGTTTAAAATCAGGTTATCAAACCTTTTTTATTTCTTAAATTATAAGCAAGACCGGAAGACTTATAAACGATCGTAAACACCCTAAAGTCATGTTTTCCAAAGTGATGATAATAATTGAAACAATTAATAATAATAGTAGCAATATAAGAAAGTAGTAATAAATCTTCTACCTACATGGAAATTACCTATTAGGTCTTAAATTATAATATATTTACACTCCTAAAAAAATCTTTTAAAAAACTATGACGAATGTAAGGTCACACATAGAGCCATAGAGGGGAAGAAGCTTGCTTGCTAAGCTGCTGTAGTGCTGTTGTTACAAATACAAATATGAATGGACACCTCGGGATTTGGTGTTACCGGGAAGGAATAATATTTAAAAAAAAAAATAAATCTTTTTTTCAAATACAAAAGAACAGATAGACACACAGACAGAGGAGAGGAGGGTTAATTTTTCTTGAGAGCTAACTTATTGGGGTCAAATATGTCAAAAAATATCAAGGTGAAAAAAGAGAAAATAAGTAATAATACGAATTATAAAGCTGATGATCCATGGAGTTTTGTTGATTTGAATCAAGGGAAGGATGAGCGAAGAGTTATCAGGTCTGGGTATGTTAAAATTCAGAAGATCATCAATGGTAAAATCCCTTTTTTTTCTTTTTTATTTTATTTTATTTAGTTTTATTTTTTTTTATCATGGGCTGATGTAAATAATTATGATGTTATTTGTACTATTATATCTTTGATCAACTTTTTGTAGAGGGAAAAGATGATTTAGCTGGGGATGATTTTGATAACTTCATCACCATTATCAATGAAGTTGAGGACTTGCATAAGCTAGGTATATTTTCTCTCAATATATATACACTGATTCTTTAGCATTCATGATTTTGTGGTTTATTGGGTATTTGTAGCGTTTGAAAGTTCAAACGCAACTCTTTTCTTTTTTGGGCTCAAACGAACTCAAAAAGTCAAAATAGATGCCGTTTTATAGTTGTATTTTTGAACCGAATAAAGAAGTTTAAGTGCATTTAGCCTCGAGACACTCCACACCAAATATGCACCTAGTGTACTTTCTTGGCTACACATCTTATAGCCACAAATTTAAGATTTAAATTGATATGGACAAACACACACACACACAGTAGGAAGATAGTAATTAGAATACAATAAGATGGCATATTAACAGCCCTCATACTTGATTGTAACACTTGGAGTGAGTTTAAATAGGTACTTTGTTGGTGCACTAACCCCCACATCAAATGGGAGTGGCACCTGAAAATGCTTCCAAAACTTGGTGGGTCACTCCACCTAATGGCTTCAACTTTTGAGTTGGAAACTTAGCACACTTACATCCTACAGTTGTAGTTGTGCAAAATTTGTTCCTTTTTTGTTTCGTTGGATAAAAAGCAGTATTGATCTTTAAAGTTCGACTTTTTGGTATACATTGCACCAATTTTTCCAAATTGACATGATCAACTTTGAAGTAACTGGTGTGATTAGCCAAAATCTTGAAACTTTTAGAGCCAATCCACACAATTAGAAATTTTAAGCTGCAATGTCTAAAACCTTAAAACCCTAATGACTGTTTCTGCAAAATTAGAACTTTAAGGTACAATTTACCAAAATTGTGAGATTTCATGGTTGTAAAATGAAGTTTAGCCCACTGTTTTCTCAAAATTAGAACTTTAAGGTACAATTTACCAAAATCGTAAGATTTCATTGTAGTAAAATGAATTTAAGCCCTTTATTCATGTTCTTGTAGAGTTTTTTCCATGTTTTTTTTATGTGAAGAACCTAGGATGAAGAGCTACTAAGTGTAGAAAAAATAAGTTCTTTTTTCATCTATCAGGATATATTGTATGCCACTGAAATTAATAACCTATGTTGTTTATTTATAAACAATGAGATTTTATTTTTATTTCATTAAAAAAAAACCATATGGAATGTTTTTAGAAGCTTGGTATTATTTGTAAATAATTTTCAGAAGCTTGGAAGTAATTTTAAATAATTTTACAAGCTTAGAAATATTTTTAAATGATTTAATTATCATTTAGAATAATTTTAAAACATTTAATATGTTATTTAAATGATTTATTTATCATTTAGAATATTTTTAGATATTTAAAATATTATTTAAATGATTTACTTATCATTTATAATATTTTTAGAAAGATAGAATATTATTTAAAATGATTTATTTTATCATTAATAATATCTCTAGATTTTATTTTATCATTAAAATAATTTATTTATTATTTATAATAATTTTCAAAACTTAATTTGATATTTAAATGATTTAATTATCATTTAAAATAATTTTTAAATACTTAATATATTATTTAAATGATTTATTTATCATTAATAATATTTAAATATTTAATATTTTATTTAATTATTATATATAATAATTTTATTTACCTTAATATCATTTTTAAATAATTAATATAATTATTTAATAATTTAATACCATTTTTAAATAATTAAAACAATTATTAAATGATTTATCATAATTATTAATTATTATTTAATTAAATTAAATAATATTTCAGAATATAGAAAAATATTAAAAATAAATTTTTATAATTTAAAAATGAATTTTTGGATTTATTTATTAATTATTAATAATTATTTAATATTTATTTTATATTTTATAATTTATTTAATTAATTTTTATTTTATTTTTATTAAAAATCCGTCGCTAAAGGGCTTTAGCGACGGTCTGCATAGAAATTTAGTTTTCTGGGTTTGGGTTTGAAGACTGTCGCTAAAGGTGTTCTTCGTGAAGAACACTTGGTCAATGTCCAACAGTGGCTTTTGACCTCAAATTAATCTTAGCTCGTTTGATGTTTGTGCTTGATTTTTGTTTGTTGTTATAGCCAACATGGTATAGAGTAACGACATGTTTTGTTTGAGATCAAACAACATCACATGTGTGAGATTTGATCCGGTCAAACGAGGCCATTCAACTGTTCTTGAGTTTTCTGGGTTACCCAGAAAACTCATGCAGTCATAACGGTCAACGCCGTTTGACCATTAATTCCATTCGACTTATTGTTTGTTTATGTGTTTTAATGGTTCAAGATTAAATTTTACATAGCATACAACAACTCTAAACCAATAAACTACACAAAATATTACATCTAAGCCATTTCTGGGCAGCATGAACTTCTGACAAACCTTGTCAGAGTTCTTCAAAGGTTTCTGGGTTACCCAGAAACTTGCAAAATCAGAGCGGTCAAAGGACTTTGACCACTTATATCTTTCATCCTAGTTATTTGGTTGCTATGATACACGTCGGGCTTTAAAGATAACATGGCAGGCTACGCATAGATGCATAAAAACAGATCAAACAACTAATCTAAGACGATCAAAAGGCCTGACAAAAAGGCCTGTCAGACTGTTCTTGACTGGCAAGAACAGTTTGAGTTTTTGGCTTAATTTTCATACCTAGATGTTATGTAAACATGTTTTAACCGCCCAGATCACATATTAACACCTTAACAAGGATTCCTAAACATCTAAAACACAAAAATTTTCCAGGCTTGAAGATCAAACATAAATTAGGGTTTTGTGCACCTTTTTCTTCAAATTTTGATTTCTGGCTTCTGATTCTGAGCTTGTGATTGCTAGGGTTTGTTTAGGCTGGATATGTGAGTGTATAAGCTTTGAAATTTCGTAGGTTTAAAGCTCAGCATCTCATTCTACTTATAGCAACTTGAATTTAGGGTTTCCTAGACTAATTTCCAAACTTTGCTCCCAAAAATATCTAAGCTTGGAACTTGTGGTGCTTATGATCTGGCCTAATTAACCTACTTGTGCTGGAGTGTGTCAAGCACAAGCTTGCACACTCCTAGCTTCATTTCCATTGGCTAGGATTTTAATTTTCATTTATTTACTTACTAATTAATTCTAGATTTTTGTTAATCATAATTAATATGTTAATTTAGGTTTAGTAATACCTTAATTAAGATATTATATCATAATTAAGATTTATAACTCCATAATTTAGTGTTCTTGAATCAAATTAGGGCTTTAGGGTTTCTAATTAGGGTTTAGAGTTTCCAATCCTATAATTAGGGTTTCAATCTTTCGTTTAGGGTTTAATTTAATCTTAATAATTCATAATTAATATTATGATTCATCATTTAAATCTTAATTACATCAATTAAGATTATTGTACAATAATTAGGGTTTTAATTGATCAATTCGGACAATTATTACCAATTAGGGTTTTCAAATTAGGGTTTCTATTTCCGCATAACATTTTAAACCCTATTTAACTTATTTTAAAATTTTATCATTTAATATAATATTATATTAATGTCGAAGCACGACAAAGCACTTCGTCAATTCCAAGTACGACACAGCAGCTTACAAAACTAATTTACCAAAACGCTTCTCGGTGAATTCACCGGAAGCACGACAAATCATTTTGTCCGATTAAGCACGACACAGCTACTTGGCGAAAAAAAATTTTATTTGACCTAATTGTTTAATAAAATACGCAATCACATAATACTAAGTCAGAACAAGAAATTTCATTTATTAAACACATAATTTACATATACAAATCTTATTAGGGTTCGGAATATTACATTCACCCCCACTAATAAGAATTTCGTCCTCGAAATTTACAGTGCAGTCTATGAAAATAAATGTGGGTAGTTATCTCGCATTTTACTCTCGAGCTCCCACGTAGCTTCCTCGATATTCTGATTTCTCCAGATAACCTTAACCGAAGGTATCTTTTTATTTCGCAATTGCTGTTCTTTCCTATCCACAATTTCAATAGGAATTTCTTCATACGATAAATCCTTCTCGATTTGAATGGGCTTATAATCAATAACGTGTTTATAATCAGGTTTGTATGGTCGTACACGGACACATGAAACACGTTATGAATATGTTCTAGTTCAGGAGGTAGGGCTACCTCATAGGCTACCTCACCTATTCTCCTCAATATTTGAAATGGCCCAATAAATCTCGGACTCAATTTGCCCTTCTTGCCGAAACGTATTTTTCCCTTCCACGGAGATACTTTTAAGAATACGTGACTACCGACTTCGAAATCTTGTAATTTCCTGTGTTGATCAGCATATTTCTTCTGTCAATCTTGTGACGCTTGTAATCTTCCCCATATAATTCGAACTACCTCCGTGGTTTGTTGCACTATTTCGGGTCCTAGCATTTGCCGTTCCCCAACCTCGTCCCAACATAAAGGCGTCCTACATTTTCTTCCATATAGGGCTTCAAATGGTGGCATCCCTATGCTGGCATGGTAGCTATTGTTGTATGCAAATTCTACCAAAGGTAATTGATCTTCCCAACTTCCCTTGAAATCCATGATGCAAGAGCGCAACATGTCTTCCAATGTCTGGATGGTTCTCTCACTCTGACCGTCAGTTTGTGGATGGTATGCTGTACTTAGTCTCAATTGAGTTCCTAAATTTTTCTGGAGAGTTATCCAAAAATTTGAAGTAAATCGTGGATCTCTGTCTGATACTATAGAAACAGGGACTCCGTGTCTAGCAATGATTTCATTGATGTAAAGTCTGGCTAATTGGTCGAGACTGAAGTTGATTTTGATGGGTAGAAAATGAGCTGTTTTGGTAAGACGATCTACAATTACCCAAATGGCATTGTGACCCTTTTGTGTGGTTGGAAGGCCAACTACGAAATCCATGGTAATATGCTCCCATTTCCATTCAGGAATTTCTAAGGGTTGTAATAATCCACTTGGTTTCTGATGTTCAGCTTTAACCCTTTGACATGTTAAACATTTACTTACCCACTCCGCTATTTCTCTCTTCATGTTAGACCACCAAAAATGTTGGCTCAGGTCTTTATACATTTTTGTACTCCCTGGATGTACAGCGAATTTAGAATTATGGGCTTCATTCAGTATTTCGTCTTTTAACTCTTGTACTGAAGGTACCCAAATTCTATTTTCGTATCTTAGTACTCCATCCTTATCCACTCTAAACTTAACATTCTTTTTATGAGTCATTTCTGCCTTATACTTCTGACATTCTGCATCAGTCTCCTGTAATTCTTTGACTTTGTCCAATAAAGTCGAATTACTCTCGATGACAAATAACTTCTGGGTAGAGTTAACTGGAACTCGCACCTCAATCTCAAGTTTGTCAAACTCTTTTATCAGTACCTCGTTATCAGTCATCACATTCAATTTCTCCTGGTTCTTCCTACTTAATGCGTCTGCTACGACGTTGGCTTTCCCTGGATGATATAAGATCTCACAATCAAAATCTTTTATCAACTCTAGCCATCTCCTTTGTCTCATATTTAACTCCTTCTGTGTGAAAATATATTTCAGACTCTTGTGATCTGTGTATATCTCACACTTCTCCCCGTACAAGTAATGCCTCCAAATTTTCAAGGCGAATACTACGGCGGCTAACTCAAGATCATGCGTAGGATACCTCTTCTCATAATCTTTGAGTTGTCTTGATGCATATGCAATCACCTTTCCGTGTTGCATTAACACACACCCTAACCCTTTGTGTGATGCATCACTATAAACAACGAGGCCTCCTGTATCATCTGGTAAAGATAACACTGGTGCCATACTTAACCGCTTTTTCAACTCTTGGAAGCTTTCTTCACATTTGTCTGTCCAGACGTACTTCACCGTCTTTCGAGTCAAATTGGTTAGTGGGGTTGCTATTTTTGAAAAATCTTGTATAAAACGCCGATAGTACCCTGCTAAACCGAGAAAACTTCTTACTTCTGTTGGAGTTGTTGGTTGTTCCCAATTCACAATCGCTTCTATCTTGGTTGGATCTACCGCTATTCCATTCTTGTCAATTACATGACCCAAGAACTGGACTCGTTCCAACCAGAATTCACACTTGGAAAACTTTGCATAAAGTTGTTCCTTGCGTAATATCTCCAATATGCTTCTCAAGTGTTCAGCATGCTCCTCTTTTGTTCTCGAGTATACTAAAATATCATCGATGAACACTACGACAAATTTGTCCAAGCATGGTTTAAACACTCGGTTCATCAAGTCCATGAATGCTGCCGGCGCATTTGTTAATCCAAAAGACATCACAAGAAACTCATAATGTCCGTAGCGTGTCCTAAACGCTGTCTTCGGCACATCTTCTTTTCTTACCTTTAATTGATGATAACCCGATCGTAGGTCGATCTTCGAAAAGTATTCGGCCCCTTTCAGCTGGTCAAACAGATCATCAATTCGTGGTAAAGGATATTTGTTCTTTATTGTTAACTTATTTAATTCTCTATAATCAATACACAACCTTAATGTTCCATCCTTCTTCTTTACAAACAACACCGGTGCTCCCCAAGGTGAAACACTTGGTTGTATGTACTTTTTGTCTAAGAGTTCTTGTAGCTGCACAAGTAACTCCTTCAACTCTACAGGTGCCATTCTGTATGGTGCCTTGGAAACTGGTGCCGTACCCGGTGCAAGATCAATAACAAATTCGATCTCCCTGTCCGGAGGTAAACCGGGTAAGTCATCTGGAAACACATCCGGAAATTCTCTAACTACAGGTATTTGTTCTAGCTTTACTCCTTCTTTTCGAGTATCTACTATATATGCCAAATAACCTGTGCAACCCTTCCTAAGCAATCTCTCTGCCTGCATTACTGTCAGATAGTGAGATCGTTTAGGTGAACAACCACCTTTGAACACTACTTTTGACTCTGAAGCAGTCACTAAATTCACCCGCTTCTGCTGGCAGTCAATTATTGCATTATAATTGCCCAGCCAGTCCATGCCTAAGATTATATCAAATTCCCCTAGTTGTATGGGAATGAGGTTCACAAGAAACTTGTGTCCCTTAATCTCGATAGCACAATTCTTATAGATGGTTTTGACGGGAATTATCTCATTGTTTGCGATCTTCACATTAAAAGGTATGTCTAAATCTTCGCATGGTATTGACAATTTCTTAGCAAAGTTATTAGACACAAATGAACAAGTAGCACCAGAGTCGAACAACACATATGCATTTAAAGTGTCGATAGGGATGATACATGTTACCACGTCTGGTGCAGCAACAGCATCCCTTGTCGCCATATTAAACGTTCTTGCGGTTGGACGACCTGGACCTCCAGCTCCTGCTACTGTTGGTTTGGGGTTATTGTTTGGGATTTGGTTTCCTCCCCCAAATTGGTTTCTGTTCCTCGGGCAATTCCTAGACATATGCCCCGTTACACCACAAAGATAGCAAGTAACATTCGGATTACTCTGACGAGTATTATCATTACTCTTTTTAGGACAATAAGAGGAATAATGTCCCTCTTGCCCACAATGGTAACAAGTAACCACCTTCTAGCGACATAACCCTAGGTGATTCTTTCCGCATATGGCACAACGACCCACCTTATTGTTATTGTTCTGGTTTCTATTGTTGTTGTTATTGTAATTGTTACCCCTTCTCACAAAATTTGTAGGAACAGTGGCATCCCACTTCCTTTTGTTATTATTAGTACCCCCTGTACTAACTTCTCCTTTCAACTTTCCTCCCTCACTCAAACTTCTCTTTTCCTTATGAAATTTTATTAAAGCTTCATTCTCGTTTTCAGCTATAATAGCTTTCTCGAGAATTTCTGGAAAAGTTCTCACTTGAAATACTGACAATTTGCTACGAATTTGGGGTTTTAATCCCTCTTCGTATCTCCTAGTCTTTCTTGCCTCTGTATCAACCTGATGTGAGGCAAACCTGGCTAATTCATTGAACTTGGCCATATACTGGGATACGGTAAGTTCTCCTTGTTTCAATTCTAAGAATCGTACCTCCATACGATCCTTCATTGATTGGGGAAAATAATTTTTGAAGAATAATTCCTTAAACCTGGTCCAAGGAATTATATCCTCATCTGCACGAATTTTTGTATTTTCCCACCAATGATTTGCCTCACCCTTGAGGAAAAAGGTGGCAAAGATCGTCTTTTGATCTTCGCCAACATTAGTTACCCTGAAAAATTTTTCTATCTCGGTAAACCATGTTTGCGCCTCAATTGGTTCCGCAGCTCCCTTAAATTCCGGTGGTCCAACAAGTTTAAAGTCCTTGAATATTGTACCCTGTGGATTAACTGGGGTGGGTTGAGGTGGTGGACGATTTTGTAAGGTTTCTAAGAGGATATTTACTAATTGTTGTGTGGGATTTGGCTCGGTGGTCTCAGTTCGGGCTTGGGTTCTTCGTCCTGATGCCATGGTTCTAAAATAAAGAAAAGCACGTATAAATACAAAGATATGCTTACATAGAACTAACAATTTGATTATATAAACACAACTTGTATATAACATGCAACAACGATTACATAACCGACTAGTAGTTATACTACTACTAGTTATTACAAGGATTTCCTACTTTACAACTCAAAATTTTGATATCGTACTAAGTACAACACATAAACTTAGACACTACTAAACTGCGCTATTACGCATCCCCTTATCAGCATCTCGTATCATGTGACCGACTACTGCTCTATCAATCATATATTCCTCCTTCTCCTCTTCCACCGGATACCTAAACACTCGTCGCTCTAGGCCATCAAATGCCGCCTTACTCTTCCTATCGGCTCTGTATGCCTGCATCTGTGCCTCCTGTTTCTCCCTCTGTGTGTCCTGAAGGAGTATCCTCAAACGTCGAGTTGTATCTCGCTCACTCTCCAATAATCCTGTCGCTATGTTTGCACGAGAGTTAGCAGCTTCTAACTCTGTTGTCGACTGCTGTACCAACTCAATGACTATCTCTTCGTGTCTTTCGACACTCATCATCTGGCCTGCTCCAATATCCTCCTCAGAATCAGGGTCTACTAACTGCCCATCTACCGGGTTCTCTGCCTCTAAGATCTCCTCATCATGGATAAGCTCCTCTTCCTCTGGGTCTTCATCCTCTAAATCTAGTTCAGGGGTAGCTGGCTCGTAATCAGGCACCTCATCGGGCTCACTGTCGGATAACCATCCTATGTGTTGGTTTACTTCAGCCATCCTACAAAAGAATTTTTAATTTATTTAGTATTTATGGGGAAACAAATTTACACATAAGATAAAGCTTTTAAGATTATTTTATGTATCATTAAGTATTTTACGGACTCAAAGACTATATTCTAAGGTATTTCTTAACTACCTTAGAGCTATAATCTACAGCTCTGATACCAACCTGTGACGCCCCCAAATCTCTACACTCCCCTGTAGCAGATCTGGTGCTCACGTGGAACTATACAACTATAAATATTCAATAAAATATGACTTCTAGTTATCCAAGGTTCACAGTATCCCATAACAGGTACTAGTTCCGGCCAGAACGTTGTCTGTGTTTGGATATCCTCACTTAGATATATAGATTCATACCTTATGAATATCTCTTTCATATCAATATTCCCTATCTATCTGACATTCACAGTACAAATGACAAGATTGTCCATATAGGACGCTCAACATTATTTAGATACCCTCATTCAGATGTATAGTTCATATAGACATTGTATTTAACTTATTACAACTATTCTAAAGAATTTAAAGATCAGAGTATAACGCATTCTATAACATAAAGGATCATAATATATTACATAACATTTTGTTCGGTTACATCATTCGTTATACTAAGTTATTACAACAACAAGTCTTTAAAAAGACTTAAAGTATTCAACAATAAACATTAAAGCTAATAAGCATGGCTTTTCCCCTTGTTAGTCCCAGACGTGCCAGGGATATCATTTATAGCTGCAAAAGAAGATATGCGCAAGAATGAGCTACAAATGCTCAGCAAGTTCATTTAAATATGTAAACACCATGCGTTTGATTTGAAAGATGTCAATGATGTATACTGAGGGTTCTGTACATGAACCATATATTTCATTTAGTTCTATCAGTCTTTAATGACTTAGAACCATTTGAGTTTTGGATATCTGGTAGGTGATCAGCCTCACCAATATCCTAGGAGTATGCATATCATCCTACCAATTTATGTTGATATATTATCAACTGTTCGTCACCTTATATTAAGGGAATTTCGTCACCTTATTTTAAGGGAAAATTTCGGGTTCACCTTACATCAAGGTGTTCCATTTCTCAGTATCAGATGTCTTACCAAACAATTTGGCTTGACACAACAATTTAAGCTCGAACAAGCAATATATGAATAATAATTCATTTCTTAAGTTATGCTGAACAAGAAGCAATAACTTCACAATAATTGATAGCAAGATGTATAATACTTGCTTAATATAAATTGAGAAAGGTTAGGACACTTGCCTTAGCGTAGCTCACTATAATTTTAGTACAATCGGTCAACGCACGTAGTCTACGTATACCAATAATAAGCGTTATCACGTATATAAACATGTATCACGCTAATCTAAACAAGTTTCATTAAGGTTTGACGTTGATTCGGTATCTCGGTCGTATCCTTAATGGCTAAACACATAGATTGTTTGATAAAACTTCATGTGGAAGTCTAATTATTAGTCTAAATAATTTAATTATTATTTCTAACATTTTTAGAAGCTTGGTATTATTTTTAAATAATTTTCAGAAGCTTGGAAGTAATTTTAAATAATTTTACAAGCTTAGAAATATTTTTAAATGATTTAATAATCATTTAGAATAATTTTAAAACATTTAATATGTTATTTAAATGATTTATTTATCATTTAGAATATTTTTAGATATTTAAAATATTATTTAAATGATTTATTTATCATTTATAATATTTTTAGAAAGATAGAATATTATTTAAATGATTTATTTTATCATTAATAATATCTCTAGATTTTATTTTATCATTAAAATAATTTATTTATTATTTATAATAATTTTCAAAACTTAATTTGATATTTAAATGATTTAATTTAAAATAATTTTTAAATACCTAATATATTATTTAAATGATTTATTTATCATTAATAATATTTAAATATTTAATATTTTATTTAATTATTATATATAATAATTTTATTTACCTTAATATCATTTTTAAATAATTAATATAATTATTTAATAATTTAATACCATTTTTAAATAATTAAAACAATTATTAAATAATTTATCATAATTATTAATTATTATTTAATTAAATTAAATAATATTGCAGAATATAGAAAAATATTAAAAATAAATTTTTATAATTTAAATATGTATTTTCGGATTTATTTATTAATTATTAATAATTATTTAATATTTATTTTATATTTTATAATTTATTTAATTAATTTTTATTTTATTTTTATTAAAAATCCGTCGCTAAAGGGCTTTAGCGACGGTCTGCATAGAAATTTAGTTTTCTGGGTTTGGGTTTGAAGACTGTCGTTAAAGGTGTTCTTCGTGAAGAACACTTGGTCAATGTCCAACAGTGGCTTTTGACCTCAAATTAATCTTAGCTCGTTTGATGTTTGTGCTTGATTTTTGTTTGTTGTTATAGCCAACATGGTATAGAGTAACGACATGTTTTGTTTGAGATCAAACAACATCACATGTGTGAGATTTGATCCGGTCAAACGAGGCCATTCAACTGTTCTTGAGTTTTCTGGGTTACCCAGAAAACTCATGCAGTCATAACGGTCAACGCCGTTTGACCATTAATTCCATTCGACTTATTGTTTGTTTATGTGTTTTAATGGTTCAAGATTAAATTTTACATAGCATACAACAACTCTAAACCAATAAACTACACAAAATATTACATCTAAGCCATTTCTGGGCAGCATGAACTTCTGACAAACCTTGTCAGAGTTCTTTAAAGGTTTCTGGGTTACCCAGAAACTTGCAAAATCAGAGCGGTCAAAGGACTTTGACCACTTATATCTTTCATCCTAGTTATTTGGTTGCTATGATACACGTCGGGCTTTAAAAATAACATGGCAGGCTACACATAGATGCATAAAAACAGATCAAACAACTAATCTAAGACGATCAAAAGGCCTGACAAAAAGGCCTGTCAGACTGTTCTTGACTGCCAAGAACAGTTTGAGTTTTTGGCTTAATTTTCATACCTAGATGTTATGTAAACATGTTTTAACCGCCCAGATCACTTATTAACACCTTAACAAGGATTCCTAAACATCTAAAACACAAAAATTTTCTAGGCTTGAAGATCAAACATAAATTAGGGTTTGGTGCACCTTTTTCTTCAAATTTTGATTTCTGGCTTCTGATTCTGAGCTTGTGATTGCTAGGGTTTGTTTAGGCTGGATATGTGAGTGTATTAGGGTTTAGAGTTTCCAATCCTATAATTAGGGTTTCAATCTTTCGTTTAGGGTTTAATTTAATCTTAATAATTCATAATTAATATTATGATTCATCATTTAAATCTTAATTACATCAATTAAGATTATTGTACAATAATTAGGGTTTTAATTGATCAATTCGGACAATTATTACCAATTTGGGTTTTCAAATTAGGGTTTCTATTTCCGCATAACATTTTAAACCCTATTTAACTTATTTTAAAATTTTATCATTTAATATAATATTATATTAATGTCGAAGCACGACAAAGCACTTCGTCAATTCCAAGTACGACACAACAGCTTACAAAACTAATACCAAAACGCTTCTCGGTGAATTCGCCGGAAGCACGACAAATCATTTTGTCCGATTAAGCACGACACAGCTACTTGGCGAAAAAAAAAATTATTTGACCTAATTGTTTAATAAAATACGCAATCACATAATACTAAGTCAGAACAAGAAATTTCATTTATTAAACACATAATTTACATATACAAATCTTATTAGGGTTCGGAATATTACATTATTAGTAAATAACTTATTATTTAAACAGCTTATTGGTAAACAACTTATTATTTAAACAGCTTATTAATAGTAAATAACTTATTATTTAAACAGCTTATTGGTAAAGAACTTATTGTTTAAACAGCTTATTAGTAAATAACTTATTATTAGTAAACAACTTATTAATAGTAAACAACTTATTATTTAAACAATGTATTGGTAAATAGCTTATTATTGGTGAACAACTTATTATTTAAACAGCTTATTATTGGTAAATAGCTTATTGGTAAACAACTTATTATTTAAACAGCTTATTGGTAAATAACTTATTATTTAAATAGCTTATTATTGGTAAACAACTTATTAATAGTAAACAACTTATTATTTAAACAACTTATTGATAAATAACTTATTATTTAAACAGCTTATTAGTAACCAACTTATTATTGGTAAACAACTTATTAATAGTAAACAACTTATTATTTAAACAACTTATTGGTAAATAGTTTATTATTGGTAAACAACTTATTATTTAAACAACTTATTATTAGTAAATAACTTATTATTTAAACAGCTTATTGATAAAGAACTTATTATTGGTAAACAACTTATTAATAGTAAACAATTTATTATTTAAACAACTTATTCGTAAATAGCTTATTATTGATAAACAACTTATTATTTAAATAGCTTATTATTGGTAAACAACTTATTAATAGTAAACAACTTATGATTTAAACAACTTATTGGTAAATAGTTTATTATTGGTAAATAACTTATTATTTAAACAGCTTATTATTGGTAAACAGCTTATTAATAGTAAACAACTTATTATTATTAAAATTCCAGTGAAGATATTATTTTAGTTCTATTTAATCTATTTTTTCATTCATTTTTATAAGTTAGTAGTATATAAAAAACGAAAAAAATCATTTCTCATTCCATTCATAATGTAATTCATGTAAACCAAACACCTAAAATAGAATGGTGATTCTATTTCTGACGGAATGAATGAACAAACCAAACATAAAAATGAGAATGACCATTCCATTCCTTAATCCATTCCATTCCTTAAGCCATTCCATTCCTTAAGTCATTCCATTCCATACATGCCAAGGAATGGGAACCAAACATAGTATTAGAGGTACTGCTCAACGAGCACTGATTAAATGTTTTTTTATTATGTTGCTTAAGATTAAATGAATTAATATTAATTTTTAATTTGAAAATAAAATTTAATTTTTGTATTTAAACGAGATCCTTTATTTTGGAATGAAACGAGTTTGCAGAGGATGAGGCAGGCATGGACAGTACATGCGAATCCAAATCATGAAACGTGATCTCATGATATTTGTAACAACTCGAATCCATTCCAGGCATGTGTTACGGAGGTGTTTAGTTAGCTCATGATGATGGTAACACCTCGAATCTATTACATGCCTATTTAGTTCGCGTCAAATCAATATAATAATTTTATAATATAATAAATTGTTACATTGATTTAATTTTTTTTTGTTTAATTCACGTATTATATGTATTAGTTCATTACAAATATAATTTGATTACGTTAATTAGTCTATTACGGGTGCAATATGATTACGTCAATTTCAATATTTTTCATTATGCCCACTAATGGAGGTACTAACTCATTACATTCGTAATGCAATAGGTCATAAAATACAAAACAATAATTATTATTACTAATTTGATCTTTTGACTAACAATTTAATTTATTCATTACATACAATCATTTAATTTAGTGAATCAAATATAATTTTGAATATAATATAATAAGATTATAATTATTGCACAAATATTAAAGAGGAACTAAATAAATATGTCGTAATAATCTATTACTATTATATTATAATTTTATTGAATTACATAGACTATTGCATTAAATGAAATTCTATTGGGTGAACCAAACCCCACCGTAGATGTTACAAGTCCTAAGGTCTGCAAGGTAATAATATTTTAAAGTGCAGATTTAATAGTGAAACATCATATGGAGGCACTTATTAAAATTCAAATAACAAATAAAATTAAAGTCTAAATTAAACTACAAGTCACCAGCTATAAATGACATGTCAATCAAATGCTCAACTATCAATATATAAATTGTAAAGTGTGAGGGACAAAGCTCCGTAAGTGACAATTTTTTTTATTTATTTAGGTGGATCAAATATATGATTTACAAAATATTTTTTTTGTTAAGAGAAACCTTTCTGTCAATAATAATTATGCTTTCAAAAATAATAATAAATCATAATAATTTAATTTCATGTTCAAAATGATATCAATGTATATATATATATTTGTTTTGTCCACAATTATGCCGTCTATGGTTTACGATAACCTTGTAACACGGTCCAAAAGTTTGATAGTGTCAATGATCATGTTTCCATACTAAGAAATTTATAATGTGCATGCTCTTCGAAGTACATCTGAAAAGTGTGCTAGTTAGTAGGGTATCTATGTTTAATTTTGGAACTAAGCAAAAACACTAACAAATTCTATACATAGTTAAAGATTTCAAAACGTTTCACAATCATATCAAAGCTCAAAACAATATAATCTCATTTCACATTTTAATATTTTATTTTGATAATAAATTGTTAGGCCTCAAATGACAAAGTAGATCTAGAAGGGGACAAGGGGTTGAATATATCAGAGTTTATCAATTAATTAATCATTGTTAATTATGGTCATACCGGAATATAAGTTTTAGAAAAATTTCCTTTTCTAAACAAGAATGGTAATAACAAACAAGCAATAAAACAATAACAAACATGAATAACAAATAATAACATAGCAATTTTAAGTGGTTCAAGGTATAAATTAACGACCCCTAGTCCACTCTTATTCTCCGTCGAGAAGGGATCCTCCACTGAGTAAGAAAAGTGATCATAAAGATCTGTTACAAGTTAGTTCACCTAGAACTGTACAAGTCACACAAACTTTCAATCACAAAGATTGAGTACAAGAGATGAATGAATTTTGTTCTGTTGCACGAATAAAGTTCTTCTTGTAGAGTAGATGTGCAACAATCGTAGAGTGCTCTGTTCTTCAGGAGAGTGTTTATTCACTTAGGATTTTCAAGTTTGTGAATTTAAAAAAATGATTAACCTTTTCATTTCTGAAAAGTTTGATATTTGGGGCTTGTAGGAAATACTCTTTAGGGTATATAAGTTATATACGTTAGTTTTATAAAATGAGTTTATCTTAAATTTTTTAGTAAAATTTAACCTTACGAATAGAAATATCATGCAAACATATGAGTAAATGTAAATTTTTATTTAATTTGAGGTTGTGTAGGCCATTATTATAACATTATAAAATAAGTATATTTTTTGACGACTAAGACTAATTGAACTTTTATTACCATAAAGTCGATAATAGACATCACCAAATCATATGAAAATTCATATGTTCAAATATTTTTATATGTTTTGTAAATTCATATGGTTTGATTTATCTAAATTTTTTTAAAAATTAACTTATTTACCTTATGAGGTATACTAGTTAAGTACCCCCTAGGATATATTCCTTTTTCACTTCATATTGTCTTTAATTTGAAAATATCTCAAGTTTGAGATTTTGTATTCAAAAGTATAAGTTTAAGGTTTTGAAAATGAATATTCCTTTTTCACTTCATATGGGCTTATCATGATAATGTATTTTTATACTCCCTCCATGATAAAATATAAAATCATTTTTTAAAATCAATTAAAAACTCAAAATAAACATGAACTTAAATTTTAAATTATAGTCAATAATAAAATGATGAATATTCTAAGTTGTCTCAAAAGTACTACTTATTGTAAGATTTATTTTCTTATAATCTGTAATGAATCATTTTACTTTTGAATTTGAAAATATATCAAATTAACTTTCAAAAGTCAATAATAATTTTATAATTTGAAGCAAATGAAATATTTTTTATTGATCTTTTTAGTGTTCATAGGCCACAGAATGAAAGTCGGGAGTTATACAGACCGAACGGAAGCATTAATTTTTTATTTTTTTTTTACTTTTGGTTAATTTGCACGGACCTTAGGATATTTACATAGGAACTCGGGTTTATAATTTGCTACTCTAACTCTAAGGTCTAAGTTTTTATAAAGAAAGGAAAAGGCTTGGTGAAACTTTGTCGAATTTCTTCATCTTTATGTTCTAAATATTCATCACCTCGCTCTTCCCTGATGAAGACTCAAGATCCACCTATTTAAACTTATCATTGTATAAATATCGGGATGTAATTTATCTTATTCAATGTCATATTATTTGAAACACATTTAATATCAAAAATTTAAGACCCATATCATTATTTTAGACGAACGAAGATCGATTGAAGTGGAATGATGAATCTATTTCTTCGTCTCTTTGCCAATAAATCGGAATTTGCGTGTTCTTATTAATATTTTTGGTATATTGTATGGTTTCCAAATTTATTTTCCTATCACATATAATATTATTCTAATTAATATATATATATATATATATATATTTATTGATAATATATATATATTTTGATAATGCGCATGAAGAATTATTGTCAACGTTAGCACTCTTTTCTTTGTAGTTGATTTTTTCACAGTTGTATTACTTAATTCTTTGTCCGGAACTTGAAAGACCTTATTGATTGACGGATAGTGTAACTTAAAAATACTCATAATTTCGTTACGAATTCATTTTAAAGATAAAAACTTCGTAATTTAAAGAAGTGTTAAATGTAAATTTGGCATTCAAATTTAATAAATATTTCTTATTTAAGAACGTGTTTTTAAATATTTTGGCCCTTCTCAACTCAAACCCATTGTGCCACCATGTAATTTAAAATAAATAAATGGAAAGAAAATGACATTAATTAGACCCTATATAATTAATAACTCCCATTGATTCAATTAAATAAATATAATATCTTCTTTATGCATAGAGAAAATCAAATTAAGAACCCTAAAAATATACTTCAGAGATCAAGAACTTTATGAAAACACAAGAAGAGAGCTTAAAAAACAGAGAGATATATAGTTTAAGTCTGCCTCTGGTTGACTAGTTTGACTAACTTTGTCAAGGTTTCTTCAAGAAAAGGACCCCACACACCGTTGAATTACGTCACATGCATATATTAAAGCTGGATTCATGCACGTAGAGCTAGTTAATGTTAGCATTGTGAATTTTCCAGTACTTTCCCCACTAATTTTTGATATTTTTAAATTTGAAGTGAGGGAGAGATTATATTATTTTATTTTAAAATTAAATATATATTTTGATTTTTTTAAAATTTATAAAATTTTATAATTTTGAATTCTAATTCAAATAATAAAATATAATTAAAAATATTATCAATTATCATTTTTATTAATTCAAAACTTAAATGAATTGATATTAATTTTGAATTTTAGAAATTAAAATAGTGCATTATGCCTCCATGTGTATATTATTACTACAATGAGCAGCTTATATGTTATTCTAAAATATAGCTAGCTAAAAAAGGAGTGTTAATAATAATAAGAAGAATATAATAAGAATACTGAAATAAAATGGTTTGACCAAGGCATTTTATTAATGACAATTTTGTCATTTTAATATTTTATTAATCAAAGTTATGTTATTTTAAAATGTTACCCACAATGATTAACTAGTTGTTTGTTTAAAAAAATTAAATGTGATTACCGATTCTGCTTACTGGTTTTGTTTATAATCCATTTAAAAAAAATAATTTATGTTTGGTAAATAAAAAATACTTAAATTAATAAAAAAATAAAAACTGTTTGGCGTAAAAATATTTATCAATTACTTATTTTAAGTGTAAATTATTAAAATAATATTTTGAGAAGTACAAAAGATGGGTAATAAATGGAACTAAATAGGGATATATTAATAATATATTTAGTCAAACTTAATTATGAGATTTGACAAATAATCAGAAACTCTAAATTATATTAAAACTTCAAATTATATTGAAGCTTCTAATTATTTTCATAAAAAATAAATTTTTTAAATGCTCATAAAAATGATTATAAGCACGTTTAAAATCAGATTAACAAACCTTTTTTATTTCTTAAATTATAAGTAAGATTGGAAGACTTATAAACGATGGTAAACACCCTAAAGTCATGTTTTCCAAAGTGATGATAATAATTGAAACAATTAATAATAATAGTACCAATATAAGAAAGTAGTAATAAATCTTCTACCTACGTGGAAATTACCTATTTAGGTCTTAAATTATAATATATCTACAATCCTAAAAAAATCTTTTAAAAAACTATGACGAATGTAGGTCACACTCACACGAGGGGAAGAAGCTTGCTTGCTAAGCTGCTGTTGTTACAAGTACAAATATGAATGGACACCTCGGGATTTGGTGTTACCGGGAAGGAATAATTTTTTTTTTTATAAAAAAAATAATCTTTTTTTCAAATACAAAAGAACAGATAGACACACAGACAGAGGAGGGTTAATTTTTCTTGAGAGCTAACTTATTGGGGTCAAATATGTCAAAAAATATCAAGGTGAAAAAAGAGAAAATAAGTAATAGTACGAATTATAAAGCTGATGATCCATGGAGTTTTGTTGATTTGAATCAAGGGAAGGATGAGCGAAGAGTTATCAGGTCTGGGTATGTTAAAATTCAGAAGATCATTAATGGTAAAATCCCTTTTTTTTCTTTTTTATTTTATTTTATTTAGTTTTATTTTTTTTTATCATGGGCTGATGTAAATAATTATGATGTTATTTGTACTATTATATCTTTGATCAACTTTTTGTAGAGGGAAAAGATGATTTAGCTGGGGATGATTTTGATAACTTCATCACCATTATCAATGAAGTTGAGGACTTGCATAAGCTAGGTATATTTTCTCTCAATATATATACACTGATTCTTTAGCATTCATGATTTTGTGGTTTATTGGGTATTTGTAGCGTTTGGAAGTTCAAACGCAACTCTTTTCTTTTTTGGGCTCAAACGAACTCCAAAAGTCAAAATAGATGCCGTTTTATAGTTGTATTTTTGAGCCGAATAAAGAAGTTTAAGTGCATTTAGCCTCGAGACACTCCACACCAAATATGCACCTAGTGTACTTTCTTGGCTACACATCTTATAGCCACAAATTTAAGATTTAAATTGATATGGACAAACACACACACACACACATAGTAGGAAGATAGTAATTAGAATACAATAAGATGGCATATTAACAGCCCTCATACTTGATTGTAACAATTGGAGTGAGTTTAAATAGGTACTTTGTTGGTGCACTAACCCCCACATCAAATGGGAGTGGCACCTGAAAATGCTTCCAAAACTTGGTGGGTCACTCCACCTAATGGCTTCAACTTTTGAGTTGGAAACTTAGCACACTTACACCCTACAGTTGTAGTTGTGCAAAATTTGTTCCTTTTTTGTTTCGTTGGATAAAAAGCAGTATTGATCTTTAAAGTTCGACTTTTTGGTATACATTGCACCAATTTTTCCAAATTGACATGATCAACTTTGAAGTAACTGGTGTGATTAGCCAAAATCTTGAAACTTTTAGAGCCAATCCACACAATTAGAAATTTTAAGCTGCAATGTCTAAAACCTTAAAACCCTAATGACTGTTTCTGCAAAATTAGAACTTTAAGGTACAATTTACCAAAATTGTGAGATTTCATGGTTGTAAAATGAAGTTTAGCCCACTGTTTTCTCAAAATTAGAACTTTAAGGTACAATTTACCAAAATCGTAAGATTTCATTGTAGTAAAATGAATTTAAGCCCTTTATTCATGTTCTTGTAGAGTTTTTTCCATGTTTTTTTTTATGTGAAGAACCTAGGATGAAGAGCTACTAAGTGTAGAAAAAATAAGTTCTTTTTTCATCTATCAGGATATATTGTATGCCACTGAAATTAATAACCTATGTTGTTTATTTATAAACAATGAGATTTTATTTTTATTTCATTAAAAAAAAACCATATGGAATGTTTTTGGAGGTTGTGATTAAATTGTCATTGTTAGTTAAGAAGCCAATGGAGCAACTTGTAGATGGAGAGGCACTAAGGAGTCTTGCTAGCACACTGGTGACTTCGATTGAGTCACATATCAATGGAGGTATTACACCATCACATTTTGTCTCTTGTTTGCTCAAAGACTTTGTTCAACAACGTGGAAAAGGAAGAGGAGCCTCTAAGTTTTCGCGGGATTCAGTTTATTGGAAAAAGCTTGGTTCATTTGTTTCGCCTATTTTTAGGAATTGCAAAGGATGCCGAACCATGTGAGACTTAACTTAGTTTTTCTGTATGTCAATTTATTTTCCTTTTTTTTTTGTTCCCTTTTTTGGTAAGTGTTTTCCTTTTGGTTTTTTCTTAAGGATTGGACCCATGAACAATGAAGTAAAGCAGCAGAAGGCTGTAGTTAGAAGGAAGCGTGCACGGCCAGTTGAAAGAGCTAAACCAGAAAAGGTATGGTTGCTATCAGATTAGCTTCAATTGAGAAAAGTCCGTGTTTCAGTCTTTATTCTAGATTTTGTAGCGAAAAAATTGTTATGGTGGAGATATAGAAGAGATGCTAGAGAAAAAGGTATGTTTTTTTTTCGTTTTTTTTTCCTTCAAATTAATTTGCTATTTGCCATGAACCACGCAAATGAACCCTTTTTCTCCTACCTATTTCAATGCAGAAAAAGAAAAATTAGTAAAAAAAGATTAAAAAATAAATAAATAAAAATAAAGACGAATTGAAATTCAACCGAATTGCAGAAAGTATAAGGTTTGATAATTACATGTTTACTTGGAGTTGAAATAAAGATCTAAATAGTAAATAAAGTTGTTCTTGAAAATTCAAGGAAGTGGAGGTGGGGAACATATTTGGGTTTTAATATTGTACAAGTAGTCCTTATGGTAATGTATTTCAAATAACTGCTTTCTTAGTGGTATTTCATATTCATGTATTATAATTTATAAGACTCAATCCACTCAATCTGTTAGTTAAAATTCACATCTAAGCTACTACAATGCTACATGAATCTAACTTCTACTCCTTTATCTCTTCTTTTTACATCCTTAAAACCAACATAATACCCAAGATTTCAAGTTTGCTTTTCTTTTTTTTTTTCATTATGTTTGCTACACGTGTGAGGAATGCTCAAGTACTGGATGATTAACCTTCAGTGACTGGGCTAAAATATATTAGCTTTGGAGGATGGATTTTGGGTTTAAAAAATTCTGTAAGCTCACCTGGGCATGAAGTAGAATGAGCCTTCTCTTTTCATTTATGTTCTTTTTTCTTGATTTTGTAATTAGTTATACCTTCTTGAGCTACTGTAAATGAATGATTGGTAAAGGTTACAAGACTTGGTTATGATTTGATATCATCTGCCCATCAAGTCCAATCTTTCAGAACATAAAAACAAAATTATTTATGAATAACGATTGGCGCTAAATAAAAAAGTTAGGCTAGTCACAGAGAGGGTATGATTGTGGTGCACAGATTCCACTGATATAATAAAGATGTAGAGGGGATGTCCCTAATCATATGAAGGCTAAACTTAATGCAGGGAACTGCAGCAGTAGATTCATTGTTAAAGTCATACCATATCCTCCCTACAATGCCATCATCATACACCATCTTAATCTATATGGAACTGTTTGTCTGATATGCTATGGAGATGCAAAGAGGTGGTGTTTTTCAGTGTTCTAAAAATCGTTATGCGGACCTAGGCGACGGAGGGGATGCCTAGTGCCTAAGCCGCCTAGACGGTGCCTAGGCGTTTTCCTAGGCGGACTAGGCGTTTTCTTAGGCGATCTAATTTATTTATTTTTCTTTTGTATATACGTATTATACTATACAAAACATATAGTATATGTAATTGTTTCAAATTTTACATGAAATATTACCAAAAAAACAATCTTTTAAGGTTTCATAGGACCTAAGCGGGGATTTTTAGAACACTGGCGTTTTTCGTTACTTTCCAGTTTCCATTCAGAATGCTAATTCAGGACAAATAGTGCCTTTTACGGATTTCCCAATAAGAATACAATCTGCTTTGTAAGAATGCTCTTTGATTGAGAATGATACTGGAAATCATAGAGACAAAATCTTGTGTTTAGCAGCCTCGATTGGCAGATCTTGTAAATTGGCTGCTGCCAATCTATAGTTACTGCTTAATAAATTTGGTTTATGGACCAACCTAAGTTTCTTTGTTGCATGTTGCTTGAAAGGGCAGACATAATTATCTTCTTGTAGTGGCACATTTAGGCATGCATCCCTGCTCTTGGTTCAATATATATGTGATGGTGTTTTATTATTTTGGCTAGTCGTTGGTGTAGGTAATATTATTGTTACGTGTTAACGCTCCTCATTATTGTAGCTTGCAATTATTACGTAATAATATTTCAGTAATAGGTATTGCTTGAAATCTGGTTGGTGGATAGTAAGGTATTCTTTTCTCCTGGGATTTTCAGCCTTATGGTCTTATTTAAATTTCTACTGCACCAGGTTCATGCTATTGCTGTTGCTGAAGAGAATGTAGATACCGACAAGATCATGGGAACCATGTTTGAGATCTTAAGGGGAAAGAGAACTGTTAAACTCGAAAGTCTGTTGTTAAACAGAAAGTCTTTTGCACAGACGGTGGAGAACTTATTTGCACTGTCTTACTTGGTGAAAGACGGACGCGTTGTAATACACATGGATGCGAATGGCTTTCACCTTGTTTGTAAGATACAATTCAGACTTTCAGAGAATATTGCGTAGTCTCTTCTTTAATTTCCTTATAGTTATGAAGACTAATTTTTGCAGCACCAAGGAATGCCCCTTCTTCCAGCTCAGTAATGTCAGGCGAAGTTTCATATAAACAATTCATCTTCAGATTAGATTTCAAAGATTGGACGGTACAAAACAAGACATTGAGTTTAAATTGCCGCTTGTATTTTCTTCATACAAGTCTACATGTATTTCAAAGAAACTTATATTTTTATATGAAAAAAATGATACTTCCACATTCTCTCTCACTTGGATGGTGAGTAGGTCCCACATCCACGTGAGAGAGACTCGCATGGAAGTGTGGAAATATCAGTTCTCCTGCTTTCAGTAATCTTAGATCATCAGACTAATTCAGCTTTCTATATATGCTCACTCGTTGCATTTCTCTACCATAATGCTTGTTGATCTTGTGGCCTACGTACAGCTAATGAAAGATTCAGTACCGAAAGGATTTGAGCTGATGCCATGCAGGAATGGGCAGAGCATTGCAGGAGATTCTCAAACACAAACCCCGGCAAATGATTCTAAAGAGGCATTGCAGAGGACACTGGTGAAAACTCGTTCACAGAAACGCCGCCTTGTCGAACAAGAATAATCAGTGGTAGGAGCAAGCATAAACTTTTTGAGCCTATGACACTTGTAGATTGAATTAAGATGTGCACAGTTTATTTCCTTTTTGTTCACTGGCTGCTGTGAAGCTAAATTAGGCTGCCTTTTGATGTAAAGGGTTGGGTAGACGTAGAACTCGATATATAAGTTAGATTATACTTTGCACTTCTGCTAGTCAAACTTAGAATTGAGAGGGCACTTTTGGGGGGTTTTGTACTCTTTACAAGAATCCATTTTGCTGAACTTCATATCGACCTTGTTTATTATCAAATTAAGATTATGCCAAGTATTGTGATTATGGGTTGTTGTTTTCGCATTATAATCTTGTTGCTAAATAAATGAACAAATAATCATTTATTTTCAATTACCTGTATTATATAAGTTTCTAAATTTCCATTAATTTCAGCTATATTGTTCTTATAGAGTACAAGTTCTAATGGATGTGGAAAATAAATAACTGACATTGTCACATGTGTTTTTGATATTTTCACATGATCCTCTCTCACATGAGAATAAAATGTTACACAAGGCATTCGATTCGATGTGCAGAAAATAACAACAGAACAAGCTGTTACCATGCGACAAGTTTCATGCACAGTTCGAAAGTAACAAACGAAGAGGAGGCTGATAACGTCTTTGATGCAAGTCAAACAGCGTTCCGAAGAGAGCCTCGGCCAATATGTGAAGCGATTTAGGGAAATGGTCGACACAGTAACCGACTTGAATGTGTAGCAAGCTGTGGGGGGTTTTTACCACTGGATTAGACATTGCAAAGTCCAAGAAGTTGGTTAAAGATCTCATCCTTAATCCTCCTAGAGACACACTCGGAAGATAGATCGAGGGATCGGGATCGGAATAGTACCCCCAGGCAGGATAATCAGCCGAAGAGAGGTTTTAATGGAGTAGGTTCGGTAGGAGGTAGACCACCTTTTTTGAACAAAAATGTGAATAAAGTCTATACTCCCATGAATACCGATCGGGCGAAGATATTGAAGGAAATCTGGAACAAGCCTGGCTTCGAACCTTGTCAGACAAGCACAAAATCCTATAGGAGAAATCACAACCAATATTGCAACTATCATCAGACTTCGGGACATTCTACAGAGGATTGTTATAATTTGAAAGACTTGATTGAGAAAAATGTGCAGTCTAGGGAGTTGGTTCACTACGTGGTGGGACGAGGGGCCTTAGAAAGGACAACAACTAATAGCAATACTCAACAGAACCCGAAGTCTCAATCCGATCTGGTCCCGATGGTTCGAGGAGTCGTAGATGTGATAACGGACGGATTGGTTGGGAAAGTACTCAGAAAGAAAAGGCGAGGTATGTTGGATTCAGTCATAACAGTATCCGAACAACCTGTTGGGAGAGAACGGCCTTATCCGGGCACTGTTATTTCATTCACCGATGAGGATTATCCATCGGAGTCGATTGACCCACATGAGGGAGCACTGACTATTACTGCCCAAGTCGGGTTCATGGATATGAGGCGAAGTATGATCAACAACGGTTCTTCAGTTGACATACTTTATGCTCACGTTTATCAAAGGCTAAACTTGGGAGGTAGGAAAATAGAAGTCGGACAGGAACCTCCTCTATACGGGTTCGGTAACGATCCAGTTCGGGTGGCGGGGACTATCGAGTTGCCAGTCATCTTCGGGGCGGCTCCTCGACAGGTGGAGGTCAATGTAAGATTCTTCGTGGTGCATGTGGATTCGGCCTACAACGCTATTTTGGGGAGACCGATATTAATGGCTTTACAGGTGGTGACCTCCATCCCACACTTCAAGATAAGGTTCCCTACGGCGAATGGGGTTGGTGATTTGGATTTGGCTCGAAGGTGTTACAGGACTTTGTTTATATCTTCGGCCGTTGGAAGGTGTAAACATAAGCAGACTATGGCGATTGAGGTTGAGCCCTTCACCGAAGGAAGCACAGAACCACTCGCCTTGCTGACCGAAGAGACTAAAGATATCGAGTTAGTTCCGGAAAAAAAGGAAAAGACAATAAAAATTAGTTCGGGCTTGCAGGAACCCTTCAGGACGGGATTGATCGACTTGTTTCGGGTTTATGCCAACATCTTTGCTTGAGAGCCCAGTGATATGTCGGGGATTGACGAATCTGTCGTTGTCCACAAGCTGTGTGTAGATCCGATGAAGAAGCCTATTCGTCAAAAGAGGAGGATTTTCGCACTGGAAAGGCAAAAAATTATTGATGAAGAGATAACAAAATTACTGGCGGTAGATTTTATCTTTGAGATTGATTACCCGGAGTGGCTGGCTAACGTGGTACTCGTCCAAAAGCAAAATGGCAAGTGGAGGGTATGTATTGACTACACAGACTTAAACAAGGTATGTCCGGAGGATTTTTACCCCTTGCCACATATTGATCAATTGATAAATGCAACTTCAGGGTTCGCAATGCAAAGTTTTATGGACGCCTTTTCAGGATATCATCAGATATCGATGTATAAGAAGGATATCCAAAAACAGCTTTCATCACCCATCGGGCGATTTAGGCGTATAAGAATATGACATTCGGGCTGCTTAATGCTAGTGCGACGTATCAACGGATAATGAACTACATTTTCAGAAGGCAATTAGGGAGAAGTATGGAAGTCTACGTAGATGATATGATCGTCAAAAGATCTTTTGTTCGAGGCCACTTGGATGATTTGGAAGATTGTTTTCAAACCATTAGAGAACATAATATCCGACTAAATCCTACCAAATGTACCTCCCACCTCGGGTCAGGGAAGTTTTTGGGGTATATGGTAAGCAAAAAGAGAATTGAAGTGAATCTTGAAAAGATCAAAGCTATCATAGATATGAAGTCGCCGAAGTCGTTTAGAGATGTACAGAGGTTAACGGGTCAGATTGCAGCGCTTCGGAGGTTCATGTTGAAATCGGTGGAAAGATGCCTACCCTTTTTAGATATTCTAAAGGGTCCAAAGAACGAGAAGACTTTTCAATGGAATTCAGAATGTGAGGATGCGTTCGAAGGGGTCAAAAAATACTTATCCTCTGCGCTATTATTGATGAAGTCAATCCCTTCGGAAATTTTGTACCTGTATTTGGCCCCAGCTCGTTAGCGGTCGGGGCAGTTTTGATTCGGGTGGAAAGCAGTTCCCCATTTACTATGTTAGTCATACACTTAGAGACGCAGAAAAGAGATATCCAAAACTGGAGAAGTTTGCCTGTGCGTTGATTATTGCTAGCAGGAAGCTTCGGCATTATTTTCAGGGTCGGTTGATAGTGGTGTAGGGCTGTCAATGGGTCTTTATCGAATCGGATCGGGGGTGATCCGAATCCGAACCGCCAAGGAATTATCAGATTCGGATCGGATCTGATAATGATCCGATAATCCGATTGAGCCAAGTAACATGCACACATTCAAGCAATAAAACTCGAATAAAATATTCAAGGCTTCAAGCGACCAATAACAAGCAATAAAACTCCATCCGATTACATTTTTATACTAGAGGTAATGAAGCTAATGAAGGAATTAATTAGAAGTCGTAGTAAACAAGATGTTGTAAACCAAATAGATTGCTAAAAATTGACTAGCAAACACATCAAACAGGTTAGGCTTGCAACATTATATGGATTCTTGTTTGTGCAAGCATGAAAGTCTCGACAGTTGAATGAGTGCCTTCATTGTAGGATCAACCTCTCATCTCTAGGCCTTCACAAGAAAAGAAGAAATGCAGCATCATGGTTCCAAGAAAAGAAGAAATTTGAAAATGATTCCCCAGCAAATTCCAAGCAAACCAACATAAACTGCATATCTACCCAACAAACTTCAGCACCTATAAATAGAAAAAAAATAAAAACAGATTATAAGTATTCCAAGATGAATTAGAGCATGTATGTCATGATATAATCTGGTTAGCATACATGTTTGCAAACAATCTGCAGCTGTTTTTGTTCTTCCTCAAGATTCTACAATATCTATAAATGAAATTTATAAAATTAGTAATGCAATAATTAGAAAGTAAAAATAATTATAAAAAAAAACAAAATGTACATACTAGTGTTTCTTCGTGATTCAATCCAATCACCCGTAGTTACCAAAGCCTCCACAATTTCAGGAAGTAAAGAGGTATGTGACTCATCAATCACTCTACCTCCTATACTAAAAGCAGACTCAGATGCTACGGTAGTGGCTGGAACAGCTAAAACATCACGAGCAATCTTTGCCAAAGTTGGAAGTTTGGCACTAATAACTTGTCACCAAGTCAAAATGTTGAAACTATCCTTTCTTAGATACACGGGTTCTTCCAAGTATTGATCCACCTCAGATTTTTGTAAAGCACGAATATTGGATGAACGAGCTTGGCTATACCACTTATCAAAGTCATTCAACTGATCAAACGTGGAAGTAGTAGTGCGTGAAGCGCTACTAGAACTCCCATCATCAGTACCATGGCCAAAAAAATCCATACACAAAGAATCATCACCGCTATACTCATTAAATAAATCAATAAAAGCACTTTGTACCCTCTGCACATAAGTACTAGCAAGATTACCACATATCTTATCATAATAAAATTCCAAAAAATCTATCTTGAACCTTGGGTCAAGTACAACGACAATTGCTAGCACCAAACTACATTTATCCCAATTTTTTTCAAATTTTTCTTTCATTGGGGCAGCCATGAAATAAGACATTCATGCTCACTTCCCTCCAATTCCAACAACATAAGTTGAATTTTACAAACATCGGAGAAAAAAACATTTGTCGTTGGGAAATTTGTACCACCAAAGTGACGTGTGGCATCATAAAAGCTTTTCAAATAACCATTTATTAAAGTTGCCATATGCCACTCTTCTTAAGAAGGATTGTGCTTATAATTCTTACCAATTTGTTCTAGGCGATTAAAAGCTTCTTGCATTTCTAAAGCAGTTTCAAGCATTAAATAGGTAGAGTTCCACCTATTTTGTGCATCCATAGGTACTTTCTTCTTACACCTTACCTTCACTTGATTGCACGCTGAATCAAATTTTTGTTTTCCATAAGGGAATCTACTCAAATACCTAACCGTATCTCTTATTTTAACAAGAAGACCACCAATCACTTTCAAGCCATCTTGGACAACCAAGTTAAGAATATGTGCGCTACACATCACATGAAACATTTCCCCACCCAAAGAAAGCAAAGATTTATCACAAAGCCAACTTCTCAAATGTTTAACCATAACATCATTTGCGGAAGCATTGTCTACCACCATTGAAAATGTTTTTTTGTCTATATTCCATTCTAAGAGCAAATTAGAAATGAAGTTAAACAATGTTTCAAGTATAGAGCAAATTAGCATAAAGCTTCATCTTCTCAGTCATGTGTAACTCAAGTATATCAGACCTAATTGTGTTTCGACTGATAATCTTAAATTTTGGATTAAGACCATTACAAAATTGCTCAAAGTACTCATGCTCAACCATGTTAAATGGGTAATTATGTTTCACAATCATCACCGCAAGATCCCTCATACTTTTCAGTTGATCAAATTTGTAATTCTCAAGTTTTATAACACCATCGGCAGCCCGTTTTGCTGCATTTAACAATTGTTGGCCTAGGTCTTTATGTGTTTTACCCTTACACCTAACCAAATATTTTCTTAAATGACTTGTACCCTTAGTACTATCTCCAACAAAACTTTTTTTGTAATGATTACACCTAGTTGTATCTGTACCACTAGCATATTTTAATTTTGTAAATTCAAGCCATACCGAAGATGTGAGTTTCCTTGCTTTTTTTGAATTGTCAATAGCATCATGCTCGTTGTTCACTTCCTCTCTAGTATCATCACCACCACCGGCACCGGCACTACTGGTATTTTGATTCGGATCAGTAGACATAACTTCACTGCTTCAGATATACAAAAAATCAATACATTATTAGTAGATTATCCAAACAAGCTCAAAGCTTGAACCACAAAATTTAAGCACAAATCAAACTTTTCCAATTTCCATCACTATCACCTAATTTTAGACATGAATTAATCAATACAATTTTGCCACGCCACGAAGTCTACATTTAGATTAAGAAAATAATCTATCACATAAAACCAACTAAGAAAAATACCATCCAGATTACATTACTTCACCAAATAACAACACAAATAGAACTTGTCAACGAGACAAACTTTATAAACCCAATTCAATATTACCCCCAAATAAAATAAATTAGTCAGAACTTCATCAAATCTTCACATGCAATGATCAAACAAAATCTATAAACCCTAGTAAACTTATACCCACAAATAAAAAAAATAGCCAAAACGTCATAAAATCTTCACAAGCAATGATCACACAAAATCTATAAACCCCACCAATAAAAAAAGATCAAAAATCCAAAAACCCAAATATAACTCAAAACAAAAATGATCTTGCTTTCCCATTAAGATCAAGATTCAAGAACTTTGTACATGAAAAAACGATTAAACAATCACCTTTACATCTTCAGGCTTCAATATGATATGTGTTGATCTTGAGACGTACGTGCAACGATCTCGCGACTAGGAAATAGGAGGGGAGGACGCGGTGAAAATCGCGACTAAGAGGGAGAGAGGGTTTTGAGCATTAAAATCAACACATGTCATATTTTTATCGGATTGGGTTATTATCGGGTCGGATCGATATGTATCCGAATCTGATCCATTTACTTATCGGGTAATCGGGTTTTAAAAATGGATCCAGATCCATCTAAATGCATCGGGTTTGGATCGGGTTCGGGCCAGAATCCGACCCATTGACAGGCCTATAGTAGTGTACACAGATCAGCCTCTGAAGAAGGTGTTGCACAAACCGGACGTCTCGGGTCGGCTTGCTGCGTGGGCTATGGAGTTGACCCAGTTTTATTTGGAATATCATCCTCGGACAGCGATAAAGGGTCAGGCCTTAGCCGACTTTATGGTGGAATGCTCGTTTTCCGAAGATGATCCAATGGATTAGCCGGAGATAGTGGTTTCGGTTTCTGACATGCAGTCGCTTCAAACGTTTTGGACGCTATATGTGGATGGGTCTTCGACTTCGGATACGAGTGGAGCAGGGGTGATTTTGACAAGCCCGGAGGGATTCAGAGTTTAGCAAGCCATTCGGTTCGGGTTCAGGGCAACCAACAATGAGGCCGAATATGAAGCAATCCTTACAGGGCTGCGGTTGGCAAGAAGTTTAGAGGTTCAGAGGCTGGTTATTTTTAGTGATTCTCAATTGGTTATTAGGTAAATATCAAGGGAATTTGAAGCTCGGGGGGCGAGGATGTCCAAGTATCTAGCAGAAGTTAAGGATCGGCTCCATTATTTCAGCTCGTTTACTTTCCAAGGGGTAGGTTGGTCCAGTAATACGATTGTTGATGCATTGTCCAAGTTAGTTGCTTTGGATACGGGTACTTGCAGTGGATCAGTCTATTTCGAAGTTTTGGAGTCTCCAAGCATTCAAGTGTCAGAGGTATTGGTCGTGGAACGTTCAGATTGGTGGATGGCCCCATATATAAGTTACTTGGCTGATGGTGTGTTACCTTCGGATCGTTTATTGGCAAAGAAAATAAAGTATAGGAGCACAAATTTTGTGTTGATCGATAGGGATTTGTATAGGTGTGCGTACTCTTCACCTTTACTGAAGTATTTGGTCTCATCCGAAGCGGAGTACGTACTTCGGGAAGTTCATGAAGCGATCTGTGGCGATTATATGGGGGCTAAGTCACTGGCATACAAGGTACTTCGACAAGGATATTACTGGTCTACGGTTTTCAAAGAAGCTAAGGAGTATGTTTAGAAGTGTTCCAAGTGTCAGTTAAACAGCTCGGTTCCTCATCACCCGCCTGAAGAACTCTTTTCTATTCTATCCCCGATTCCGTTTGCAGTATGGGGGGTTGATATTCTGGGTCCATTGCCGAAGGCGAAGGGTCAGGTCAGCTTTATGATAGTGGCGATTGACTATATGACTAAGTGGGTCGGGGCCAAACCTCTTCGGACAATCACGGAGCAAGAGTGTCTCAAATTTCTCTAAGAGTTTGTGGTCTTTCGTTTTGAGATTCTTATGGTCGTGGCATCGGATAACGGACGACAGTTTGTAGGTTCGAAGTTTGAAAAATTCCTTAAAGATTTGGGGATCCAGCACATAAAGACTTCGGTTGCTCATCCACAGTCTAACGGTCAGGTTGAAGTCACTAATCGCACGTTGCTCAGTATTAAAAGAAGGCTAGACGAAGCCAGGGGAATGTGGCCCGAAGAGTTACTCAGCGTTTTATGGGCATATCGGACTACTCCTAGGACCACGGTTGGTGATTCGCCGTTCAAATTGGCTTATGGTACCGATGATCTCGTTCCAGTCGAGATCGGGTCTCCTTCGCAAAGGGTCAGTTAGTATAAGGAGTTGTATAACGATGAAGGCCTGCGACTTAACCTTGATTTGTTAGATGAGGTTCGGGAGTCGGCTTTGGTAAGGTTAGTGGTTTATTAGCAAAAAATAGCCAGACATTACACTAAGGGGTGAAAGTACGAAGATTCAAAGTTGGTGATATTGTACTTCGGGAGGCTGAAGCATCTACCCCTCAGAATTTAGGTAAGCTTATGTCAAATTGGGAAGGGATTTACCAGCTTCGAGCGATGGATGGTTCAGAAATAAAGAATACATGGCATGCTGGGAGACTTAGGCGATACTACCAATAAGTGATGGATCATTCTTATATAATTTCAGTTATTTCATTAATAAAATAAAGTAGTTTGTTTTGGGAAAAGAGATTTTTCATTTGGGATTTGTACATAAGAAAGGTTATCACAAAAATGTAAAGCAAAAAGTACAATGTTCACTGTTGAGGTGGAGGATCATCTTCTGTGTCGCGTTTATCATCCGAGAGTCTAGAATGGAAGGATCTAATCCGGTTGCGAGCATTTTAGCTTTGTCTTTTTGTCGGGCATTCAAATATCCGTCGCCGTACTACTTTAAGACCTCTTCGGTCAGTTCAGGGGATCGGCGATATTCGGAGATTATCTCCCGTTTGACGTCTTCGGTTAATAGTGGCCCTTGTGCTTTTAAATCAGTGTGTTCCTTCAGCAGGTCAACCAATTGAAAATGGACAGCCCGAAGCTGATTCTGAAGGCTCGTAATTAATTTCTCCATCACGCCCATTTTATTTTTCTCTTCGGTTCGTTCGGCCAAAAGTTGTTCTCTTTTTCGGTAACTTCAGAAAGTTGCCACTTTGTTTTCTTCAGTTTTTTTCCATCTCTTCGCAGCGGTACATGGTGTTGGCATGGAAGCTTTGTTCTTTCTCTAAACCTGACTTTATGGCCTTTATTCGGTGTTGAAATTCGCCGATTTTGACTTTCAATTCTTCTTCTTTGTTTTTCATCTTTTTCAGATGACGATGGGTTCGGACGATGACGGCATTGGACTGCACTTTAAAATTGATTAATTTGGTGTACGTTGTGTGTAGAAAATGGACAGAGTCTGGGGGCAGTTTTACTTACTCGACCTATGTTCATGGAGTTGACGTAGACCAGCTTTTCGGTTGTGATGTCGACGAATCTGTCGTCTTTAAGAAGGTTGAAGTATTGAAAGAGTTTCATTGAATAGTCTTTGGGCCATAGGGACATAATGGCTCGAAGTTCCCAAATTTCTCGTACTTCGGTTGTAAGGGAGGGAAATTCGGTCAAGAGGGTGTTGGTTGATTGTTGTGGTGGTTGGGAATCGGGGAGTGATTCGGTATGAGGCTTTTTTGGAGGAGGGGCGGATGAGGATTCGGCCCGCTCCTTTCTCTTCTGTAAAGGGGCTTCAGGGTCGACGGGTTCTGGAGTTCGGCTGCGTCGAGTTGGATGATGTTAAGTTCAGTAGGTTGATTAGGGTCGGCGATCAGGTGTTGAGGTGATTTTTTGTTATGCGCCTTGACTAGCCTTCGTTTCTTTTTGAAGAATGCGTCTTTTTCAGCTGGCGTCATTTTGAGTGGACTCTTTTAGGTAAAGCCAGGTTTAGGGATGATGGCTGAAGGATTGACGTCGGGTATTGAAGGTGGAGATGGTGGTATGGTAGTGATCGGGTCTGCCAGAAGAGGAGTTTTAAACAGTTAATTGGTGTGGGGGGCCGCTTCCTCGGTCGGCTCAGGAATGTCTTCGGGATATTTCGTCAAGGATGATGTTTGGCCAATATCTTTGGTTGACTTCGACTTGATAAGAGAAACTGCAAACAGTGGAGGGTTAGGAAGGGATTGTAACAATTTGATATGTTAAGTTAATGAGTCGGATTTGGCTTACGCTTATGGTTGTATAGCCATGTTTGATTGATCAGGAGGTCCATGTTCCACTCTTCTTCGGGCATTTTAGCTATGAATTGGATTAACTCTTCGGCTCGGCTTCGGGGAAATTTTTCCAGAACGACGTTGGCCCTGGAGGCTTCGACCCAGTCGGGGATTTTGGGAATTTCAGGTCTTTTGAGGTAGAACCAGTGGGAGTGCTAGCCTTTGTTGCTGGTTGGAGTCTTCATCAATGAGCGTTTTTGAGCTGCTTTATTCGGTTGCTTATTAATTTGACGGAACTCTGCCTCTCTAGATCGGCCTAGGGTGAACAAGGTAAAAAAAAGGTCCATGAAGGGGTCCACACCGCATTCTTGGCAGAAGGCGATGAAGCAAATCAGGTAAATGAAGGAGTTCAGGACCAATTAGGCGAATCCGACCCCGACGAAGCTAAGGAAGGTAAGGATGAGTAGGTGAAGTGAGAATCGGACGTCGTACTTTAGGGCATACAATGAAATGGCGGTCCAGCCGTCGGATCGCTGGTATATTCTCTTGTCCAGGTTTGGGGAACGGAGCTCATGAGTGAGGGGAATGAGGTATTGTTAGCGGATATCAGTGAGATTTTGTTCAGTGATGGAGGATTTGGTGTTGATATGGGTATATGCCTTTTCGGATGAGTATTATTGTTGCATTTTTAGGGTATTTCTTTTAGCCTCAGTTCTGATGGGTGATGGGGTGGCAGATGAGAATGCACTGGGAGAAGTATTGATGGCGGTGGGGGAAAGCGAAGGGTTGGTGTTTATAGGGGTGGGAGCGATTTCGGATGGGATTATGAAAGTGGATTGTGTGGAGTTAGGGTTACGGTCTGATTAAGTAGAAGAAGGGGAATTGTGAACGGGGATAGTGGAGTCTGCCATTGTTGATCGGTGGGTATTTTTCGTCGAAGAAAACAACAGTTGTAGGAAGGTTGGAGAGGAAGGGAGGGAATGCACAGTTTGAGATGGAGTGTGGGGTTATGACGGTTGATTTTGGGGAGAGGGGTTTTTTTGAGTTAATTGACTTTTGGGTTCCGCGCGGTTTCTTAAAAGCAGCGTGATAAATGGGTTGTGTGATAGTGGTGGGGCCTGGTGGTATGAGTTGGCTAGTTTACCGAAGATTTGGGCCTTGGGTTTTCAGGTTTCAATTATTGGGCTTTTAATGATTGGACTCTTCCATTAAATGTTCCATTTAAGTGTAAGACTGGGAGGCAATATTGGGTTGTGTTCAAATGGGCCCAAAGAATAGGGTAGGCCAAAGTATGTTCACATGTAGGGATTTATTTTTGGGTAGTGTGCGAACTTTAAGGAATCTAAGTTTCCTAACTGTAGTTAAATTCTAGTTCCTAAGGAAAGAATCAAAACTATATCTGACTTCCCTTCTTTAAGGAGTTTAATTTCCATTCAATCATAGGTAATTACCATGATTAGGATTCCTATTATACTTGGGGGATATGGTGATGTAGGGGGGAGATCATCTATAAATACGAGACTAGACCCTAAATTTACAGGTAATGACTTTTTGCTCACTAAAGTGCTAAGCCTCTATTGTTAATACCCTGAACAGCATGTACTTATTCTCACACCGGAGTTATCCCCCGGTGGCTAAAATCGCCAGGCTCTTGAGTGTGGTTTCGTTCTTGTGCAGGATTTGGTGCGTATTTTTGTGGTTGGACGCGCAGTGAAATTTTGGCGTTAACATACATGACTAACCTTAATGTGTAAAAGATAAAAAAGTGAGAAATGGTACTTTCATTTTTGGAGAGGGAGAGCACATCATTTACTTATGCAATATCTACATATTTGCTAAACCCAAAAATAAATATTTTAGAAAAGATTAGAATTCCCGCTCCGACAAGCATATTGATCTTATTATCAGTGAAGTAAAAGGTGTACTTAATAATTATGAAAGAAAACTGATATTTTCACATGTTAAAATGATATATTCACATGAATCTCTCTTACATGAAGGTGAAACTCACTCAATATTCATGTGAAAATACCAATTTTTATGTGGAAATATCAAAATAAGGCAAACATACTTTCAGTATTTTGGGTCATCTAATCACCTTTACTATTTTTGGTCATCTAAGGGGCTGTTTGATAAAACTGAATGAAATAATTCTGAATGTTTAAACAATTTGAATGAGCTGAATACTGAATGAAAAAATTATTTGATAATTGATAAGTCCGAAACATCTGAATAACAGTCTTTTATTTTTTTTACCCCTCTAAGCTATGTTGAACAAGTATATAATTTTGTTTGGACGTATTAAAAAAAATTAAATACAATATTCATTGTACAACACATAAAAATAAATAATTCAAACAAACTATCAAATAAAGTATTGAATAATTCAAACAATTTTAACTCAAGTTAATAACTAATATAATAATAATAATTTATATATTAATTAACTAATATAATAATAAAATAGCAACTAATTAATAACTCATAATAATTATTAACTAATATTTAAAAATTAATATTATGTTCAGAAAAGAAAAAATAAAAATAAGTAAACTAGCGAGTAATTAAAATAACAATTTTAAAAAATCTAGTTAATTTTTTTGAAAGTTAATTATTATTTTAAATTTTGAAAATTAAAAATTATCATTATCATTATGTATGTAATGAAATTAAAAAAAGGTCAATATATTATTAGATCATTAAAAGAAATCAAAAAAAACGTCAATACACCACATTCTCACAAACCAACGAGTCTCTTCTCACAAATCAACAATGGTATCTATCTATACAAAAGTAAGGACAACACATTCTCACCAACCAACGAGTACTTAATTCCATTATCCAAACTTGAGATCAGATCCGACACCGAAAATCTCTGTCGTGACTCGTTTTTCACGCGGAAATTTGGATGTCTTTTACAAAAACTCAGTGAGTTTCAAACTCAGATTGATAGAGTTTGTTGGCTAAAAGTTGAAATTTCTATGAAATTTGGGGGTGATTTGGTTTTAATCTTATACCAAATTTGCTTTAATTTTTAAGATTATACATAAATATAGGCCGATCTAAAGAAGCAGATTTGGGTTTTTTTTGAAATTGAGAGAAGGCGGGCGTGAGTGAAGGAGGAAGACAGATGGAGAATATTAAATGTAATTTTTTATGTTGTGAGGGTATTTAAGTAAAAGTTTATTCAACTTTTCAATTTACCGGTCCAGCCTCAACCAATATAGCAAAACTAAAACACATAATCTTTTCCGATTATTCATTATTTCTGCTATTCCAAATAGATATATTTTTTTATTGTTGTGATTTGTGACTACGAGGGTTTTATCCAGTCGCACAATAAATAGCTTAAAAAAGAGAAAAAGATAATACAAATATTATTCTAACTTTCCCCTTCTCATTCGGGAAAGGTTTTGCATCATTATAGGAGGGGAAAAGAGAAAGAGAACAGTTCCCATGACATGGTAATTAATTGTATATTGGTATGAACATTTCAAAATATAGTATAATTCTGTTCCAAAATATCAAATTTGGTGATCCAAAACTTTTTTTCTTCTATTTTACCTAAACTTCGCTTCACTAGCATGCTTACAATTTTGTTTTGTGATTTACAAAATGAGGAATATCTTTTTATATAACCCTTAGGTCATACAATCAAAGGTTAAGATCCAATCTAATAGAAGACTAGAATCTACTATCTAGAATCACCGTATAAAATTATCTTGATATTTACAAATATAATAAACTTGAACAATTAGAACTTTGACCCAATTTTAGATGTCTTGTTCTTTTTAGCTCTCCTTCCTTTGGCTCTCTCATTGTACATTTTTTTTTATCAAAATCAAGTTCATCTCTTCTTGCTTTAATTTTCAATAAGACTATGCAATGAATATTTGAATACTTTTTAAAAAGGAGTAAATCTAGAACAATATATTAGAAATCCTAATATGTAAAGAAGATTACGTAGCTAGTTGAGCGTCTTGTGCGTATTAAGTGATGACATAACATAATCTCGATGAAATGCGTTTGTTGTAACACTAAGCTTAAAAAAACTCATTTTTATTATATATCTACTTGTTTGAACTATATCATTTTAGAAACTGATACCAACTAGCATACCACGTTCTAGATTTATTTCGTATTCAACTGAGCTATTCAAAAAAACCTACCCCATATCATACTTTGTATTAATAAAAAGTAACGTTTTTTATTCGCGATTTTATTACACGTATTATAATCGAACCACAATTTAAATAATATTAATAATCAAAGTCACATGCATGTTTGAAATCAAGCTAGTGTCCGATAACATCCCATCCCACAAGAAAGTCGTGGATGCATGCTAAAGACAATACCCTATTTGTGAGTTGAGTTTAATTAAATTTTTTTTGGGAGGGTGGGGGGTGATGAAGAACTTTCCTTTCCCGTCTTTTTTGGTCCCTTCCCTTCCCTTCTTAACAAAGCTCACAAACATAGGAACTTCAATAGTGGATGTTTTCACGGCAAGATGTGGAAGTTAACGTAAAGGTTTGGAATTTTCAGTGTTGGATTTATTGATGCTGGAATTGTAGTGTTCAACCAACTTGTCTAGAGAGTCCATGTTTGGATCCAGCTGGGAGTTATAACATGGTTGTCCAATTTTTCCTTTGTTCTAAACCATCTCAAATTTCAACCACCCCATTTTATCAGCTTTCAGCTTGTCAAAATATTTATAAGTTCAAATATGATGACAATGGTTATAATACGCATAATTTGTTGAAAAAGTAGTTTTATATTTTCTAAAAAAACTCAAATTTATGACGTGGCAACTTTAATTGAACTAAAGTGAAAAAATTAATAGTTTAATCATTTAATTGAAAAAAATTAAAAGATCGGTTACCAAAGTGAAAAATGGTCACTAGTTCAAGATAGTAATTTATATTTAAGCCAAATTTTTAATTACACGTAGTATTTATATTTAACCCTTTCTTAAATAATCCTTGTCCAAAATGAGAAAATCCTATTTGATTTGGACTTTTTTCTTATGCATATTAGGATCTGCTTAGGACACCTTAAACATAAGTTTGTTTCAATAGTTATTCAAATAACAAGTTTTAGTTTTAATTAATACCGAAGAAAAAATCTCGTCTAAACAAATTTGTGTAAGGAAGCAATGACCAACTTATAAACGGATAATTGACTTTTTGGTCACTGTTACTATGGTCCGATTTTCATTGTAGTTACCGAAACTTTTTTTTGTGTACAATCGCATAACTATACTCTAAAATAATTACCAAAATGGTCATTACTTAGGATTTCCGTCCAAAAAACAGACAGAAATGCTAAGTGTGCATATAACGTTTGTTTTTTGTTGCTTATGTGTCATGGGCATTGACATGTGTCTTAGGTTGTGCGCCAGTCATTTATGAGCAAGGAATCAAGCATTGTGTAGCATTAATTTCTCCATAATAATATTTTAAAAATTAATAATAATAATTTTTAAATAATAATAATTTTTAAATAATAATTTCAAAATAATAATAATACTACTAATAATAATAATTTCAAAATAATAATAATAAATTAAAAATAATAATAATAATTTAAAAATAATAATAATAATAATTTCAAAACAATAATGATAATAATTACAAAATAATAATAATACTTTTTAAATAATAATAATAATAATTTCAAAATAATAATAGTAATAATTTCAAAATAATAATAATAATAATAATTTTTACAAATGTATTTATATAAAATTAATGAATTTATAATATTGTTTTTAATTTTTAAATATTTTAAGTTCACTTTAAAAATATACAATTGTGTGATATTTTGAAATTATTATTATTATTGTTATTATTTAGAAATTATAATTATTATTATTTAAAAAATTATTATTATTATTATTTAAAAATTATTATTATTGTTTTTATTATTATTTATTATTATTATTATTAAATTATTATTATTATTTTGAAAATTATTATTATTATTTAGGTATGATTTCTCTTTTCGTACATTTTTCGGCAGACAATGAGCACGTGCTTGTACACATCAGCAAAAATCAAACGTTATATGCACACACAGTATTTCTGTCTATTTTTTAGACGAAAATCATTAAGTAATGACTATTTGGTAATTATTTTAGAATATAGTTGTACGATTATAAAAAAAAAAAAATTCGATGACCACGATAAAAATCCAACAATAGTATAGCCAAAAACGTCAATTATCCCACTTATAACTTATAAGTCATTGCCTTCACCGCACAAACCCACCCCAGTCTCGAGAATTATAACAGCAGCGTTTCTAGATCGGAGATGGGAAGGGGAAGCCGTATTCATGGGGTTGCTTTTACTTTGAGCTCCAACAAGTTTACGACCGATTATAGCAGCTAGTGGCGTTAATCACCCACCTGCAGGTAACTCTCTGCTCAATTTCTGCTTATTCAATCCATTTTTCTTAGTCCGTAATAAGTATTATGTTCCATTTCATAACATCTACTGCTCCAACATTCACAAACCCTAACTCTAATCCTTAAGCCTAGAGGTAGAGATTCTCTGCAGCAATTACTGCAAGTGAAATGCAAATCCGGGTTCGATAATCTCGATGATGCTCTTCTTTTATTCGATCGTATGCTTCAAATGCGACCTCTCCCTTCGGTAAGCAATTTCAATAAACAATTAGCGGCTATCCGCAAAAATGAAACACTACTCCGTTGTTGTCTCTCTGTTCAGAGATATTTGATGCTTTAACCAATCCGGCGGTTCGGGTAGATGTAGTTACCATAAATACCGTTATAAAACTGTTGTTGTCACTGTAATAGAGTTGATTACGGGTTTTCTCTGTTGGGTTTTATCTTCAAACGTGGTTTGGTGCCAAATGTGTTCACCTACACCACCCTAATAAGGGGGCTTCTTTCATCAAATAAGTTTTTGGAGGCTGAGGAATTGTTCAAGAAGTTGATCAGGACAAAAGAAATTGAACCTAATGCAGTTATGTATAGGATCATTATAAATGGGTTTTGCATAACAGGCAACACTTCCATTGCCATTAGGCTGCTCAGAATAATGGAAAAAGAAAGCTGTGAACCAGATGCTATAGTTTATAGCACCATCATTGATGGTTTGTGTAAGCACAAACTAGTAGATGATGCTTTGGATCTTTTCTCTGAAATGATTGGTAAAGGTATATTGCCAAATGTTTACAGCTGTAGTTCATTAATTAAGGGCCTATGCAACTTGGGTCAATGGACAGAGACTGAACAAATGCTAAGAGAGATGGCCAGCATGAAAGTCTCTCCAGATATGCATACTTTTACTATACTGGTGGATGCGCTTTGCTAGTAAGGTAAGGTAAATGAAGCAGAGCATGTGGTCGAAGAAATGATTCAAAGGGGTGAGAATCCTAATGTAGTCACCTACAATGTGCTTATGGATGGGTATTGTTTGCGAGGCGAAATGGATGGAGCATTGTTCTACTAGTCAAACTTAGAATTGAGGGCTCTTTTGGGGGGTTTGTTACTCAGTACAAGAATCCATTTTGCTGAACTTGATATAAATTAAGATTATGCTAAGTATTGATTATGGGTGGTTGTTTTCTCATTCTGATCTTGTTGCTAAATAAACGAACAAATAATCATTTATTTTCAATTACTTGTATTATATAAGTTTCTAATTTCCATTAATTTCAGCTATATCTTTCTTATAGAGCACAAGTTCTAATGGATGTTGAAAATAAAGAACTGATATTGTCACATGTGTTTTTGATATTTCTACATTGGTCTTCTCTTACATGAGAATTTAAAATGGGTCACACCTTCATCGTGAGAGAGGGGTTTCATATGAAAATATCAAAAAATTACATGTGAAAACAAGTTCATGGGTTGAGTACAAGTCAAGAGATGTGTTAAAGTGACCCTACTTATGGCGATGAAGCTCCTCTCCCTCTGGCATTTGAATCCTTCATCAACTGGTTAATGCCACACATCAGCACAACTTATTTCAGATAACAAAGAGTTAAAAAGAGTAATTAAGCCAAGGATTTATTAAAGAGAAAACAAAATGTTATGTAGCGCAAACAATGGAAATTATATTTTTATAAAAAAAAAAAAAGGATTTATCGCGAGTATTTTCACCCTATTTATTAAAACCATAAATTAAAATAAGGCAATTATCTTTTTATATAAGTTCTCGTGTCTGCGCAAAAGGACTTTACTTACTGCATCAGTAGGATCTTCAAGTTATCTAGCAGACCTGGTTTATTGCCACAATTTCTACCGATTATTTACCCCCACCAACCATTCATTAAATGAAAACCATCTAGTCCTCTAGAATTTCTGGTCGGAGAAACTTTGAAAAGGAAGAAAACTGGTGAAAAGGGAATTGGGGAGAAACAAATTACTGGTTGCTGCGAACTTTGGAACCCTAGCTCGACGAATTGGGGCAACTTTGTTGATCGGCAACTTGTTTGTGAAAAAGGAATTGGGCATCAGCAACTTGCCTGTGAAAAGGGAATTAGGGAAGAAAAGGCACCATAAACAGAACTCCCTGCTGGCGAATTTATGCGATTTGCGGAAATTGTAATACCTAGGTTCGCGATTGACTGCAAATCTCTTGTGACATATTTTCTGTTAAACCAAAATCGTTGTTTGGGTGACCAACCAAAAATCGCTCTCTGACCTCCTGTCTTCTGTCATTAATATCCCAGGTTCATGCCAAATCCATTATGTGAAATATGCTAGTTCATTTTTAAATTGATTGGTTTTAATGCCTTATAAATATCCCAGGTTTTAGAAACATGTTTTGGTTAATTAGACACTCCATGATTGTTGTGATGGTTTTGAGAGAAATTGATGCTATGTGCAGTGTATTTTTTTAGAATTTGCTCCCTTGCTCTTAAAAATAGTATTAACATGATTTGAGTGATACTTTTCTATTACTACTTGATTATGCATGGAAATTAATTTTGAGGTAAGGGGTGCTTGTGGGTGTTTTTTTTTTGTATGCAGCAGTAGTACAGTTTTTATTTATTGGAAAGGTTGGGAAACCTTATTAATACATTGATGCAACACAACTTTATTAGGTAGGTAAATTGTATGATTAAAATAAATTATGGTGTAGTTCCTTCTTATTTTGTAAAGTATAATGTATGACTGATTGAAGTTGAATTCACATTGCTTTGTTAACTCCTGGTGTGTGTGATGGTTGGTATTATAGGGCAAAACAAATGCATCTGTGACTGCCATTTTTCTAGCTTCATGTTAGCTTTATCTTAGTTGCACGCAAGAATGTCTCCTTTTCTTGGTAGCAGTTGTTATAAAAAAATGACAGACTAAAAAGGTTCTCAAAAAGTAATATTGTACAAGGTCCTTTTTTTGATATTTATACTATAATTTTAGTTTACTGGATATAGTCTCAAACTAAGGGGGGTGTTTGAGTAAAAACTTGAAATGAAAAGTTCCTGAAATGGCTAAGCTAATCTGAATGAGCTGAATGACTGAATTACTGAATGTAAAAATAGTTGTTTTCGATAATTGACATGTTTTCTGAAACATCTGAATGACATAATTACGTTATTATTTTACCCCTCTGAAAAAAAAATCAAAAGGTTGTTGTAAATTTAATAATTATATTTAAATATTACTTAATATAATAGTTAATATTTTTTTTTTTAATTTTAAAAATTTTTAAAATTTATTTTTACTTCATTCAAGGCTGGCCTCATTCAAGCCTAAAAAAAAATCTGACCTTAGTTATTCAGCTCAATCATCTGGACTCGATTCAGCCATTTCAGACGATTTTTTATCCAAAAACAAACGCCACTTAATGGTGCCGACCGATTCAGCCATTCAGATGTATTCAGTCCTAAACAAACAGTGTCCCTAAATGTTGTTTAATTGTACGATGTTTTTTGGCAATCTCCAGGATATTTGGTTGCTTTGGGCAATATTTCTGGTTTGCATTTTGAAGCTTGGGGATGGCCTATAATCTACATAGCATTCTTGCGTTAGGAGGTGAATGGAAAGAAACTATAGTTATAGCTAGCATCGACAGGTTGGATGGAAAGGATGAAAGCTGACTTGGGCAAGCGGTGCCTAGTAAGATACAAGGGGACAGCCATTATATTGTTTAGTGACAGTTTTGATGGTCTAATTATTAATTCAAA